>JAJJMC010029624.1:7279623-7324953 GCA_023531435.1 Papaver californicum
ACCTTCTCATCCCCTTCGTCTCCATGATAAGGAAAAATTTAGCCCTTTAAAAAAGAAAATATTGTCGGGCCAAAGGCGGACCGTTCCTTGGAGGGAAGATCCCCATGCACTGGCGGAACTAGAAATGATAGATGGGTGGGATTGACAAACTTCGTATCCGGGCTTAAACTTAAAATTAAGCCATAACATTTGGGTCCAATAGAGAAAGGTAGTGATATTTTTTTTGGGGTTTTGGGGGTGGCTTCAGCTGGGGGAAGCCCGGCTGTAGCTCCGCCTCTGACCCCATGAAATTCATACGTCTTTTCTAGATGATCAAATGAATAAGGTGATGGTATAGGTTGACAGATCCATTTAAGTTGAACTTTGAAATCAAAGTTCTTTAAATCCTCGTCACGACCACAATCCCTGGTTTGCTTCTCTTTCTCAATCTCATTTTGTTGGATTATTTGAGGAGATTTTATGTTGTATTAACTAACTCTCACAATTCTTACTTTGTTATTGATTTCTCTATAACTTCTCTGTTTTTTCATTCATTCATCATTGTTATAACCATCGGCAATTTATAGCCTCAATAGACGACCATCTAGGTTCTTCTAAACATAAACTAGTTAACTGACCTTAGTGTTCACTCAAGAACTTTGACTGACTGTGTACACTTTCTAGAGTTTTACTTTCTCTAGATTTTTCTTACTTTATCTAAGTTAACCGACTACCATACAATACTAGAGACTTCTAACAAGTAACGACAGATTGCTACATCTTCTACAAACTTCATTTACTGTTTTACTACCTAGTTAATTTTAGAAAATGCATTAACTCCAACACTCCTCCTTAATGCATTTTCTCTTCTCTTCCAATGAGGCGCTTTCATCTTGTTGTTGAACTTTGTTTCTTTGTTGTGACCATCTGATTCTAGTACTGCAAAACCACAAGTTTCGAATATGCCTTGTACTGGTTTTTTTCTCCAAACTTTCTTATATCAAGGTAGTGATTTTTAATGTTTGTGACTTTCACATACTTTTTGTGAGTGTATTAAATCCCTAACTACACATGTTCAAATACTATGAAAAGAGTATCAAGATATGATCGAACGAGAAGCATGGAAACAAAGCTTTTTGATAAGTACTGAAATAGACAACACTGCTACATGATCGACACTCAAGCTGCGGAAAAGCATGGCACATTGCACGAAACAGATAGCTTCGTTGCATGACTGACATACAAGTTGCGGGAAAACCTGACATCATAAAGGGAACTGACAAACATCGATGCATGAGAGACACGTCTCAGCTGTACAGGTTGCGGAACAAAAGAAACACGCATGACAGTCACTTTCAATGGCCACATGTCAGACATGCCATAATTCTAATAAGACCGCAACGTTCATCCAAATCCAAAAACAACAACTTGAGTACAAATCCGCAGAGGTAGTGCGGGACATCAAGCGAGACACTAAGGAAAATAAGAAGTACGCGTACTAAGTCTTGCGGAATAACTACTGTTCCAAAGTATGGATAAGAACTAACATGTGTAAAGTTAAAATTAGAGGGACCCATGATATTTACTATAAATACCCAACTCTAAGAATAGAGAGGGGACTGGAAAATTTGGGAAAATTGGACTTAAGGAATAGGATCAGAGCAAAGAGTTTAGGTATGAGACTTGTGTTAATTTGATAGTTCAATTGTACTTTGATTAATTTAACTTTAATTATGTAGATTGATATCTATCTGTAACATATAAATATGAATAAAAATGATCCAAATCTTTATCACCCGTGGATGTAGACAATTTGATTGTCGAACCATGTTAAATCATTGTGTTGATACATGTTTTAATTCCTTCTTCAAATTGTTAACATGTTACGATTTCATTTTAAGAGATCTGATTTTACTGTGTTTTTGACTTTGATGGCTGTGATCCAAAGATTTAGATTTTTGGTAGTCACACTTTTATTGGCTTCTGATACACCTTGTGAAAATTAAATTGTGAGCTTTTGTGAACTTCTGGTCTCATTGCTGCATTCTGTACATAACTCCAATATATAGGAAAATTTCTATCTTTTCCTTTTACTTGTGCAATCACTTGGTGCTTGTTTTACTTATCATATATGAAGTAGAAACCATCGTGAAGTACAAAGAGTATCAATTTTCAACCATCTAGTCGACACTCAGTAGATTAGCTTTTAGGTTAGGAACTAGAAAAACATCTTTATTATTCTTGTACCTTTTATAGTTTGAATATCAATCGTACCTTTGCCTTTCGCTTCAACCAAGTCGCCATTTCCAAGACTGATTAGAGATTTAATAGATCTATCTATGTCGCGGAAAATGCTTTCGTCTCCCGTCATATGATTACTGCAACCGCTGTCAATAGACGAGGCCTTATTTTTAATTTTGCTGATGTTTGGCAAGCATAAAACATATGCTCTTCATCACTTTCTGCTTCATGATAATTAACATTGTAGTTTTTTTTCAAACGACAATTTTTCGCAAGATGCCCGTGTCGCCGGTTGTGGCTTGCTTTCATCAAACCAACAATCTTTTTCTATTTGATTTGTCTTTTTACAAATCATACATGGTACAAATTCCTTTTCCCATCTTGCCTCCCTGTAGTTTTCTTCTCCTTCATTAGGAATCTCATTACTGTCTTCATTTTCATCTCTAGACTTTCCAGCCTTTATATTTAGTTTAGACTGAAAAACACTTTCGATAGGATTTTCATGACACCTACTCAATATCTTTTCATAGGATTCTAAGGAACCCATAAGTTCTGTCACCGAAAGAGTTGTAATATCTTTCGTCTCTTCAATTGCAGTAACTATTGGGTTATACTTATCAGTAAGACTAATAAGTATTTTTTCTACCAACTTCTTGTCTCCTATATTTTCTCCATAGCTTTTCATTTGATTAGTTATCTCTTTTACTCTTGAGTAGTAATCTTTCGAAGCTTCAGAATCTTTCATTTTAATGTTCTCTAAATCTCTTCTTAGTGATTGTAATTTAACCGAACGTACCTTCTCGCTTCTATGAAACTCCTCCTTCAATGTAACCCATGCCTCTTTTGCTGTTGTAGCTCCCATTATTCGCGGAAAAATTGTATCATCCATTGCCATCTGAATCGTATATAAGGCTTTGTGATCTTTCAATTTCAAGCTCTTCAATTGTTTTTGCTGTTCTGAAGTTGTTGTTGTAGCCTCAGTCATGGTTACACCGCTTTCGACAATGTTCCATAAGTCTTGAGATTGAAAATATGTCTTCATCTTAATGCACCAAAAATCATAGTTCTCTCCAAAAAATATTGGAACTGCTATAAACTGATTTGAACCGTTATTAGTTGACATGGTAACAAGCGGAAGTAAACGCCCAAATTAAATCGAACAAGCTCTGATACCACTGTTAGATTATTTGAGTAGATTTTATGTTGTATTAACTAACTCTCACAATTCTCATTTTTATCGATTTCTCTTTATCTTTTTGACTGATCTTACTAGTTTTACTCTTTCTAGACTTTTCTTTACTTTAGCTAACTTAATCGACTACCATACAACACTGGAGATTTCTAACAAGTAACAACAGATTGCTACATCTTCTATAAACATCATTTACCGTTTTACTACCTAGTTAATTTTATAAAATGCATTAACTCCAACACATTTGAATCATCATCATATCTCCTCTATCATATCTCCTCTGTCCCATAGGGGTCGACACCAAACGGAATTGAATATCCTTTATCTTTTCTGTCCCCACCTTAATGGGGAGAACCAAATGGAAGTGCAAGAGAGGCGGTATCTTCTTCTCGACTTCAACTCGGAAGATAATATCCTTTTGTTTTAGGGTGAAAACAAATATACTGCAAAGTGGTACTTTCAATTAGGTTCGAGAGATCAAGCTCGAACATGATAATCCTAAACCAAGAAATGGCCGTTCACGTCCTGATTCTATTACAAAGATGGAAAGGATTTGGGAAGGTCTTAGGGGAGGGAAGCAAAGAAGGTTGAGAAATATCAGTTGTGCGTGAAGAAAAATGGATTCCCCATAGAGGAATCGCTGATTTTGTAGGTTTTGGTTTTTTCAGACTGATTGTGTGGTTGTCTCGTTCCGTCTTGTTTCGAATAGATGAGAATCATCTATTTATAGTTTGAAGAAGACCCACTGATATTCTCGTAAGTTGTGGAAGTCAGGGAGAGATAGAGAAGTGATCCTTGTGGAGATTGTAGTGGGGTGGTTTCCGGAAAGTAGGGAAGACCTATCTGACCATTACTCCTCATCCTCTAAACTTCTCTGTAACCACCCACTTCTAGTTACCTTCTTGTTCGTGGATGTAACCACCAACGATGTCGTAGATTTCCAGACCACTACCCCAATGAAAATCCCCTCATGTTGTATTTGATATCTCGTTAAAAATAGTGGATTCATAAGCCACTATGGTTTGATTAATCAAGTAAAGTCAAATGACTTGCTAAGTCAGTGAGATAAGTTATGCGACTCACTGGATTAATAGTCAGACTGATTACTGTCGAGTCTGGGAATTTCAGTGGCCATGTACTTTCTTGAAAGTAATGTGGCATGTTTAATAGTTAAGTATTAGCGCAAAAGCGACTTATTGTAATTTTGGGAGGCATTTGAAGCCAAATGTTGTAGAGGGCTCCTCGAGCAAGGAGACCTGCTGAAATTCATATAAGACTCAATGTATGATCTTTATTGAGAAAAAAACATCTTTCTGAGGAAAGTGGTTAGCAAAACTAGCACTAGCTACTTAGTGCAAATAAGAAGGTGCTAACGCTTTCAACATATAAGGCTAATGTGATATCTTCTCAGGAATAAGACCAATATACATAACTTCTAGTAAATATCGATTGTAATAGGGATAGGAAGCTAGTACCAAGAAAGTTCGGAGTTAACACTTCAATTGTATAGTTAGCACTAAGGATTTAACATAAATGTACTCGTGGCCAAGTCGTTAAGAATGGATAAAGACGCGATATCCCTAGAGGCGCATTGGATTTTGCTAGGAACGCATTGGAGATAGGGCAGGGCGTCATGCATCTAAGAGCGTCAGCACCAAGGGACAAGGGCGTCAGTGCAAAGAGCCAAGGGCGTCAGCACCAAGAGCCAAGGGCGTCATCCAAGGGAGGTAAGGCAAGGGCGTCAGCGACCAAGGGAGGTAAGGCAAGGGCGTCAACACCAATGGAGCTAGCACCAAGGGCGTCACGCCAAGGGAGTTAGAACCAAGCGCGAAATAGCCAAGAGCGTCATGAGCCAAGGGCGTCACTAGCCAAGGACGACGCATGGGGCTTGTGGCGCATTTGACGCTAGAGCTAGTGTTAGCACGTTTAGAGCTATGGTTGAAATGCTAAGGTAGCGGTATGTTGGTTAAGACCTTATTAGGCTAAAAATGTTAGCTAAGACTATTTTTGATTAGTTAGCACTTCTCAGGTGCTAGGGTTTAGCGCCAGGAAAGTTAGCACTTTTAGCGCTATTGCGATGCTAAGCTGAATGGCTAGTGCTATCTTGACGTTAATATGAGGCAAGGCTAGGGTTAGCCTAAATGAGAGGTTCAATGCGTCTTTTATGACATTGCTTCTTGGCTGTGGCGCATCAGAGACGAGTGGTGCATTATTTATGGCTTATATTAAGCAAAGTGCTAAAGTAGCACACTTTAAGCTCATAAGAGCAATTTGAGGAGCATTCGTTTGCTAATGAAGCGTTAAGTTAAAGTGTTGTTTTGGGGTTTAAACATTAGCTATTCCCGAATTTGGTAGATATTACCAGAACATCAATGCGCACTCGAAACAAGTCCAAGGAATTCAGCCGTGGAATTTTATGCGACTTCAGACTAGTTTGATATGGTATAAATATTATGAGTATTGAGGAGGCTACGAGGCCAGTTTAGAATGTTTGTAGTTGTTCAGAGAAGACTCAAGTTTGCTCTACAATAGTGGGAAACCCATCTAGGAGCTTGAGATTCATTATGTAGAGATTATAGACTACATTGTTAGCATGGAATGCCTGTAGCATTTTGTAGAGACTGTATCCTCAATTCACCTGCGGAATAAGGAGGAATACAATATTTTGTGTTTTGAGGTGAAGTCAAAAGTATGCGCACAAATATGCGCGGATATTTCTATGTTCCTACAACTAGACAGAAGGGCGATTTTACAATTTTAAACCTTGTCAAAAACTCACCATCTACACCTTTACATCCTTATTATATCACCACATTGAAATGGGAACTGGAGGTTGTATATAGAAACCCGTTTACATGGGATTGAAGGGTGCCAACAATGGTCTCTCCATCTTGGCCTCCTACCTTGGGAAAGACTGTGACGTCAGTTAACTCTATAACCCTGGACTTTTTCTCCATCACCAGTTTGTTGTCAAAACAATATTTATTCCTATACTTACTCTTTTTTGATGTACCAAATTTTCTCCCAGTCTTTTCGCCAGAACTATCTGTAGTCTTAGACTGACCCTCTTCCAATAATCTCTGGGCAGTTACTCTTTCTAATCGATCAGCAAGTCTTGCCTGATTAACCTTGAGCATCTCTTCCTGTATACACCTGTGCACATACTCCTTCACTTCGTCCTCGGTACGGTCACAATTCCGATACTTGTTGTAGGCTTCTTCTTTGACACTTTCATAACCACGAGTAATAAACTGACATTTAGGTAATAGCCCCATTGAAAAGAGATGTAAAACTAAATCTGTGTCTGGAAACAAAAGAGGAAGCGAAGATTTATCCCTTGGTATTAAAACTGCAGGGACTTAAAAACAAGCAGAAAATGAGGAATATCCAATAGCATCATGCTTTCTATCATACACGTGGGACCCAAGAATGAGGGGGAACAGCAACAGGGTATGCAAGTTATTTCAATATTTAATCCTCCTTATGACTGACACCACTACATAATGAGGAAACTACGCCAGTTTCCAGATCTACGATGAAAGACAGACTCAGGGATGTCATGTCTAATTGCCAAAAAAACAAAAACAAGAAACATATACACTTGGTAAACTATGATGTGGTATGTTGTGTGTGAATTCTGGACGTAGTTACTTGCAACATAACATTCATTTCAAGATAACAGGTACATCAACCAGTATGGATCATGCAACGTAACAACCAAAACCAAAAGAAGCACATAATAAGCATACTAATACACACACATATATAATCCTGGTTGGTTTATTCTTATAACCTCAGGTAGTCAGGTTATAACACCTTGTATACGAGTCTCCAATTCGGAAAGAACAAGTGAAAATTGATTTTAACAACATCTTTAAACAGTGAGGATAAAACATATACAATGCGCAACTCAACTCAAAGGTTCACATCAATTAGTACTGGAAAGGATCATGTATGTATGCAAATTATGAGATGGAAATCAAGCAATAAGAGCATATAAGTATACATGTCGAAGTAAAGATCATCCTTAACAATAATTCGAAACTCTAGAAGTAAAAATTAGGGGAAAAAATGTGAAAAAGGAACTAAAACTTAAAATATTAACAAAACTGAGTTGCAGGAATCATATCATATACATACCTAAATCGTTAATCAGAAGAGAGAACTAGCTTTCGTGCGTCTCGTCTCGCTCTCAACAGAGGGTTACAACATTTCCTCTGATTGAATGTGATGAAGTTAAGTGAAACCGTAACTCTTAAGTAAAGCTAAGACTGAATCAGGATTAGATACTTACTCGGGTTAGGTGCAAGGTATATAAATGTTCACAATGGCGCAGTTGGTCGGTCGGTTACTTTCAGCCATAACATTTGCGTCAACGATTCTGCCATCAGTTAGGCCATGGTGCACTTCACTTTCCATGACATCCTCATTCTTGGGCAATGGGCACAGACTTATTGTGTTCCATATTCTTTAGATGCTACTGCAGCTAATTCACGTTGCTTACGGTGTGTGTACGACAATATCCCGCAATCAAAACATTTACGCAAATGTTCAATTTATGGCATGCAATCAGTTTTTTCCTCGATGAACCTTTTTTCAGGGCTCAATGGTTAATGGTTAGTACACTATAGTGACAAAAATGTCAGGAACCATAGTGGTCTGCGCTATGAAAGCTAAATGGTTAGTACACTATAAAATGGTCAGGGTAATGTGGTCAGAAGGAGTTAATAACCATGGGCAGATGGAAAAATAAAACAAAAGATAAATTCACGTGAGAGTAGTACGGCAGGGTAATAACACCTCCTAAATCCCAACAATATAAAATGGGATCTCTCTCCCTCTGTTGCAATGGAGTGACAATATCTCATCATTCTCTCTTTATTCTCTCATTACTCGTCTCTCAATCGTGATTCGTTTTTCTGTTTTTCATATTCTCTCACTATTATTTGCTTTTTTCTGTTAAGAATATCTTCTGCATACAATTAAAGCTCTGTATATCTATAATCTATGAAGCGTGAGGAAGAAGAAGCCATGCATTAAGTAATTAGTCACTGTACCTGCAGCTATTAGTGTAGTTTTAGTATCAGATACTTCATCTCCTCATTTCAAGAAGAAGAAGAAGGAGGTATAAATTTCATCCCCATCTTCTTTCATCTTTAATCCTATATAGGTATCATGTCTCTTCATCACCATCTGTAATTTCTCTTCTTACTAAAGATTTTTTGATACTAGCTATTGTGTTTTAAAAAGATTTTATCAACAGTTTTTCTTTGTAATTTGTTATTTATGATGATCTAGCTTATTTCAAATATGGGTACTAAAATATCTTTAAAACCTTTTTGACCTGCAAGTAAATCGTTCTTTCCTTTTTCTTTTAGCATAAACAATCAAAAGCTATTACTGATCATTTTAAACTTACAAATTGTTTGGTAGCTAGCTATATTTTGTTTTCTGAAAATCTGCTTCTTGATTCTTAGATCAAAGTGTTATGAAAAAACTAGGACCAGACCTTCTAATTTTTCGGTTTCTTTTCTCTATATATCTGAACTTCAAGTTAGAGGAGTTCATTTTGTGAAGAGCACTAAGTCGGTGGACAAGGCGATCAGAGGGAGAATCAATCTTATTTACAGAGAATAAGAAGAAGAAAAGCGCAGACATGGTCAAACACATACAGGACTTGACCAAGACCAGACTAAGACAAACGTACACAAGACTTTAACTAACTAAACTGTCACTATCACACATGTGATCCACACAAATCACATTGTGCTAACACCTTCCCTCAAGCAAATGGTAGCCGGAACAATGACATTTAGCTTGTCCCTGAGAAATAGAAAACATGGAGAGGATAAAGGCTTAGTGAGAACATCTGCAATTTGATCTGTTGTTGAAATGTGCGGAACTTTAAGAGCTTGAGCAGCCACTAGCTCTCTAAAAAAGTAAAAAGCTATTTCCACATGTTTCATCCTATTGTTAAAAATAGGATTTGCTGAAAAATGAGTAGCTTCCATATTGTCAACACCACAAGATATGTGGAGTAGCAGATGAAAAATGAAGTTCCTGTAACAATGACTAAACCCAAAGAAGTTCAGAAATAGCTTCTTCCATAGCCCTATACTCAGCTCCAGTGCTTGATCTAGAAACGAATTTTTGTTTTCTAGAGCACCAAGAAATCAAATTAGAACCCATATACAATGCCATACCACTAGTAGATTTTTTTTCAATAGGGTGGGGGGGGGGGCGCGCTCCATTTGCATCACAAAAACACCTGTAAAGATAAAGAAGAAGATTTCTTAAACTGAAGACAATAATACATAGTCCCATTAATATATCTAAACAATCTTTTGATAAAACTCCAATCATCCTCAGTGAGAGAGTGCATCCTCTGACAAGCCTTGATAACAACAAAGGAGATATCAGGCCTTGTAATTATTAAGTACTGGAAGGCACCCACAATGCTTCTGTACAATTGAGGATCACCAAAGGCAGAAGCATTTGGTGTAGCATGAGTATTATTGACATCAATGAGAGTAGAAACTGGTTTAGCAGAAAACATATTAGTCTTCTCCAGTAAGTTGTGAACATACTGATGGTGACTTAGATGAATTCCAGTATTGCTGTAAGTAGCCTTAATACCAAAAAAAAATAAAGTGGACCAAGATCCTTGATTGCAAATTCATTACTCAATGAAGTAATCAAAGATGTAATTACGGAATCTGTACTACCAATGACCAAAATGTCATCAACATAGATGAGAATATAAAGAGATATCTGAGGAGTAATCATAAAGAACAGGGAAGTATCAGTTTTTGAAGAACTAAACCCTTGAGTAATCAAAAATTTACTCAATCTTTCAAACCATGCTCTAGGAGCCTGCTTCGAGCTCTATAATGACTTCTTTAGAGCACACATATTATCAGGAAAATGCTTGTCCACAAACCCAGGTGGTTGCTACATATACACCTCGTCACTAAGAAAACCATAAAGAAAAACATTCTTCACATCAAGCTGTCTAATAGACCAACTCTTGAACAATGCAATAGAGAGCACAAGCCTGATGGTAGTGGGTTTCACCACAAGACTAAAGGTATCCTGGTAATCAAGACCTTCAACTTTGATTAAAACCCTTAGCCACTAGCCTTGCCTTACACCTCTCAAAAGAGCCATCTGCATTTTTCTTAACTATGAACAACCACTTACACCCAACAACATTCATACCAGGCTTGTATGGAACTAACTCCCAAGTCCCTTTTGAATCAAAGCATCAATTTTCTCACACATAGAGGTTCTCCAAATTGGTTTCTTATTAGCCTCAACAAAAGTAGTTGGTATTTCAAGATCTTCAGAAGAGACAACATTATATAAGGCTTGTAGATACCACTCTTACTTCTGGTTTGTATCGAATGAGTAGGAGCAGCAGAAACTGGAATATTAATAGGGGTATTTTGGTTATCAATATTTTATGGTTCCTTAACAGGTTGTGGTAGTATTGGCAAAGGTGGAGAATGAATTGGAAATACAGGTTGTGTAGGTGGATTAGGAAGAGGTGCAGGAGGAATGTAAACTGAGGAAGATGGTGGAGATGTATGCAAAGGCATAGAAGCAATAGATGGAGAGCACACAAATGCAGGATAAAATATAATTTTGTAGGGAAAGTTAGTTTCATCAAAGACAACATGTCTAGAAATGATGAACTTATTAGTTAATGGATTTAAACATTTATAACCCTTGTGCATAGCACTATAGCCTAGAAACAAACATTTGACTGATCTATTTTCCAACTTATGTTTGTTATAAGGTATGAGACATGGATAACAAGCACATCCAAATATCTTGAGAAATTCATAATCTGGAGACATAGAGTAAAAAAAGTCTCAACATAAGTAGAGTTTCCTAAGACTGGTGTAGGCAATCTGTTGATCAAATAGTTTGCAGTCTCAAAAAGTATATGTCCAATAAGAAGAAGGCATATCAGCATGATTCAGTAAGGCTAAAACAGTTTCAACAATATGTCTGTGCTTCCTTTCAGCCTTGCCATTTTGATGGTGTGCATGAGGACAACTCACTCTATGAAGAACTCCACAACTAGACAAGAAGGAAAAAACAATCATGTACTCACCACCCCAATCAGTTTGCAACATCTTAATTTGAGTAACAAAATAAGTCTCAAGATGAAGCTTAAAGTTCTTAAATCTGTCAGACACTTCTGATTTATAAGCAATAGGATACAACCAGGTGAATCTACTAAAATTGTCAACAAAATTGACATATTATTTATATCTATTGACTGATTTCACTGGAAATCACCATACATCAGAATAAACAAGGTACAGGGGACCATATACAACATTATTGACATAATTATGAAAAGGCAAAGCATGTGATTTTTCCAGCTGACAATCACTGCAAAGAGAAGAAATCAAATGAACAGAAATGAACTCATTTACCACAGACAAGACATGCTTCAAAGTTCTATAAGCTGGATGATCAAGGCGCCTATGATAATCAACTGAAGGAGAAGTAACACCAAAAAAAGATTGAAAGGATGGTGAGTTGAAGTTGAGATCATAAAGCCCATTCTTAACACTTTCTTGAAGTAGAACCTTGTAAGTTTGAATATCCTTTACACAAAATAAGATGGATGAAACTCAAAGTAACAGTTATGATCTCTGGTAAATTACAAAATAGAAAAAAGCTTCTTAGATATTTCAGGTACATGTAGCACATTATCCAAGAGAAAATTAGAATTGCCAGAAAGAAAATGAGAAGAGCCAGTATGAATAATGGACAAATCTGTACCATTACCCACTTTCACCTGCTCAGCACCTTGATACTCAGAATTCACATTGAGATTACTCAAATCATTTATGATATGATGAGTTGCACCAGAGTCAGGTGTCCAATTATCACCACCAACAGGACTAGAAGGATGAAAATCATCAGTATAAGCAGCATAAGCCTCAGGATCTGGATTCCATTAGTCATCAAATGAATCCTTATAAAAAGAATCATCTGAACTGGCATGATGTGTCTGAGGTTGATCTGAAAAACCTCTATTGACAGCTAACCAAAGAATGATTTTGTGGAAAGAAATTATGAGATCTACCACCAAAACCACCACGATAACTACCACGATCAGATCTTCCTCTACGATAGTTACCACCACCACGAGCTCGAAAAGAATTAAAGTATCTACCACAACCAGGAGCTCGAGTAGAAAATCTACCAGCAAAATTACCAGAATTCTAATTATTATGAGATCTATAATTTTGATTTGAAATAAAATTAGAAGAAGCAGGTAAATCATGTTGATTAGATTAATGATGAGCAACATTAGAAGATGCGTAAAATAGATCTGATAAAGAATTAGTTACCTAATGCTCTTCACTTAAAAACAAACTAAGAAGATCTGGTGAAGTAATTGAATCTAAGCTTTTAAGTTGTTGAGTATTAATTGAGGTACGAAAAGCATTAAATTCAGATGGTAAACGATTTAGTATATGAAACACAAGATCTTCATCAAGAACAGGTCGACTTACTTGAGCTAGTTGATGAGCAATAGATTTTGCACGACCAAAATAAGCTTGCATTGATTCAGAACCTTTGTTTAGAAGTTGAAGCTCATTCTTTAACTACATTAGACAAGATTTCACTGTAGAGTTATAATTGTTTTCCAAAGTTTGCAACACATTGATAGAAGTAGCACAACCTAGTATAAATAAATGAGTTTCATCAGATAAGCAAAAAAGAAGCCATGAGAGAAGAAGCTGATCTTGCTGAATCCATTTTTGATACAATGGATTTTCAATTGGAGCTTGAGTAACACGATCTCGAGGAAATTTAGCTAGTTCGGGGCTAGAACCATCAACATATTTGTATAAATTAAAGATGCACAAAAGAGGAACAATCTGAGATTTCCATAAAACAAAATTTGTTGAATTAAGCTTTGCAGGAGGAGAAATACTAAGTTTTAAAGGATTTGCAGAAGAATTTGTTACTGTATTTGGAGTTGCCATTGAAAATGAAAATGTATTTATAATGAATGATGAAAAAATTAAGAAAAATTTATGATATTAGGATTTGGTATGGCTCTGATACCATGTGAAGAACACAAAATTCGGTGGACAAGGCTCTGATCATCTTAAATGATCAGAGGGAGAATTAATCTTATTTATAGAGAATAAGAAGAAGAAAAACGCAGACATGGTCAACACATACACGACTTGACCAAGACCGGACTAAGACAAACGTACACAAAACTTTAACTAACTAAAGTGTCACTATCGCACATGTGATCCACACAAATCACATTGTGCCAACACATTTCAAACATTTTCTCAGACTAGCTAGTGTCTTTATTAAGTTGGTTATACAAAAGAGTGTATACAATTTTCTACTTTTTGGATCTCGATCGATTTATATCATTATGTTTTTTTAATATTTATTCATCCTGATCTCGATCGACATATATCATTATGTGTTTTATATCTTTATTCATCCTCATTTAATCATCATGAGAATCACTATTTAGGGCATGTTTCATCCTTCACAAGTACTAATTTTGTAATGTTGTAAAACCCATAACAAAAAACTATGCAACCATCAATGGAAGCTGTATTCTTTATCGAGGAGAAAGATGGTGGTCCATAATTAGGTCGTACAACAACTACTACTGTAAGCGTCCTCAAAATCTCTGTCTTTGTCTGTCTACTATTATTTGTCTCTCTGTTCTGCAGCTGTTTGTCTCAAAAAGTTGCATGTTGAATTAAACGTAACTCAGAAATTCGCTAGAGTTCCGATTACAAAACTTGCCAAAAAAGAAAAAAGAATCAAAATTTTAGGTTCAGTTAATTAAATACAATATTTCAATAAAAAAATATTCCAATCTTTTTTTTTTGCTCCATTAAAACATTTCAATCCATTATAATGTTACTAATTAAGCAATTTATTTAAGAAATAAGGGTGATTAGTTATGTAATAAGGTGTAACCTAGCAATAAATGTTACTTAATACATTTACTGCCCATGATACTCTTCTCTGAGAGATCCAAGAAGTGGTCACGCTCACGCAATCTGCAGCTAGGCTTTTTAATTAATTTTAATGTATTTTTATTTTTTAAGGAAATATCCAATTAGTCACACAAAATTGTATTGATATCAAAATCATTTTTTAGGAAATTATGAAGAAGTACTACACCAAAAGAACTAAGATGATAATACCCTAAGAGGTTGAGGATGGGAACAGACAAGAATATCCTGCTCCTGATTAGGAAATAATGAGACATAAAGCATCAGGATTAGTGCCTAAGGCTGCTACTGCTAACCGCAACAACTTACTATTTCCATGCCCCAACAAAATGACTCCTACCCATTTTCATCAGTTACACTTTCATCATACAATTTCAGCTGTAAAGTGATTTTAAAAAACACAACATTATACTCAGATACAGATTTAAAATCTTGTAAACGTAAATTCAACCAGTCACTTTTCGCTTTGGGGAGGATAATCATCTTCAGGTGGTCATACCTATCATTCAAGCAACTCCACAGAACTTCAGGGTCTTTAGCAGTTAGATATTCAGATCTCAACCCGTCGTGGATATGATGACGAAGAAATATTAAAGCTAATGCTCTATCCTGCTGGGATGCAACATTTTCCGCTTCAATTGTATGGGAAAGATTCTTAGCCTGGAGATGTAACTCAGCATCTAGTACGCATGAAATATAGTTGTTGCTAGAAATTTCTAAAACTGCAAAATCTAGCTTAATTGAATTTGACGACAAATGATAATGCGGTAATTAAAGTTACCTTACGCTTCGAAAAATTTAGCAGTGTCTATTTTATCGGAACCAATAACAACCCAAAAACTCAAAGTAGATAGAACTAACTCGTGTCGATAACGTATAATAATTAAGCTAGTAATTATAATACTTAGCACTAACCACTAAACAATTATCTCAAAGTAATAACAAAAGAGTATAAGAAAATATGAGAGAGATTTCTTATTAACTTATAAAAAATGAGATAACTAAATTGTTACAGCTCCATGGGTATTTATAGGGAACCAAACATGGAATAGATTTTTGTAAGGATGACACCTAATTCCATTAGTGTCAACTCATGTATACAACACCCAACTACTTTATCATGCATAAAGACATCAAGTAGCTAACTATCAAAAGCTACTAGATTAGTATCAATCTATTAAGTTGCTCCATGTCACTTAGTTTTCATGTGGAGAAACACCACATTATGTGACTAAGTAAATACTTGGTTACTCACTATTCCACTTCTAGGGGGATAAAGTTAGGAATATCATACATGGATGTGGGCATCCACATATATATAATAGATAATTTTTTTTTTAATTATTCCAATTTCCAAATAATATATATGAAAATTTTATTTTATATGATTTTTTTACTAGAATAAATTATTATTATATAAAATAATTTTAATAAATATAAGTACCTTACCGTATCCCTATTTTTTGAAAATTTAACAATCCTCGTACCAGTAATCCCGTATTAATATCGGTACTTCACAGTTCATTATGGTTGTTCCTTGGTCCGACAAATTACTTATAGCTACTGATTCTAGAAGAACCAACTCTACAGATGAAAAAGACAATGAGGCGTATTACAGTAAAACTTCGATAAATAAATAGTCTTGAGACTATTTTATCAATTTAGCGAAATATCAATTTATCGATAAATTAATAAGTTATTAATATATCGAAACATAAAAACTTAAATTGAGGTAATAAGTGTTTTATCCACATTAAAAAATTTAAATTCTTATTTACATATTAAACTTTTTTAATTAACATTTACCCATATTTTTAAAATCCTGAACAATTTTTAATTTTAGGATTTTCAAAAACCATAATATGTTTATATATTTATTAACGAAGGTAATATTATATTAAACTCATTCTATGCATAAATTTTTTTATAATATGATTTTTTTCTATAAGTTTTTGTTTTTGATTTACGGTTTCCTTCTTGCGTAGAAATATTAACTAATAGTATATTTGTTAGTAAATAAGTATTACAAAAACTAGTAATTAATATTAACTCGATAGTGTATTCATATTATCTTAACATATTTATCATGTGTATTAATTAATATTAACTTAATTTTAAAAATCTATCTCATGTGTTAAAAACACAATATCAAATCAAATCTTGAAATAAGTTTTTTTTTTATCAGACATTGATAAATATTTATAAGTGGGCGAATGTGGTATGTTGCTTGGTTGGAAAAAACTAGCATATACTTACACTTAGTGACAACTACAATAATACCCAAAAATGCGGGTAAACACATATTTTGAAAAAATTTAGGTGTAAACACTAATTAGTAGTTCTATATATGTGTAAACACTATTTTTTTAATTTAAAGTTTAATTTGGTGTTATTACACTGATTATTAATTTATATATTAGTTGGCCCTATTGGGTTATTATTTTATAAATTTAGCGGGGTTATTAATTTAGCACACTGACCAAAGTCAGGACCGGTAAAAAATATTATTTTAACGAAGTTATTAATTTATCGCGAATTGATTTAACGAAGTTCTACTGTATAAATGAGAACAAGTTACACTTGAAATGGTAATGGAAGACGGGGAAGAACTAAGATACAACAAAATCCAATGCTTTGGGGATTTTGTAGGTGTGGCATCTTATGGAAGTGCAAATTACAATAATAGGGTTAGAGAAGATGTTGGAAAGATGTACAACACAAAAAAGTTTACAACTGATCAATTAATTACCAACTGGCAACATGTAATGGAAACGATAAAGTCGAATGGATGGCCTTATTGTGATATGGATAAGAAGAACCTTTTAAGATTAACTTTTCTTAGACTAGTTGAAAACCGTGAGCACATTATATACAAGATTGACCTAGAAGAAGGATTGACTTTTGCGATAAATATGTTGACGAAGATGTTCATACATCTGACATTCAAATTTATCTACATAAGTATCTAAATGCAAATATCGGCCCAGAATTACCTCTTGTTGAGGCTGTAAGAGTAGTTAAGCATTATCTTAAATACATGACTAGAGTCTCAGAAGAGAAGAAGAAGGGTGATGCCAACATTGGTGGTTGGGGGGAGATTTGGACGATCCAATCTCTGAGTAAAAAATCTTATATGCTTCCTACTGAGTTTTTTTCTTTCTTTTTTTCCTTTTTTTTTTTGCTACGCGAAAGCCGGACCAAGACCCCTACCCGAACCCAACCAGGTAGACTGGCCCCACTGCCAGATCCATCCCGCCAAACTCAACTATATAACTATATTAATAATAATACAAACCTTTATGGTGGGGATCGAACCCCTGACTTCCTCCTTAATGGAGTATATGGGAATCCATTGAGCTATAAGCTTAGACCAATTCCTACTGATTTTACGTGTGAGAAGGTAAATGAGTGGGTTTGTGAAAATTTAGATACTTTTGTATGATTTGGGTTATATCCCTAGTTTTTTTGGGTCGTCGTCTGGAGTATTAGAGGATGCCCGGTGAGAATATATGTAAATTGATTTCTGTCATGTAATAATAAGAAGATTGTTAAAAATTGTGTTGGTTGTTTTGATTTGGTTAATGGGAATGACAAGCAAAAATTTGTAAAGGCCGGTAGTAAGATTGATTTTCTGGTTGATAATGTTTTGACCTTAGGAAATGGAGGTATTGGGATAGGACTTGATATAGGAGGTGGGTCTCCAAATTTAGCTGCAAGAATGGATGAAAGAAATGTAACTCTAATTACTTCGATGTTGAATGCAGAGGCACTGTTCAATGACTTCATAGCTGTAAGAAGACTTTTCTCATTCTTTTTAAGTTTAGAACCGAGATTTCCATTTTTATGACATTATATTTGATATAATTCATATCTCAAATGGGTTAAGTAACTGTGATCGATATGAGAAAATGGAGTTCTTAATGTTTGATATCGATGGAATTTTACGAGTTGGAGGATTGTTCTGGTTGGATAACTACTATTATTTAGACTCCGGACAATGAACATAAGAGGATTTTAACACAATTGATTGATAGGTTTTTATACAAGAAACTGAATTGGATAGTAGGAGAGAAGTTCAAAGCAAGTCAAGCAGGGAAACCCAAGGTTTACTTGTCAGCTCTTCCACAAAAACCATTAAGAGTCTGATCACTTTCACAATCAGGAAACTGGTACGCATTAGTGTGTTCTCAAAAAACAACATTGTAACTTTAATACCTTCGAATGTGTTACTCCGTCAGTTTTACATTATTTGTCCTCTATTTCATTTTCGTTAGTTTTAGAATTGTGTCCAGTTTCTGTTTATAGTCGTATTATATCGATAAACTCTCAAATATACCCTTGATATTATATACTCATAAACTTATTTTTAGTGAGACCCAGTTTAAAATCTTAAATAATATTTGTATAATTAGGAAACAATTGTGCTAATATCTTTATTGCTTATATTTCATTCCTTAAAAAAATAAAATGATAGTTTTAATTTTAGTAATAACAAAGTATTTAGTAGGGGTAATTTTGGATATTCTTCCGGTCTCCTTAAAAGGCATGGTCGATTCTAATATACAATGACGATACAAGCTGTAAAATTAGTTGATTCATGATTTTGTAATTGTAAATTCATTAGAAGGAAAGGAAAAGGCATACATAGATCATAAAGAAAAGGTTTACATAGATCATAAATAAAAGGCATACATAGATTATAAAGAAAACCATACATATGATAGAAATATAGGATTAAATTAAATTTAGATCATCGAAATACGCCAATTTTTTAGCCAAGACTACATAGCAAGCATCATGCCGGAATCTTTTGCCATATTTCGTCTTATATTGTTCATATGCATGCTTTTTCTGAAAAAGGAAATAAACAATAAGTTAGTATTATAATCAAATAGGATTTGATTAACATCTAATTGACATTTACTTACTTGTTCCAAGGGTGGAATTTAGGATAATACGAGATCATGTCCACCAAGTTCGCTCTAAAAAAACAGCATCGATCGTAGATCAATTCAAATTTATCCTTCACGTCTGTGATTGATCTTGATTTTTGATTGTTGTCTAAAGCAACAAAACCCCCGAAAATACAGTCCCAAAAAGTTGACAAGGGCCCATTTATGTTGATCTTGAGTTGTTCTTCATATATCGTGATTGAAACCCACGTTCTAACTGCCGTAATATCTTCTCGGAGAGTGAATTTGGCAACCATATGATGAAGAAATTAGAAAAAAACTAGAAAGGATTTGAAAGATGAGAAAGATGAGATATAATAAGTGTTTGAGAGACATTGTATGTTGAGAAGAAGATTTCTTTTATAGAAATCAAATACCCAATGGTCATTTAAACAAAAAACTAGTCAACTATCCGTTGTGTATATAGGTGATAGATAGTCTAGAGTCGTTATGGTCGAAACCTATAGACCATGACGCCTCTATCCAAACCTGGATGTTTTTAAGTGCTAGGGTCGCATAGATTTATAACAGAAACCATAACGACTCTATCCAAGTTTAATATATCATCGTCATTGTCGACATTCATACCTTGACGACTCCATTTGGAAAAAAATTTATTTTTGCTTTTATAAAACAATTTCATTGAAAAGGAATACATCTTTCATAAGAATTTCATTGAAACGAAAATGAATACATCTTTCATAGCATAACATTGAAGGAAAATAAATAGCATTCATAACATTTCCTTTAAACACTTAATAATATAGGGTGAAATCGTAGACATTATTTTCCGAAATTACGATAATAATCTTCATGATCAAACTTTTTCCCTTTGACAGGCTCATATCCGACCCGAGCCATTTTCCACTGAAAAAACAAATCGATTTAAGTTAGTATCAATCAACTTTTTTGATGAAATTATCATTGACATACTTACTCTTATCGCACCCGCCAATGTGGGATTGGCTTCCTTTATGGCTTTCACTTTCCCTTTAAAAGCTTCACATTCTCTGAAGACTTTTTGGAATCTATTCTTAACGTTGTTGAGTGTTCTTGAACTGCGATTTCCGTCTAACGCCACGACAATTATGAATACATGGTTCCATCATAAATCGGAGTTTGCATCCAAGATATTGTCGGAAGTTATAATCTCCATTTCCTTAAGCTCTTCTTCATGGTTTTCCAAGTCACCCATGCTCTAAATATCGATATATCTTCACTGTCAGTGTACGCCATGGTTTTTTTTAGTTTTTTTAGATGAGAAAGAGAGTATAATGAATTTGAAAGTTAGATCTATGGTTGGGGTGAGGATAGGATGAAAACTTGGTCTTTTTATAGATCTTAAAGATCCAACAACTATTTTTTTGAAAACGTTATCTGTTGAGAGACCCAACCATATTGGTTGCAAGTAAAAAAAATAAACAATAAATGCTTCTAGGGTCATCATAAAAATAATATAAAACCATGAAAACATATGATGCCAGGTAAGTAGTATCGTCAACATGCTAAAACTGACAATGACGACTCTAAAATATGGGGAAAACATATGTATGATATACCAATAAGGTCGTCATGGTCGACAGTTTGTGACCATAACGGCCCTAGCTAGTAAATTTTTTATTTTTCTTGGATGTTTTGTTGTCAAGAGTCGCATTGGTTCAATGCTAATAACATGACGACCAGCAACTGCCATTATTTTGGAGGGATGGAGTCGTCATAGTTGACACCAATATACCATGACGACTCTCTTATGAAGAATATGTTGATTCAGTATTTTGACGAGTTTGTTTAGGAATTTGTAATTGCAATTTCATTAAAAGGAAAATAAAAGACATACATATATCATAACATAGCATTACAAAGAAGTTAATCAATTCCATCGATCATTCAAATACGTGACATTTTTGGCCAACACTTCATAGCATGCATTATGCCTGAATCTTTTGCCACAGTCCGTCTTATATTGTTCATTAGCAAGAGTTTTCTGAAAAAGGAAATCAATAATCAGAGTTAGTATTATAATCAAATAAATTAGATTTTATTAATATTTAATTGACATATACTTACTTATTCCCAAATTTCGAGTTGGGGATACATTTTGTATCATATCCACAAAATTAGTCATAAAGAAACAACATCGATCGTAGATCAATTCAAGTCTTTCCTTCACGTTTGTTATTGATCTTGATTTTTGATTTGCCGTCTAATGCAACAAAACCCCAGAAAATATGATTCCAAGAAGTTGACAAGGGCCCATTTATATTGATCTTGAGTTGTTCGTCATGTTTTATGACCGACACCCACACTCTAACTGCCGCAACATCTTCTCGGACAGTGAATTTGGAAACCATGTTTGTGTATTTTCGGATGATGAAGAAATTAGATAGAAATTAGATATAATTAGTGTTTGGGAGACACTATATATTGAGAAGAAACTTCCTTTTATAGAAATGAAGGACCCAACAAATATTTTTTTCTTAAAAAACGAGTCAACTAGCCGTTAAGTATAGGTACATAGATTTTATAAGTGGTAGAATCATCAAGGTGTATACCTATAAACATTGACGACCCTGTAATCCGAAGAGAGTCGTCATTGTCGATACCTATAGACCATGACGAACAATCTTCCACATTTTGGATTTTTCCTGTATGTTTGCATGTGCTAGGGTCGTATCGGTTTATACCACTATACCTTAAAGACACATAACACTAATTCAGAAAAAAAAAACACTAATTCATAACATTTATCATTGAAGGAACCGACTCATTACACTTGAATATTTATTGTAAATTGAAATAGTCTGGTGGTTTTCGTAATAGTGGTAAATAAAGTATCGTTCGCTCGACTTGTGAAGATTGAATTTAGATTTAATAAATTAATTTTAAACTAAAAAATATACACAAAAGATAAAAATAATATTCAAAAATACTGAGGTTATGGATTTCACCATTAACCTATTAAAGTGATTCAATTCAATAATTATAATTATGCAATTCTTTACATTTAAAGTGATTCTAATATGTTGCAGAACTAGATTCTCAAAATAAAAATTGTATAACAAAAGCATGGAACATCTAAAACCTAGGCCACGCATGTACCATCTAACGAAATCACAACTGTTTAATAAAAATCATTAAATCAATTTTTAATAAAAGCAAATAATCATAAAAGAAATTGCAAAAATCAACTAAAATAGAAATATACCACTTTTCTGGGAACAATGGATTCTTCCATCACCTCAGTAAAGGGGTTTAGCTCCTCATGTTATTGGTACATAGCTCAAAGTGTTTACAAATGATGAAAAAGAGTGAAAATAATGAAAACAACGAGTTTGTAACGTTTATAAGTGTTACAGAATCACTGTTACAGAAGAAATGTGTTTCAATGAAGATAAATGTTGCAAAGTTAAAATCTTTAGCAACAGAATCTTCAACCTTTTGGCCACGAAAACTTCAACCCTTTCGCAACAGAATCTTCATCTTCTTCATCATGATCATGAGCAGATTTTTTTCTAGATTATTGATTTTGTGATTCTGGCCTCTCCAGCCCCCCCCTGTGACTTTCATTTGACTCCCTATTTATACAATAACACCCCCAAATCTTGAATATCTTCTTTTAATGATTTAATCTTCACAGCTTTTGAAAATATCATCGAAAATATTATGATCCTGATTTTCTTTCCCGATGACTAAATCACAAGATTTTATCCTCGGATTTGTTTTTTTAGTTTTCTCATAAGATATCGAGCAAGATACAAACAAAATCACGTGAAATAGGAAATAAAATCTTCATGTTTCACGCGAGTAAGTTTCTCCTGGTTTCTTTGCGTAAATCCAATATTGTGTTGATTTTATGTGTCTTCCCGTGTACAACTTGCTAAGAATAAGGTGAGAGAATATTCTTGTCTTAATTCTCTTCGAAAACAACCCATAATTATCGATCAAAATCTTCACATGAAAGAAAGAGAGTTTCCCGCCACTATTATTTTTTTTTTAATTTGGGAATGTGTGCCTTTTAACACTTTAGGTGGGTGCCTTTATAAATTCCCATGGGGTGCCTTTATAAATTTCTTGGGTGCCTTTATCAATTTTAAATCCGATTCTTCCATATTTATTTAGTCTTCCAAAATACCTAAAAACATACAAAATAAGAATATTAATACAAAAATCGAGTAATTGCAATATAAATGTGAGCTTATATTAGACACATAAATGTGTCTATCATAGTCGTTGAATTTTTTTGAATACTTCATAGCATTCATCATGCCCAAATTCTATTCCATATCCACGCTTAAATTCCCTAAGAGCAAGAGTTCTCTGAAAAATGAAAACAATAATAAGAAGTTAATTTTATTCAAATCGGATTTGACTTTTCATCTAATTAAGATATATTTACTTGTTCCCCACTGTCGAGTTGAGGATAAGATTTCTTAATGTTGAACAATTCAATTCTAAAACTATTACATCGTTCGTAGATGATCAATAGTCTTTCCTTCATTGTTTTCATTGTTCGTGATTTTTGGTTGCCGTCTAACGCTACAAAAACCCAAAAAACACGGTTCAAAAAAATTCAGGAAAAACCATCATGTTATGACGTAAGTTAGGGTTCATAGAAGTGTCTTGGTCTTTGGTTGAACAAAACGCGTGAATAATTACAAGACCTTCTTCGATGGTGAAATTAGTAGCCATGTTTTGTTGTTTGTTTTGATAAGAAAGAATTTGAAAGATGGGAAATGATTAGTTTTTGTGAGGCATTATATGTTGAGAAGAAGGTTTATTTTATAGAAATCAAAGATCCAACGACCATTTAAAAAAACAACAACTAGTCAACTAGCCGTTACATATAGGTTCATAGGTGATAGGTGTACTAGAATCGTCATGGATGATAATATACAACAATGACGACCCAAGCTTCCCAAAGGAGTCGGTATGGTCTTAACCTATTGATCATGACGACCCATTCTTGCAATTTTTATTTTTCCTGGATATTTTTGAGTGATAGGTTCGTATCGGTTGATAACATAAACCGTGATGACTCTTACCTGCCATTATTTGGGATAGTTAGAGTCGTCATGGTCGATATCTTAGTACCATGACGACTCAGGCACACCGCTAGTTTTTTTCCCCAAATAACTAGTCGTTGGGGCCTTTTCTATATAAGGATGCTAACCCCATGCTATATTCAATTGAAAACTATAATATTATACTCAAACTAAAACTCTCTTGTAATAACAAGTCCGTCATCAACTACCAATTCATTTGAATAGATACTTAAAAGATGCAAAAGAACTACTCCTCCATCATAACCTAACAAATCAAGGGAAATATTAAAGTCCGTTGAGGATGAGACGGAATGGGTTAGGAATTTTTACATCGTCTTGGATCTTCCTGAAGAAGTTCAGGATGATGGTATTTTTGGAATCTGGTAAAATCAGGACCTTTGTTCCCAAGTTGGGAACGAAGTACAAGGGTCCACGCTTTGATTACAGGGACGACTATGTTTCTGATAGGACATTCATGTTAAGAAGTTGTGCTACAAGTACAACGAGTTTCTCGCTAGGCAAGGAGGGGACAGGTTTGCGGCACAGGATGCATATACCAAATGGAGAGGAGAGCCATTTTATCATTTCGAAGCTGCCAAAATAGTTAAGTCTTGCACCGAGAAAAAGAATAATATGTAATGTGTTTAATATGACCAAGTTGGTCTAGGAGGTGTTAGCCTAGTTTAATATTTATTTCACGTTCTAATGTACTACTAGTTAAGCCAAATTTTTGTCTAATTATCTTATTAATCTAAGTCTAAATGTTGTTCAACTTTTGTATCATTATAAGTCGTCATGGTCGATACCCATATACTATGACGACTCCATAGGTTAACCACCAAACTGTTCTCTAATTAGCTCTTTCAGAATCGTCATGGTCTATAGGGTACCATGACGACCACAAATTTAAATTGAAAATAGTATGACCGTTGGGGTTTTTTCTATATAATACAACCCCCTTCTCTAGGAAAAACTTCCCCAAACCTTTTATTTTCACTTTTTCTATAAATTACATCTGTTTTTTTTTTTTCATTTGAAAGTGAGACATTAATGTCAATGGCTGAATAGGAATCGATGATGATATGGATCTCGTTAAATCTTTCATTAAGGTGTTCCATGAACGTCTAAGTGAAATTTATTCAATGTTTTGGAAGGAGTGAAAGAGTTCTATTATGAACGCACCACGAATCCCAAAAACCAAAAATGGAGAGAATTAGCGTTTCGATTCGCATATATCAAAAGTTCAATTCAAGATTTCATTAAAGTTAGAAAAATTTTGAATGACCATCATCCCCAAGCTCCTCTTACCAAAAAAGTGAGTGAAATAATAAAACTTAATACTTTGTGTACCTTTCTTATAATTTTGTGTGTGAAAATTAACATTTAATTTATTTTATTTCAGCTGTAACGATTTACTGGTCTATGGCGAATAAGAAATGGTGAAAGAAAGTTGATTCACGCAAAGTGCTATGGGATACTGTACAATCGTGCTCGGAGGTTCATTGACGAAGTTTTAATGTGCAACATACATCGTTATCCATACTAAACATTATGTAATGCGATATTGATGTAATGTTATTTTCTTAAATCAATGTGTGTTTTATCTTTCCAAAAATGACCACCTTCCAAATTTCATCTAGGGTCGTCAGGGTCGTTACAAAAAGACCATGACGACCTTAGGCACCATCGACTTGTTTTTCCTGGACATTTGGTTCTTTAGCATCGCATCGGTCCATACCAAAAACAATGACGATATAAAACTGTCATTATTTGGGTGAGATGCAGTCGTCCTGGTCGATACCTATAGACCATGACGACCTTAGATG
The DNA here is from genome assembly GCA_023531435.1 of Papaver californicum. Classification (NCBI taxonomy): domain Eukaryota; kingdom Viridiplantae; phylum Streptophyta; class Magnoliopsida; order Ranunculales; family Papaveraceae; genus Papaver; species Papaver californicum. Next base: position 7,305,883 of record JAJJMC010029624.1, read on the forward strand.
CAAAATTTTGGTTTTTCCTGGATATTTTGGTGCACTAGGGTCGCATCGGTGTATAACATAATCCATGACGACATATATCAACTATTATTTGGGAGTGCTGGAGTCATCATGGTCGATAACATAGACCATAATGCACTAGATGCAATTGTTATCTACTAAGTGTGTCATTATTGGAGTCGTCAACCTACTAAATCTGACCATGACGACTCTATCTCTGGGAAATAATCTTCCAAATTGTGAGAGCAGGGGTTGTCAACCTGCTAATATTTTCCATGGCGACTCTGAATGTGACAAAATATTTTTCTAGTGTGAATACTAAGGTTGTAATGATCGATATATAAAAACCATGACGACTCCAACAATGATTTAGGCGGAAACAATTCAAATTCTCCAAAATAACAATGTCTTAACAATCAATTCAAACCAATCTTACACACCTACTATAAGATTGTCTTAAAGCAAATTAAGTTGTCCCTTAGAAACGTAAATAAACATGAGTTCAAGTTAGTAATGTTTTAAAAACAACAACATCGTCTCAACCACGACCACGACCACGACCCTTACTAGATGATCTCCGACCTCTCTTTGATGCAGGTCCTTCACACCCACCTTCGCCTAGTTCATCATTTTCTTGGCCCTCTTCGCCTTCAAAACCTTCTTGGATTACTTGGGTAGACGGTTTACGAGACCTCTTACTTGCACGAGTCATATCAGCATATATTTTTCCCGCATTGGGATTTTTAACGTGTGTCAAGTAGTCAATGTATTGACCTTGTAGGTGAGGCGTCAACGGATATCCCTTGGCCTCCAAGCAACATAGTCCCTTGATCACAATCTTCACTCGATCCCTCTAATCACATTAAGATTGCAATCGAGGTGAACATACTTATAAGCGTATATATTTTAGAAAAAAAAGAACAAGAAAGACAAAAATACTAACGATAAACTGTAGAATACTAGAGTCAGTTCTGGTGTCGGGTGCCGGAGTAGAAGAAGTAGAACCTTTGATGCTTTTGCGCCCGTGAGTATCTATCCGTATCACACGACCATGGGAGAAATGTTGGTATAATTCCAAGTAACCATCATTTGCCTCGTAACCTTCATTTACATGCTCTTAAACAGAGGTGTCTACCTTTCTATCATGTATATCATCCGAATGACTAGTCTACGGTAGAGGTTCGTAAACCACCTCAACGCTAGAAGCATCAGAACTGCAATCATCAAGCTTGAGTCAGAATTTTGGTATATAATCCTCTTCACGTGAATCTTGAATATACCCAAGCTGGCGCATTATTCTCGACGGTTCATACGTTGACCATCCGGTAGGGTGAAACAAAGGGCCATCGTAAAAAGAGACATCTTGTATTTTTCTAGGTCCATCTCCCATATATGGATCAAAGACTACATCTTTGGGTGGCATGTTGTCCAATTTTTCCCTCATGGCTAACAACATAGACTTATGATGCATCTCTTGACCCCCAGTGAACGTGTATTTCTTCCCTCCTGGATGAGCACTGGTCCATGCCTCGTTCACTTTGACATCCTCGTTTTCTTTGAAGAACGAAGGAAAATGGTCGTAAATCCACACCTATACATTCATCAAAACAATAAAACTAGTATTCATCAAACACGAGATTAAAAAAGAATAATAATTCATCCAACAAATAAATATGATCACTTCTATTACCTGGAGTAGACTTGTAATCCCGTTGATTTGAGAAGTTCGTTCCCTATATTGGCATGTGCTACGCCAGTAGTCCTCCACGAGTATTTACTCATATCTTCCAAAGGATGCAAGAGCTGGAGATAGTTGGCGCTGACCCTGTTTCCTGTATTTTCCGGAAACATCACATACCCTAGCACATACAATAGATAACCGGCAGCCGCATCACGAACTTCAACCATAGAGAGGACACCATGTTTTTTTTTTTTTTTTGTGTCCCGAAATATTTACGCCTTAACTCCGTAAGATTGAACCCTCTCCTCCGGTACTTTGTCCCCATGACCAACATATCGTTCGTCGCCTCTTCATCCCATTCAAACAACTCCTTGGTCAATTCATAAATTGTAGACCAAAGAAGTTGTCTCCAGTGGATTTTCTTTCAAACTGGAGCCCCAATATCTTTTCAGCATTGTGAGGAGTTAAAGCCATCTCGCCAAATGGGAATTGGAAGCAATCGACTTCAGGGTAAAACCTGTCACTGAAGCAAGATACCGCGACCCTATCAAACGAATGACAAAGTTTTGAAGGAAGGATACAAACCGAAGTTCTCGATTAACGCTCTAACTCTTGCACATTCTCCTCTAAGGGGCCAGTACTCCATTTTTACCTACGAAGACTGGCGTCTGAAAAGACGTGTTACATTTGTATGATCCTATAAAATAGGGAGAAAAAAACACAATAAGAAAACAATCAATGACAACAACAAGTTAATAGAAAAACAATACGATGCTCATAGATGGTACGAGCCCACGAGCTAGCATATGAAAATAGAACTTTGCCTCCATCTGATGGTAAGCCTCTAACATTTCCATTGCGTTTAACACCCAGCACCAAGTGGGTAGTGGGAACGTGCCTCGCGGGTACAGCTTTTGTTTTCCCTTGTCCTTCACTTGTACCTTTTCTTGTACCTCTTCCTCCTCCCCATCATCATCACCACCACTATCACCACCACCACCATCTTCACCACCACCACCACCACCGCCGCCAGAACCACCACCACCACCAGACCCGCTAGCACCACTAGAACCACCAGCTCCACCACTACCACCACCACCCTTATTGGTCTCATCAACATCATATTCATCTTCTTCATTGTCATGGTCTGAAATCACAGATGGAATAGAGGAGGAAGAAGAAGAAGAAGGAGAATCCTCTGGTGCGTTACCTTATTGTGCACGTTACAGATAACAAAATGTACCTCTTTCGGACGTTTTCCACTAAATGGACCAGACCCAAAGATTTATCATTGCGGGGAGGTTTTGAAGGAGGAGTATGTAGATGTTTGCTTTTTCCTTTCTTTGTCTTTTTAAGCATACTACAATTGAAAATACACAAAAATCAAGAAATCAGTACCATTATGGTATAAATTTGCGACCATAACGATCCTTGGGTAAACCATGACGCCCCTCTCTATACAATGACGACCCTTGACAACTTCAAAACTAAGGTCGTCATGGTTTTAGGTAAAAACCGATGCGACCCTAAACTGACCCTTCGTCTTCAATGAAAAAACCAGTAAGGGTCATCCTGGTCCCAAATCAAAGGCCATGACGATTATTCATAATTGTAACATGCATAAGAAAAGTTGTCATGGTCTTTGATTTGGTACCATGACGACCCTTTTTATTAAACTGCAACTTTGTGGTTACAGAGCTAATTTTACACTAAAAACATACATACAAACAATCACAACAAGTAGAGTAATGGGTTTTAGTTTACTTATTCTTTAATTGGGGCCATTTCGTTGAACTGTTCTCCAAGATTTGATTCTTCGTTGCTTCTCGAATTCAACTTTTTTTTAGTCTCTCTACGATTCTAGGGTTATCTTATTCTCTATGATAATGCTTCGTAAAGAACCATGTTTGTAGAAGAAGTTAATCGTCGATAAAAGTTTTCGAATCGACGATTACAACGATGAATTGATTTCGAGAAAAAAAATAAAGGAAAAGGGGTCGTTAGGTTTAAAAGAGAGGGACAGGGGTGAGTTGAATTTCTGATTTTTAGTTTTGAAATAGAATGGGGGCTTAATATATTAGCTATAATAGGATTTTAGGATTAGTTATTAAGGAAGGGTAATTTAGTATTTATACCACCTTTGGCATCCCCTAAAATTTATGGAGTGTGTTAAGATTTTCAATAACCCCCTATTAATTTTTCAAGCCCCAACTAAATCAAGTTTTTTTTCCTGTTGTTTTACTTTTATAGTAGATAGATAGTTTCATGGTTTTATGCCGAGGCAAATATGGCTCAGATGTTTGAACCAGTAATTACCGGTAAGTAGCGGACTACTAATCTTGTCAACAAGTAGTGAGAAAGTAGAAGGTCTTGTATGTTGTCAACTTGGCTAAAAGTCCTTCAATTCAGCATTCAGCAATTCTCATTTTTCCCCAGTTGTGATTGTAATTTCTCCAGTAATTTCCAGATTTTATATACTCGATTATGCACAGACCGACGATGATAAAAAGATCTATTGGTTCGCTAACTACTACTGAGGATTCAGTAACCATAAACTGATCAACCAAAGCAAGAAATTACTTTAATAAAGAAGAGAAGTATCTAGATGACCCCACCTATGTATAATACTATTGCAACAGTCGACATATCACCATTACATACTGGTAATATCACCATATCTATCTATCTATATATATATTATGTAGAATAAACAAAAACTGACAACAATATGACAAGTATTTATAGACCCCAACTTATCAACTATCTACCACAGAGATCTAGATTGCTGGATGACGTACCTCCTGAATTGTCCTGAAGTTCTTGGAGAGAGAAGGCTTGAGAATCTACCATGCTTCGTGTGGTAATCTGAGACTGAACATCTTGGTTTGAACTAAGGTTACCAACTAAGCAATTAGAATTCTGGAACCTCCCCAGTGAGCCAATTCCATTGAAGGCGGTGCTCGACACAGAAGGATCTATGATAGTGCTTCCTCCATTGCTTGATTCAAAAAGAAGACCTCTATAAGTCTCACATTGATTCTTGCCATCCTCAGAGAGGTCTTTGAGTCCAACACCTGAATTTAAGAAACCCTGAAGAGTAGTTGGAAGTCTCTGAAGGCATGGGGTGAGTTCTTGTTCTTGAGATAAACATCTTAAATATTTCAGCTGAGGAGCCCATGTTTCTTGACCCAACGAAGTTACTGCTAAATTAGCCATTTCTGGATACAGCATTGGGGGGTCTTCTAAACCACATCCAAATGGTGGTGCCGGTAATCTAAGATTTCCTGCAAGAGACTGACCAGAGTGCAACATCCAATCATCATTATCCAAGTACTGAGATGATGAGAGGTTCATTGGATACGGAAGTAAGCAAGTTGCATTACTTACATCAAAAGAGAGGGTATCAATCTGATTTTGATGGAGCGTAATCCAATTGTTGACTTGTTTGCAGCAATATCATGCCTTGGTTAGGATGTAGCATTTGATTTATGAGGTTATGAGAATTCATAAAGCAAACCGACTTGTCTTCAGTGCATTTGGAGGAGGAAGTCGGCTGACTCAGCTGATCTAATACCACCATAGGCCGTGTTTCTGGTTTCTCGTTTTGGGGTTTGGGCGACGATTGACTTTCAACTTTAAAAGGAGGATTGATATTTTCACGCCCATGTATTTGTGGTAACAAATTTGATTTAAGAACCTGAGGCACATCGAGGATGTTCTGACAAGAATTTTGATTTTGAAGTGAAGTACCATCTGTTGAAAGAAACTGAGATTTCTGGGGAGCAAAAGGTTTTGCAGATGATTCTCCCACTAGCAGAGGAGTTCCTCTAGTAACACAAGGTGGAAGGTAACCCGCATACATGGCACCAATGGGGCCAGCAACTGGGGGTTTCAGGAGACTGGGAAATGAGGAGTACGAGAAAGCACCAGTCCTGCTTTCGGGGCCACGGGAAAAAGGTCTTTTGAACATATTCCCCCAGTCATTCTCTGCATAAGAGGTCACATGTTAGGAGATTCACAAAAGCGTAGAATGAATTTCCAAAACAGTACAAATTCGAGGAAAGAATTACCTCCAAATCCGGTGTGTATTGGTCGTTTGAGACTTGAAGTCAGGGATGGAAAAATGAAAAGGCTTTTAGGAGTCTCTATGTCCCAAAACTAACCCTATTCTGCTTTTCACCACATCCATCTTCATCCCATTTTACCTGGTTATGAGAAAAGAATAATTAGCTAACACTCTGAAAAAGATGCCAAAGCCCATGGCCATAGGCAAAGCATTGAAAATGACGAAGACACCTTCATTTACCTGAAGATTACGCCATTTATAGCCTTCTTAAATGATCTAAGTCACTAATACCAACAACTGTGCCCATGTACCTGGAAATAGGATGATAATTTTAGTGTAAGGTCATGAATCAGGACTCGAAAATATAGATGAAATAAGCTGTGGTAAAAGGAACTACCTGCGCTTACCAGACTCCTCGGTTTCAAGCATCATCCTGAATCTCATTCCAACAGAAACCTGTGTGCCATATATGGCCTTTTGGAATCTGGTAGATGGAATGACAAATTCTGAAGGGCATGCCCTACAAAAGCAGAGAAGTAACATAGTTTAGAAATATATACACACACACATAATGAACAAAAAACTCGAGGAGAGAAACTGAAACCTTGGATTGTAGAATATGGTGAATGGGCTTCGATAGCTGCAGCAACTAGGACTCCAAAATGCATGCTATCAGCAGACATCACAGATGATGGCAAATTTGTTTGTTGATGATTTGCATGCCTCACGCTCACCATTAATTGTGACCTCTCATCCCTTTAAACAAAATATTTCTTTAGTTAAGACATCAAAGAATGCTTACTAAGCTATGACTATATTAGTTTCAAAAAGGTTAAACCTTGATCATACAACTAAATAAGCTTACCTGATAAACAGAACAAAATCCCCGGCTTCGAGTATCCCTGCAATATTCATCCTTATAGGCTATCAGAAGTATCACTTGTAAAGACTCAAGCGAGAATCCATGTTGATGTTGAGCTACTATCAATATAAACTAGCAAACTGATGTCGAAAACTCATCATCTGGACCAAAATTGTATTGCTGCATCACTTGTGCGCACTTCCCAGAGTATCTTTGAGCTGGAAATTGCGGCTTGGTGTAACCAATATTGCTGTCATGGACACAAGCCGCTATTTTCTGCATTCCTTAAGCCTAGAGGAACCATCATAAAAGTATATTCTTGGGACCATGATAAATCACCTTTTATTTTGAAGATTTCAGTGACTTGGGAGGACAATTGATAAAAAGAAACATCACTATCAGGCCATAGCTGCAACGATTAATGAACAGAAGCATGAAGATGCACTTGACAGAACCCATGAGAGTATATATTTGAAGTGTTGAATGGATGTGCATTTACGCAACTAGTCCTGAGATTTAAAACGTCATAGCAAAAATAACACATAAATTTTTTTATAGTACTGCTGACATTCCTCTCGAGCACTTCATCAGACAGCTCGCAAGCACCACGACTGCCCCTATTTGCAACCAACAAAAACACATTCGACGACTCGAGTAACAAATTTAAATGGTACTCAAGCTCCAAAATTAGCTCATACACAGATTCATCACCGTATTCATCCATCCAAATTGACACAATAAGAACAATGACCCAAGAAGCAATTGTATCAAGACAGCATTCATAAGCACCAGAAAAATAAAAAGACCCTTTATTATCTAACACCTTGCCCCGATCATATATCCTGCAAGCAAACTTGATGATAATGAAGAGACATTCATCAACTATTACTTTGTAACTTGCCTTACCCATTTTATCCAATTGAAAATAAAAACAAATACCACCATTAGTCAAACTCCACACTACACTATCTCTTTGTGGCATTCTCATGAACAGATTGTTACTATCATCACTGACACCAGTTTTAATAAATACCAACACACTTGAATTCATAAACAACAATTTAAATCGATACCAATGTCCACAAACTGGCTCCGGAACAATTTCATCTGTATATTTATCCAAAAAATTTGAACCCACATAATAATAAGGAAACCCCAATTTAAAATCAAATTTCAATTTATCTCTTCCACGATCGAATAGGATACTGATATGTGTATTATTTGCATTAGTTTGATGTTCTAATTTATTGTTTTTTTGTTAGTTTTTGTATCATTATGCTTTTATTTGTTTACGATTTTCTTACGAGTTTTGAAGTGGATTCAACCAAAGAATAAGAAAGGAGCTTATTACGACATGAAATGAACAAGGGAGTCAAGTGCTACAATTGGAGCTAGAGAAAGTACCAAATGTAACCATACAAATCCAATATTTCTTCACTCTATATTGAAGGAAATTGAAATATGAAGCCAACGCAAAAAGAATGAGATCATTCCGATTTCGGACGAAGAAGTTATGGACAAAACTGTCGAAGCAAGAAAAAAAGTGATTTACAACACAACAATCGGCATTGCTCTTATAATACCGACTGTAACACGATTTTGGGCAGAAAACTTGTATTTTTGACCCATAGAATCGGCATTGCTCATTGGAAATCGACAATACCGACTGGAGCAAGTTTTGAAACAGAAAATTTGAGTTATTTTGGTCATTGAGTCGGCATAGGTCATGGGAACCGACCATGCAGACTGTGGCTAACCTATGGGATCCGTTTTGACGTGTTTTTAACTTCCAAACCAAGAAAACTTAGTTCCAATGAGATTCTAAACCCTAGAAGAAGAGGATACTTGATGTCCAAGTCAGGGGCGGAGCCAATTCATGGCATGGGTAGGCAGTTGCCTACCCTGCTGGGCTGGCTCCCAAACCCATTTTTGCGTATTTCAAGCCCCATTTTACCTATCCTAAGGCTATTTTGCCTTTTTGCCTACCTTAAAAAAAAATTCCTCCCCTTAAGAGGTTTTCTAGCTCCGCCCCTGGTCCAAGCATTGAAGGCTATAAAAGAAGACATCCAAGGCTCAAACAAGATATCTTTGAAGTAATCTCTTATCTCCTACATCACATCTTCTACATAAAAATCTAGGGTTTTCCCTTTAGGAGGAAACCATTCTTCTTTTTCTTTTTATATTTTCCATGAGTTTTAGTAAATCCATGAGTAAGTAACTTTGTTTTATTGGTTGGGGATGTAGTTGGAAGTCCTAAACATGTGAATCAATCTGGTTGATTATTGTTGATATTCAAGATCTCTTTTTATCGCTCATGTTCTACTTTTAATATTCTCATGTATGATTGGAGGTGTGTTTATTGAGGATGCATACTAAGTGAACACATATTCATATCTAAAGCTAAACTAGTGTTTGGAGATACGGAATAGTCTATAGACCCGGTTACAAGTAGCATAGTGTGATTACCGATTGTATTCAAAACCTTTGTGTGATTGCATGTAGAAGCTTGACCAGTGTTAAGTAGATTACTCGTAGTACTTCTTTTGCATTGATTAGCCTAATTCAAAGAACCTAATGCTCTTGGAGGATTAAAATTAATAGCACGTTGTGTTAGGCTATTCACTGAGTAGTATGTTATGACATAAGGAATTTACCGGAGTATGCTCTCGATGGGGTTCTCTAGGGCTATTGGTATGAAGAGAGAGTGAATGTTGATTCTAATCGATTTCGTAGCATGGTTGGTGATGGAAGATAAAATCCTTAACCAATATTTTCTCACTTTAATCTCAATCTTTATTTATTCTGTGTACTTTTTGTTAGTTTACTTAGTTTAATTCATTATAATCCCTCCTTGGTTACATAAGAAGTCAAAAGAAAAATAACAATTCACATCTCCTTGTGGGAACGATCCTTATTACTGCTATATTACTTGTTAGTATTAGTGAGAAATATTTAAAGTAATTTGTTGCATTTACGACACGTATCAGCTACGAGAAGAATTGAGAATAATCGTAAAAAAAACTCACCCAATTTGATCTGAGTCTTTCATTCAAAATCATTCACATAAGCTTTGGAAATTTCTTATTTTCATGTCAAGGAAAGCCCAAAATCGCATCCCTTCTTTTTCCGTGCAGGTCCAAAACATGTCCAACAGAAACCAAATCCAAGTTAGTTTTACCATTTTGCTCATAGCTTCTTCATACGAACTTGGAATGATCTTATTCTTTTTGTGTTAGCTTTGTATTTAAATTCTATACAAGTTGGTGAGAAGAACTCCTGGATTTAAATTTTCAATTATTTACTTGGTAATCATTTTCCTTTGTAGTATTTCTTTCCTTGCACATTATAACACATTGTAGCTCTTTTTAGATGATTCGCCTAATAAAAGACATAAACTAGAAAATAAACATAATACAAGGTAATATGTAAGAACTATAGCAAATATAAATATGAATTGGATACTAAGAATATGTAATTTATACACTTACCAGCTATTAAGACCTATTACTTAGAAATCTAAGCAAATCTAACTTTAGTTCCACTTCTGACCATCCAGAAGAGAACTGTTTCATAATATTGATGCCACCGTATATGTTTTTCACACCCAAGAACTGTCCTCCTTTAACTTATCTAATCGAAGGAATTCCTTATTTTTTGAATACTTTTCCTTAATAATTTTAACCTATAAATCCTCAGAATTATGACAGGCTCTCCAATCAAATAATGCCCCGTTTAGTCCAATGGACATTCGACTATGTTTCATTGACAGACCCAACTATGTTCTCACTATTTGATTCAAAAGTAACTTTATGATATCACAGTATTTTAGTCTAGTTGACAGCTTCCTCCAAAGCCATACACTTCAACTTTTTAGCCCCATGCTCCTTATTCAGTATCTTCTTTTTTCTCTGTAAAATGATTCTGTAAAATTTCTAAGTATTAGTCATATACTCCCTTTCCATTCAATAAAAAATGCATCCATATGAATTTTAACAAAAACCTTATTTTTTGGTACTCAGTCTTATATCTTCACACTAATAAGATTGTTAGAATTTTCATTACTAACATAATTTATGCTTTATTGTAGGGTGAGCAACGGATGAGTGGATGCGAATTTGGTACCATCCGCGTCCAATCCATCCACATAACGGATTTCATAAATATATCCGCGACCAATCCATTACCCAACGAGTTTGATATCCACGGGCAAACGAATAAACCAGATGGATGTGGATGGATTGACGGATTTCAAAATATAGTAAAAAAAAAAAACAATACCCAATTTAGCATGTCGATGTCTTTCTAGGCCTGGAATATTACATAGAAGTCTCAGGGGCAGGGTTAATGGGATTGGAAAGTGGCTCGGTCTTTTGGGAATCGAACAATGGTCTTGACCTCTATGAGTTGCCATTACCGTGCTCTTGGAGTTCTAAAATGTGTGTAGAACAACGTCCATGAAAAGTATTTTCAAATGTAAAATTGCCTGATCCCCTAGATGTTTAGTGTAGCATTTCTTTTCGAAAACAGAAGCAAGTGGTGGACATTGTCAAAATTAGGAAAAGAAATGATTTACCTTTTTTTTTTCCCGAAAGAGAAAATAAATGAATACTCGATTGAGAATGGACCAGGATTCAAAAATGAGTAGACGAGCTTTCGAAGATTGTGTGGTGTTAACAGTACAAAAAGGATTCAAGACTAAGTTTAGTTTCGAAATAGAGTGTTGAAAAAAACTACACTATTATCTGTAATACCAAGACTATCCTCCAGGTCGGGTGTCAAACGGATAGGGTGATGTATCAACTGCGTCCAATCTATAAAAAAAAACGGTTTCAGAAATTCATCTATGTTTAATCCATCAAAACACATGTCGGATGTCCACCTGTTAAAATTAGGATTGAGAACGGATGAAATCCACGAATATGATTGTTTTGCTTACCACTACATTGCTGATAGAGTTATTTTATCCTTTCAAAAGTATGATACCCATTGGGCTTCGAATTATGAAATACCAAGTAACATCCATCCTTCCACGACATCCAGGCAGTTATCATGCGTATATATATATGAATCCTATATTGTCAATGATAGAAACTATATATTGCTTCCTGTAGAACTAAACCAACTTGTGATCTAAGTTAAAAAAAGATTCTACCTATTTATCATCCACACTTTTCCTATTTACCACCCATGTCTGAATTTCTAAAATAATTTTACTTTTCATTTCTACTTTTTTCTATTTACCACCTATAAAAAAATTACTTTTCAATATTACTTTTTTTTTATTTACCACTTATAAAACGTCAAATTTAATAATTAACTACTAGAAGTTTCATTCGTACTACTACTTACCGATTGCTTGATCAAATATATCTACTACTTACTGATCTTTTGATCAAGTATAATTTATCTTATATAGGCGGAAAAATTTAACCTCCTAGGGAACATGAAAACCCATGGAGCAAAAGACAGCTACGTTGGAACAAGGTTTTAAAAACACGAAACAGTCGTTAAAACGGCCATACCTATGTACCGTGTCCGTGAGGGTCCCGAACCCCGTGCTTATATAATGCCGATAAATAGGAAATAACGACAGTTTTTATAACCGTTTTTTCGTTTTCACATCGGTTATAATTTTTTTTTTAAAATTAGTTTGAATATTTTTTTTCTTATGAATAATATTTTAACGTGCGTTTTTTAGAACTGTTTTCCCGTTTTCACGCACGTTGTAATCGTGTAAATAACTTTCTTACAAAAAAAATTCTTAGTTTTTTTCTAGAATAAAATTAGAATTAAAATTTTTAAAATAATACAATAAACCTACATGATTAAAACTTCAAATTTAAAAGATATAAAATTATTAAATTAGTGTTCATCATTTAAAAAGTTACATGAACCAGCTACTACCACTACCTTTTTTCAACTTATTTATGTGTTTCTTATTTTTTCGGAGATTCCTTTCCCTATTACCATAGTCATCGTCGTGTTGGTATTGACTGTCTTCATTAGTATACGTATCATCATCATAATCGCCTTCATTATCATCATCATTGTTATCTACTTCATTATTGTTATCAATATTATAATTATATTCTTCGTTCATATGTTGGATATCATGGTGTGAACGATCGACATTGTAATCGTTTATGGGATGCGCATTCTCATAACCTTGTGTATCATATCCAAATGAAAGATTACCAAATTCATAGACAAAGTCACTCACGAGTAACCTTTCATATATGATTTCAACTTCCGGATCATGCCAGTTGTATGGTAGAGGGACAGTCTCTAGATTATTAACAGATTCCTCTTCCAGCATGTTTAACCATTGTTCTTCTTGAGGCAAAAACGTTGTTTTGTCGTCCCCCCTATCCAGTCAAGCATATTTTCATCCCTCAATAGACTATGAACGTCGTGAACATCAATGTTATATCGCCTTGGTTTACCTTTAATTCTTTGTTGCTCCAACTTCAAACTATACTGAACATACACCAGATCATTTATTCTCGATGAAAGTAAACGATTGCATAGTTTGGTGTGGATTCTTTCAAACGCACTCCAATTCCTCTCTGATCCAGATGATGTGTTTATTTGACTTAATATCTTTACTGCAACCTTCTGGATTGATGGATACTCAGCACCATAAGATAACCACCAACTTACAGGATCACCATGTTGAGCCGCAATACGTGCTGATGGTAATGAAAATTGACCTTGCACCATTCGCATTCTTTCCGCATGGAAAAAATTGCACAATTGTCACTCGAAATTCAAATTACCAAATTAAATATATTTTAAGAGAATATTAGTAATTTTGTACCTCTAGCATGCATTTTGCTTGTTCTTGCGAGCCACTAACCATTTTGTATATGACTTCAGTAAGACAAACTTGGGGCTCAGAAATTTCATTATTGTTGAGATTAGCTGCTGGGTTGAAGATGTAATAAGGATTGAAAAAATACGTTGTAACATGAAGAGGAGAACTCAACTGATTTTTCCATCGTTTGTTTATCACACCTACAATAGAACCATTTCGATTTGATCCCAAACCCATTTGTATAGTTTCCACACATGTAGCAAGTGAATGAAAAAAATAAACCATGGTAGGTTTGTCTGAGTCTAATAAGTGGACCATTTTCAATAAACGACCAACCATTATGCACGCATTTTGACATGTGGTCCAAAACATCTCATTTGAAATAATATTCTTCACATCTCTAGCTTGACGAGTTTTCCCCTCTACCGATTTCAGAAATTCTTTGTCAAGAAACAGGCTCTTGATAGCATTACATTGATCAATGATACTTTTGATTGCAATAAAATTCGTTCCCAATCTTGTTAATCCAAGGCGCAATAGATTGCGTCCCTCAGAATGTTGTCTAAATCTAGCAAGAAACCAAGCATGATTGTAAATAAATTTGCTGATTTGTCTTGATTCTACAAACACACTTTTAACAAAGGGGAATTTTTATGTATCTTCCAACATTAAGTCCACCACATGAGTAGCACAAGGTACCCAGAAAAATATGCCATATTATGATGTCATTCTCTTACATATTCAAACAAAAATAGAAAGAAGTTAATGATAAATATATTCTCAATATGTATATAACATAAACATTAGTAGTTAGTAATAATTATTATTAGTTACCTGTAGCTTTGAATTGGGATCCTTGGTCTGTTACTAATTGAAAAAATTTTCTCGGACCGTTATCATCTATAACCGGCTTGAACAAAGTAATTAAATATTATGTTGTCCACCAATTATTTTCTATGTCAACGTTTTTCAAAAACGTAATTCCACTACCGCTGTAAACTAGAAAGTTTACAATTGTATGGTTGCTTTTGTTTTCCAACCATCATACATGAGCGTACAACCATATTCTCTCCAATAATATCGTTGGACAGATACCACATCCTTTTCAATCCTTTGTTTTTCTGTAGTTAATATGGGATTCAAAAACTTATAAGAAGAAGAAACTCTATAGATTGACCGAAATTTGCAACTGCATTGAATGCCTCGTGGTACTGAGATGAGTTGGATACATTGAAGGGAATATCATTGGCATAGAAAAAACGTCCAACAGAAGAATCGACTTTTTTCCGACACATTTTACTTTTGCCAAATTTTTCCATAGAAGGTTGAGAATCCCTAGAAGTGTTATATTGTCCTCTCATATCTACAGACATCCTAGGTGGTTGTGATACCCGCATTGTATACCTAGGTATTTCCATAGAGGCCCGTGGAACGTGCGATGTACCCTCTCCGACATGAGTATTCTTATTTTTTCGTCCAAAAAGGTTCTTTAAAAACCAGTCTTTTTTTTTGTGTTACTGGTACTTGTTCTTCTTCAGCTTGAAAATCTGGTTCTTCTTCATTTATACCATACATAAGGTTCCATGGTCCATTATTATACATTTGTTTTGTATCTTCGTAATCAGATTCTGGTCTTCGTTGCCTTTTTTCTTTTCATTTTTTAGCAAAATTTTACCTCTTTGTTGTGCTAAATGCAATTTGAAGCGCGAAATACCTGAAGATATGTCCTTTTCACAGAAATTACACTTCAATTTTTTACCATCACTCATTACAGTGCAATATGCATGAAAAGGATCTCGTCTAGCAGATTATGTCAATGTCGACCCTTCCAACGTATTCTATAAAGTAACAATTATTTAACCAAATTTAACT
The DNA here is from genome assembly GCA_023531435.1 of Papaver californicum. Classification (NCBI taxonomy): domain Eukaryota; kingdom Viridiplantae; phylum Streptophyta; class Magnoliopsida; order Ranunculales; family Papaveraceae; genus Papaver; species Papaver californicum. Next base: position 7,321,175 of record JAJJMC010029624.1, read on the forward strand.
ATATCAGTTATTGTTTAATATTTTTTAATTAACATGATCATTAACATACTGCTAATTAAATTTCACAACTTTTAACATACATGTATGAAGTCATTTTTAATTAACATGAAAATTAACACCATGCTAACTTATTCCATCATGTCACCATGCTAATTTATTTTATCATTATGAAAGTTGAAGTGTTAAACTAAAAGCTCATGCATATGAATTATTATTACAGTTTTATTATTTTTTTATTGTATATATTTTATTGATTAAACTCATATCTATCTTGATTTTTTCTTCCTCTGATCTTGATTTGAACTTTTGTTATTTCCTTGAAACTTTATTATAAAGTTATGGCAATATCCTAAATTATAATATATATATGAACAAAATGGAGAAAATGATGAAAATATTGCAAAAGAATAAAGGGCAACTGCTCCATAACTTAAATGTTGAAATAAGAAAGTACATGTATAGTTCAAAGATAACATTCGTCATCAGCATCATCTTCCGGTATCATGAAGAGAAAAATATCAACATATCAACATATAATAAATTTAGCGAGAAATACTTATTTTAAATGAAAATTCTAATAAAAATCTTAAAATTACCTCTTCAATTTGTAGTTGAAACTTGAAAATTTCAAAACTCAGAGAAAGAAAAGAATTTCTCCACGGAAGAAGCAGAGCTATCGAATGCTCGTCTACTACATCAGTACACCTTCTTGTGTTTCTAAAGGGAAAAATAAAGAAAAGAAAAGAAAAAATAATAGTACAATAATGATTTTGTTTGCTAAAAAAGGGAAGATGAAAAAAAAAAGTAACAAAAAGATGCGACATGTTGTTCGTTACTTCCCCCAGTTGGATCAACTTGAATTTTCAAATGAATCAAGTCCATCACTTAATTAATACTTAAAATGAGATAAAACAAAATGATAAGTTTACCTAAATAGGTTATGCACTTTCTTATGTTGACCCAGTTGGATCAACTTGAATTTTCAAGTGAATCAAGTCCATTACTTTATTAATATTTAAAATGAGAAAAAACAAAATGACAAGTTTACCTAGCTAGGTTATGCACTTTCTTATGTTGACGATAAAATCATGCATTTCTTTTATAACATTATTGTAAGTTGAATTGGTGATCATTTGATTCTTTCTTCATATTACTTATGCATGTATTGCATAATTCCTGCCGACAAAATTTTATTGGCTATAGTTCACCGTCACAAATTTTATCAAACTTTCATAAATTTATATGGTAAAAAACTAAAACTAAAACTAAGAAAAAAACTTAGTAGCAACGTTTTTTTAGACTCGTTACAGCGTTTTCACGCACGTTATAACCGTTAGATAAGAATTTTATATTATAATTTTTTTTATTTTCTATTTAACCGTTATAACGCCCGTTATTTTAAAAAAACGTACAAAAAACACGTTTTTTACCTAAATAACACGTTTTTGCCTAAAACGTATTTACAACCGTCAAAACGTGTTATAACGGTCACGCCCAGTGCCCATGACCTGGGCCGTGACCCGTTTTTCAAACCTTGTGTTGGAATAGTTTGTGTATCCGTTTTCTGTTTTATTTCGAAAAGCTCCAGAAAAGAGCCATGAGAACTGTAGAGATTTTCTGTTTCTTGATTTAATGAAAATACTAGTGATAATTGAACCATCGTCAGTTAATTATGTTCTCTTATATTCCTAGATAGATTGTTCTCTGAGACTCTGAGCACAGTATATACCCATTGTTGACTAGTTCAAAAATTGCATTATTACAATGAACAACTGTCGGTTAGAGATTGTTAGTGTGGGGATTTCGAAGGTTGAAAAAGTTATGCAGAACTGTGGCTTTAAAGTAAGAGCTGAGAGTTAAGCAGAACGGTGGCTTAACTTGGAGAAAGACTAAAAATCCAGTCGATTTTATCCACTTATGAAGCTCAAGATTGCTACAAGACAACCCCGAAAAACAAATCCTTTTCTTTTTCATTTTCTTTTTGGTTTTTTCATTTTGAACCATCAGCAGGGAGAGAAGCAAATCCTACTGGAATTAATTCCATGGAAAGACGGAAAGTTTCTTACAGTTTCACATTTCTAATTCAACAATTAGGCCCTGAGCCATGAGCTTGGTCATGCTGTGAGTTAGCACTGGCCTGCCCCTCCCAAATTTGGAAGATATGAATTGAGATACCAAAAGCAAGCATTTTCTGGCCATGCCAAATTTGAACTTAATATGGTGATAAAGTGGAGCTTATGCTGTTGTACGCCTTTTGTAGTTTAATTCGAAGCAAAAATAAAAATAAAAATAAAAATAAAAAATCAATAAAGTGATGATCTGTGGGTGGAAAAGGTGATGGGTGGGAGAGATGGAGAAGAAGGTGGCAGTGGGAGAGATGAAGGAGATATTGTTTTGTAATTTAGGGTTTACTTTTTTGGTTTAGTATCTGGGTGGTTTTATTGTTGGATGTAAATAAAAAGTCAAAAAGTAGTATTTAGGATATATGAGAAATTATATGAGTGGTAAATATGATAAGTAGGGGTGGTAAATAGGAAAAGTATGGGTGGTAAATATGTGGAACCTAAAAAAACTAGAATATTGGTTCAGAATATTGTTCATGTTAACATCCACACCCAACCTGACAGACCTAGCATAACTACATGACATAAACAAATGCTCAGTTTTCAAAATTACAAATACTGCAGTGAATCTCAATATCATAATTGTACCTGGCGATTTTATCTCTAGTTGGAAGGATGTCTATAAGACACTTCCAAATAAAGAGATGAGTTGTGTGAGGGATTCTAGCATCCAATAATCGTTTCCAGGTCTCAATAGGAACCACATAATTAGGGATATAATTAAGAGGCGAATTGCATAGACTGTTCTATGCACTCTTAATAGTAAACTTACCTTTTCTAGATGGTTTCCATATGAGAGCATCTTCACTTGTAGAAGAAATTTTTATATCCAAGATTTTCCTAGCACTATTAGCAGTGAAAATAGAATTCTAACCAAATCCACATTCCAAATTCTATAGTTTCAGGCATAAAAAGTTCACAAACAAATTTGTAATTATTTTGATTAGATAAGCCATTAAATTTTTTAGGTGGGCTATTGATGCGTGTCGTAAGTGCAACAAATTACTTAAGATATTTTCACCAATTAACTAGTAATATAGCAGTAGTAAGGATCGTTCCCACAGAGAGATGTGTAATTGATATGTTATTTAGATTAACAAACAATAATAAAAAGAAATTCTAAAGAGAGAGTTTATGAATTAATTAACTATAAATATCAATAAAAAGATAATAAGAAAGAAAGATGATTAAAGAGTCATTCATTGTTACCAGACATTAAACCACTTAGTATACTTGTTTACCTCTCGTCGGAATCATTCATCACCAACCGTAGTGTGTGTACCATGAATAAATTTAACATTGGAAAGGGTCAGGCTGCCAGACTAAGAAAGCAATGCGGACTGCCATCCTAAGATGCCAGATCTAGTCGCTGTCATGGGACTCCAGTCATGGTCATAACATCATGTGTGAATTTATATCATAAACCATAGAGAAGATTCGAGAAGGTACTAAAGTACCAGAATCAGTCTTATCTTAGTTAGATAAGTGATACGAACGAGGATATCTCAAATAAGTATTATTTTAAGCTTGGAATATCCTATAAATAGGAAATTGAAATCCTAAAGAAGGTACACAATCAAATCCTAGAAAAATCACCTATGAATACCTAAGACTAACTTGAGTGTCAGAGTATTCTTTGGCAGGTAACCCCCCACC
>JAJJMC010029624.1:7325353-7437952 GCA_023531435.1 Papaver californicum
ACACACATCTTTTGCTGGTACCCCCCATACCTAAGACTAAAAGAAGGTAGCTGCAGTGATCATCACATACAACTAGATTGTTTGAGGTAACTAATTTTTTTTTCCAAACACGTAGATTAGCAATAAGCTTCGCTATCCCCAAAAATCCATTTACCACTGGATACTGAAGTTCTCGACTACCAGATTCTATTCTCTGAACCACCAAGTAGTAGATCACTCAAGATGTAACCCAATCGAAGTTTTAGGCTTTTTGCATTTATTTTGATCCTACTTGTTAAACTCTTAGCTCAAGGTTCACTTGCTGATGTTATCTTTACTCGCAGTTGCTCCACATAATCCCTTTGCAAAGTCTCGCGATTTCTACTTGTGTAAATCGTTGTTTGACTATTACACTTATCTCACAACTCTTACCAGCAATAGAATAATCAATAAATTAATTTAGCATGCACTCCAAACAATCTAAGAATCACTCATGAACATTATTTATAGTAAAGACAAACGACGATGATTAAAACTCCAAATAAACTTGAATATATAATAAAGCTTCACGCCTAGAACATTGAATTTATTGTTAATCAACAAAATAATTAGCTACTCATAATACAAGGAAAGAAGAAAAATGTATGGTTCCCCCCTAAAGAAGTAAACCCTAGGTTTAAGATGTAGAGAAAATTATGTGCGAAAGTTGTATTTAGGCTCTATTTATATAGGCTTTTTTAACCTCCTCTTGATGTATATCCAACTAGGAAACATGATAACCATCAAATATTTTCACCTCCTTTTGATCTTTATCCAAGTAGAAAACTTAACATCCTCAAATCCAACACCTCCTCTTAATCCCTATCCAATTAGGATACTTAACCTCCTCAAAATCAAACAAAAACCCTTATTTTCACGTCCAAGGAAAGCCCAAAATGCATCCATTCTTTCTCTTCCCCCGCAGGCCCAATAAAAACCAAATCCACCGTTTTGCTCATAACCTCTTCATACGAACTCGGAATGACCTCATTCTTTTTGCTTGGATTCGTCTTTAAATTATATACAAGATGCTGAGAAGAAATCATAGATTAAGATGTTAAATTATTTACTTGGTAGTCATTCTTCCTTTGTAGCACTTTTTTCCTTGCACAATCTAACACTTTGTAGCTCCTTTTTGGATGATTCACCTAATAAAAGACATAAACTTGAAAATAAGCATAATAAAAGGTAATATACAAGAATTATAGAAAATAAGCATACTCAGGTGATAGACACATTTGTGTGTCTATTTTATCTCAATTCTATATAATGTTAGAACTTCATTTTGTACTAATATTGTGTTTTTATGTATGTGTAGGTGTTTTTGTGAAATAAACATTTTGGAAAAATCGGCTTGAAAAATACTAAAGGAACCCAAGGATTGGATAAAGGCACCCCATTAGATAAATTCACCCACTTACTAAAGGCACCAATTCCTTCCCATTTCAAATACAAAGCTTGGCGGAAAAGTTCAAATCTCATCTGCGTACACTAATTTTGGGTTAAAAATCAAGTTTTAAGACAAGATTAGTGTTTAGAAAGTGTGGGACTCGATCAAATTAAAACAGAATCGAGAAAATATTCTCGGAAAGAACAAAACAGCAGAAGAAAAATATTCGCGAGTATCTTGTTGGTTTATTTTGGGAAGATAAATGCAGTTGCAAGAAAGTTTTTTTTTCTCGGGGATTATGTACTATCAATTAGAGAAATTGTTGCCAGCTCTAAGACGCGTACAGAGAGATAAGGATAGAATAAAATTTCCGAGAATTTTGAGAAAAAAAAAGGAAAAATGATATTTGGAATTAAATCAAGTGATTTGAGGTCCTGTGGGTATATATATGAGTTGTGGGAACCAAAAGAGGGAGAGGGGAGTTTGGGGAGAGCTCAGGAGACAAAGAGAAGGAAGAGAAATCACTCCATAGAATTTTTCTCTGTTGCTGCTGAAAAACACGAAGAACAGAGGCTACGGCAATGGGCAACCTCTCATCCATAGTTTCTTCATCCCATTTGCAACGAATATCATCAGTTTTGCAACATTTATCTTCAGCCTTGCTTTGTAACAGTGAGTCTGTAACACCTATAAACGTTGCAAACTCGTTGTTTTCTTTATTTTTTTCTCTTTTTTTATCATTTGTAAACACTTTGAGCCATGAATCATTATTTTAAGAAAGTGATTAATATGAGGAGCTAAACCTCTTTGCTGAGGCGACGGAGGAAGCCATTGTTCCAAGAAAAGTGGTATATTTCTATTTTAATTGATTTTTGCAATTTCTTTTATGATTATTTGCTTTGATTAAAAATTGATTTAAGGATTTTTATTAAACAGTTGTGATTTCTTTTGATAGAGAATGCTTATCCTAGGGTTGTTGATGTTCTATACTTTCGATTTACATACTTTTACGACATATTAGAATCACTTTAAACGTAAAGAATTGTATGAATATTGATTAGATTGAATCACTTTAATTGGTTAATGGTGGAATCCTGAGTCTCAGTGCGCTTTTTTTTTTAATCTTGATACCAACTTTGTTTTGAGTTTTCTAGATTAACTATTATAATTTGAATATAAAATTCAAATCTTCACAAGTTCTGAAACAAACCCATTCTTACCACATCTACAAACCGCATCATCAGGGCACTTCCTTATTCTTCTTCCTTAACTTAAGTATCGAGTTTTCCTATAAAACATCTCTTCAATTGATCTTCATATCAAAACTAATTATGCATGGTTTGATGGGCGATTTCGGTGTTACCTAGGAAAAGGAGAAATGATGAGAGTCACTGGTGTTGTGGGTAATGACCAAATGAGAAAACATGGAAGAAGATTTATGTTGTTTTCGTGATTGATCATGATCATGATTAATGGTGGTTAATTTGGTTTGGAGTGATTCTCAATATCAAGTGGTGCAACAGGTTATTGAAGATGTTTGAAGATTTGGGTTGTGTTTGAAATGGATTGTAAGTTAAAGAAAACAACGGTTATTGATTGTTGTCATCGATGGTGGTTGATGATTGTATTAGGGGTAAAATGGTAAAGGGAAGACTTATCCACGTCACAGCAAGGACTACACCTTTCCTAGTGAGATAAGAGTGAAAAGATCCTTTGTTGGTAATATTTCTTTCCCTTTTATAGAATTTCCTTATGTATCTCCTCATGACACATGTTTTCCTAAGCTTCTTTATATTACAAAAGTGCCATTTTCCCTGTCTTACCCTTAACTTCTCGTTTTATTCCTTATTTTTCCTCTTACCTTCATGCATATGCCTTTTAAAGACTTGGGCTTAGTGCCTAAGTCCCCAAGACATTTGTGGGTTTAGGCCTATCCAATCAAGATGACTCCCCTTATCAATGGGTAGTTATTTTTCAGGTAACAAAATTAGTTCCCTGGCTATTGGGATGACCGTCAGTCATCTCAATAGTCATTTGATTCTTCGCAGAAACTGTTTATTTGGCTAATTCCCTGACATGCACCCTCCAGCCACGCGCAACAGTTGGATTTCTCCTCGATGACGTGTCCCATTACCTCTTGAACTCCTTTGAGTTACAACTTTTGACTAGTCGTCTCCCTTAACCTACTGTCAAAAATCCTCCTTGTATATACGAGGCTTCTATTTTATAGTCCCATCTTTTTAGTGCACATGTTCTCTCTCCCCTTATCGTTCCCAATGTCAGATAATTCTCCTAGACGCACCCAGCCAGAAGAAGAAGAAGAAGAAGTGGAGGTGGAAGCGGAAGTAGAGTCCAGCAATCATTTTGACGAAGAACGACTTCCTGAACCCGTTGATGGGGTTGCATATAAGATAAGGGAAATCATTAGTAACAGGGTATTTATGAAAGCTTTAACACTCGAGGTTCTTGAGACCGGTCAGCGGATACCTCCCACAGATAATAACCTTGTCGCCCGTCTTACTAACCTGTATATTCTGCACTTTACTCGCTCGGATGGATTATGCATCCTGAGGTAGAAGACCTCCCACTACACTCTTTCAATAAAATTATATGCATGGCAATCCACCGCTGAGACTATCACCTTCCAACCGTAGACTTATTCTCTTTGGACGAAACTCTTCCCCGCTGGGACTCTTGGGCTACGTATATCCGCTCAAACCCTAGTCACACGGCGTTACTTCGATCTCTAGGAATCGATGATGCAATAAACACGTTTTTTCATCGTGATGTTGTTAGATGTAAAAGAAATATGCTTCGGCTTTATACGCGTTGGGTACCTCAGGTTCGTAGTTTTTTTTTTCTTGGGGTGAGGCTAGGGCTGTCAATGGGTACCCAATTACCTAGAACTAAACCTGACCCGATTGATTAGGGTCCGGTTCTGGATCTTAGAATTGGACCCATTAGACATTTAGATACCCGACGGGTATCGGGTACCCGTTTATTTCATTCTTTTGATAATTCTATTATCAAAATTGAAAGGATTTTTCAAGGTTTGACTTTGATTTTTTTCTATTTTCTATTTTTTTTTATATTTAATTTTTACTTAGTTTATTAATAAAGAAATAACAATAAACTTGTAAAAGCATAATTTGGATTCAAGCAAAAAAGAAGAAGATATCAAGATTTTAAGGAAAAAATTTGAAGTTTTTCAGTACCCAGCGGGTGCCCAGAATCGACGGACGAGTCTGGTTCTGGGTCCACAAAGTTATGAACTAGCCTTGGAACCGTTAGGAACCGGACCCGACTTTTATAAATAGGGTCCTGGTCTAGTGGTATCCGGGAGGACCTGGACCCATTGACAACCCTAATTGAGGCTATCCTAGTTTTGGAAGATGTCGTCGCTCTCACCGGGTTACCAATTCATGGGACTCATCTTTACCATGTAGAACCCGTCTTCGAGTCCATGGATCAGAAAGATAAGGATCTATCTACTTATTTGATTCATTGCAAAGACAAATCTCGAGAGGTAAAAATGTGGTGAAGAAGGATGAATCTGGGGGGAAGGGAGACCGTCCTAAAGAGAAGTGTGTTGCCGAGTCAGGAAAGTCGTCCAAGGAGGAGGCGAAAGAAATTTCTACTTCGGCAAGGAAGGAGAATGTCGTGTTATTTGGTAACAAAAATACGCCTCCGATTCGTCCGACCATTGAGAAGTTGATGGTTAGTGCTATGATAAGTTTTAATATTTCTTATCCTTCGGGTCAGGCCATCCAGAGAAGTGCTTTTCTTGATTATCACATCAGAAGGAACAAGCGTTCATCTTATCCTTAGTGGGTGAAGTATGGAGCCCCGACTTTAATTGATGGGAAAGTCGGCCCTTCTGATAGGAAGGAGAAGGATCCTCGTGCTGAGCTAGCTGATTTCCTTCTTTTCTGTCTTTGTCATGATGTCTTTAAGTATAGTCCCTGGGACACCATTAAGAACGATTTTCTGTTGATGGATGTAGTGGTGTCACAAGGCATCTATTTTCCTTTGGCGCCAATGTTCCTGGGTGGTTTATATCGTCAGTTAGACCTTCTTTGTTATGATATCCGTCGAGTAAATGTTATGCATGAATTCGAAACCTTTGTTGCAACAAACTTTATTCAAGCGTGGGCGTGGGAACACTTTCTCGATTATGTTCCCCTAGATTGGACATTAGATGTTCATTGTGACGAGAGTGTCACGAATAAGGACGACACGAGCGGCGTAGTCCCTGCTATTTACTCTTATCCGCATATGGCTCTTTGGCGCAGGAAAAGGAAGGCTACATGATACATGATTTTCAAGTATCTGGATGTAGCTAAGGACTTCAAAGCCTTTCCTTATCATGACGGTTGTCCCGGTCCTCTTCACTATGATTTTATGACTGAGGTTGAGGGCTTGAATCTGGATTCTGCTCAAGTCTTGATGGTTCATGACTTTGCTTCTGTCATGATCGTATTGCCTGGTTACCTTCCTGGTTTTTATGCAGGTAAATTCCTAACATTTTCTTATAATTATGACCATGTGGCTCGGCAACTGAGATTTGATCGAGGAGTTCCTTCTCTTCATCCGCGTTTATCTCTTTCTGGAGACAACGAGATCATGAAGTAGTTTCGATCATTTTGGCGCCCATGTTCCTGGGTGGTTTATATCGTCAGTTAGACCTTCTTTGTTATGATATCCGTCGGGTAAATGCTATTCATGAAGTCGAAACCTTTGTTAAAGCGAACTTTCTTCAAGCGTGGGCGTGGGAACACTTTCTCGATTATGGTCCCCCGGATAGGAAATTAGTTGTTCATCGTGAGGAGAGCGTCACGAATAAGGGCGTCACGACCGGCGTAGTCCCTACTATTTACTTCTATCCACATATGGCTCTCTAGCATGGGAAAAGGAAGGCTACAAGATACATGATTGTCAAATATCTAGATGTAGCTAAGGACTTCAAAGCCTTTCCTTATCATGATGGTCGTTGTGGTCCTCTTCATTATGATTTCACGACTGAGGTTAGGGCATTTTTTTATCTTGGAAATACTGACTAGGTTCAATTAATAAGAGAATTAAGTATAGCTACCAGAAAGACTAATCCAATCCATAATGATGTACCGAAAAATAAAACATTTTTATTACTTGACCAATCATCTAATTGACTCTAGATTCTTCTCAAGACTTGACGGTTCATGAATTTTATTCTGTTATGGACGTATTGCATGGTTACCTTCCTGGTTTTTATGCGGGTAAATTCTTAGCATTTTCTTACAATTCTGACCGTGTGGCTCGGCAACTGAGATTTGATCAAGGAGTTTCTTCTCTTCATCCGCTTTTATCTCTTTCTGGAGACAACGAGATCATGAATAGTTTCCATCGTTTTATTTTCAAAACGGAGACATGATGTGATTTGGGATTACCCAATAAAATAACCGCAATCGCACGGCGTCTAACTAGTAGACAACGGCAAGTACGGGTCGAACCCACAGAGAGCGGGTAAATACTGCAATTAATATCTCTAATAAACTAACCAAGAGGAATATTTTTGTGATTTTTATATTAATAAATAAAATAATAAACTACTAAACTAATAAAATGTGACCGAGTAGAGAGAGTCGGTAACCAGGGTTTTCAGTATCCACCACTATTTCTGTTTAATTACTGACTGAAATATAACTCATGAGTATTTAGAGTCGCAAATATCACTGGGACGCCCTAAACATGATGCATCAAAAAGCCCTAGTCTCAAGCATACACCATAAAATTGCGTTAGCGAGAAAATTGTACGAAACTAATTTTAGGTCCACAAATAATACCTGGCTATTCTAAGCATACCCCATCAAAGGATTTAACCCAAGCATGAAATATCAAATAAGTAAACAAATATAATTTTTAGAATAACAACTGTATACCAGAAACATGGAACATCAAACCATAGGCCAAGCATGCACCATAAACGACAATACAATTGTTCAAAGTCATGAATTTAATCTATTTAAATCATAATGGTTTGTATCAAATATTTAATTAAATTGATCTAAAACTCTAAGTGGTTTCAACATTAAACCCTAGTTACAAATTAATTTAGAACATGGAGAAGGGTTTCTCAAAACCCATAAAAATTAATTAGATAGAAGAGTAGAAGAAGAAAAGATTAAACCCTTTTTAGTTTCTGCTCCTGTATACTTGAGAATCAGATAATTCTCGCTCTCTTTTTCTGGGCGTTGTCCTTCTCTTTCTTCACCTCTGTCTTCCGTTCACAGCCTCCTGTCCAGGAGAAAATTCTCCAAAAATCAGCCTAAAAAAGAAGAACCAACTGATGCAGCTATCTTCCTATTTATACTAGGTTTAGAGAAAACTATTCTCTCATCCACATGGGCTTGTCCCCTTCACGTGTGTACTCATATCCTAGGTCTAGCTGCCACCATCATGTGAAGCCCTTAGTCTATCTCCGTAGCCCATCCTACATCACGTCACTTTCAACCAACAGCCCTCTCTTCACTGATCACAGCCGTTTGATCAAAAACAGTGAGACTCCTTCCCATTGATCAAAAACAGTGAGACGCCTTCCCATGTAGCAAAAGAGGACGCCAAACCGTACAGCCTACTACTCCACCTTCTTTCTCTTTTCTTTTCTAGGTCAACAGCACCTTTTTTAGCCTTCACCTGACGCAGACAACACTAAGACAATAGCCTTCTTCAACAGCCAAGCCAATTTCATCTTTCTGCCTATTTTTAACCAACGCCCACTTTCTTCATCAAAATAGAAGACTCCAACACGTGAAGTCTGACCCTTTCTTCCACCAACTCCAAACGTCACTATCTTACTAGCCACTTGACTCCACACGTGAATAAGAAAAGTTGCTTTTCTTTTTAACCAATTGTCACTTCTTGTTTCATATTCTAGCCGTCTCTTTCATTCCTTTCCTAGCTATTTCTCTAGCTGCCTAGTTGCCTCTCATAGCCATACTTCACGTGAACTTCTTCCTATCTCTCCTATGTGACATCCATGCTTCTTGATCACATCATCTTACTCTACGTCAGACTTTCTTTCTTCACGTCTAATACACGCTCAAACCCTTGAATCATAACTCTCCAAAAGAAGTCTTCCTCCTGATGCGTTGTCAAACTCACGTGTTGTACGTTTGACATGTTTATCCACATTCCAAAAGTAATTGTTGCAACAAAAACACATAGGGTTCGACAATGACATTGAGAATAATGCTTGCAGACATACAGTTAGCCAAGTTTAGTTCATAACTTTAGATATATGTGAACCACCTATTAAAGAAATAAAATAATAATATTAACATAAAATTAAGTACTAACAAATATTAATTAAGAGGTAAATATGTATAAATTATGCTTGTATCAAGACACGGTTAAGCGATCGTTCAATTTACTTCTCTTTCAAATTTCCTTCTCTGATACGTTCTCCTACAGTATCTCCCAATTGGAATTCCTTTCATGAAGAGGTTCGCAATCAATCTCTAAATTTCCTTCTGCGTGAAGCGTCCCCTCTACCGGATTTTTCCTATGATGACCTTAAGCTTCTGCACGCGTCAGGTCATATAAGATTATCCGTATCAGTGGCAATAGAGCGCAAGTTGAGACTCGGCACCAAGGGTCGTCCTCTAAATCCTTTGAATACCAGTTGGACTCCCCCAGAGGGTGAGGAATTAGTGAATAAAAAGTTTAAGAAAGGGTCAATGGTGCCACCCCTTCTAGGAAGAAACCGGTCAACATTCAAATCCCGTCGCCGAATCTCGGCTTTTTTTCTGTACATGCATGATTCCCATATCGCCGTTTAGAAATCATTTTTGTCTTCTTCATTTTATTTTTTATTTCTATTAAGTATTGGCTGCACGTCTTCAGGGTGACTTCCCTATTGGTCCTGACGGGTACAAGTTGCGTTCCTTTTTGATGGAAAAATATCTTAATATTCCTGAACATAAATGGTACCCTTGTCGTAGGGATAAAAAGGCAAAACATTATGCAGGGACTTTACCGGTCCCGTGTATTCGTACATCTCATACGGATGATGTTTCTCCCGTGTTTCTATTATAGGCTCAAACCCGAGATGTTACGAACCCTTCCTCTTATTCCTTTATGAAACGCGTGCGTAGTATGGGCATTGGTCTTCCAAATGGTGATGGGGTGATTTCTCTGTGTTTTAATATAACCTCTATTCATCCTCTTTTAGCTCAGACCGTTCGTTACAGGGGTCAGGCTCCAGAGACACCTACTAATTTGTTTAGCTCATGTAGTCCTGGTGGGTCGTCTCACTCCTTAATTGGTGTATCTCGGGACCATGTTCTTTCTAACCAAGGTTCTTCCTGTTATGGTAACTACTTCTCCTTTACTATCCGTGTGTCACCCTCTTTACTTCATGCTTGTCCTTTAGTTTTATTTCATTTATACGTCAGTTCGTTGCTTTATTGTATATGTTTTTGGTTTTCAGGTTCTTCTAGTGATTCTGAATCATCTTCATATTCTTATCGCTTAAATCATTATGAGCCTTCTCCTAATCCTGTACCTTCCGACGTTAGTTGCGTTATCATTTTTTTTCCTTCTCATTTCCCTATCTCAACTTTTTTTTTTTAGAACATGAACAAACGCGACAATAATTCTACCTCAAAGAATGATGCTTCAAGTGTAATTTCCAGTGTAAAGCGTGTGCGAACTGGCGGGGATCAAGGTTGTGACATTGTAAATCGCAAAGTGACTCGTTTTCATTTTTTAAGGATTGAATCATATAATAAAGCGTGAATAGGAGATTCATAGTCATTTCTATTTTATTTTTTTTGATACCCATAGTCATTTCTATATATGCCTTGAACTTTTTTAAAAATAAAATATATATGCTACAAATAACAATAAACTCCCACATAAATAGATTGTATATGTATTTATAAACAAAAAACTAGATTAGTACAATGGTTAAGTCCACTAACAAGTACCTAAAGGTGTCATGATCAATCCCTGCGTTGCTCACCCATTACATTTTTAATTCATGGTCAATAATTAGAGAAAAATACGGTCTCAAGAAGTCTGAATCATTTATTACATGGTTGACAACAACTAAGAAACGGCCTCAAAAAGTCTGAATCACTTATTACACGGTTGACAACAACTAAAAAAAGTCAAAATGAAGTCTGAATCGCATATTTAAAAGAGAATATTCACGATTCTTTTCAGATTCTGTTCGTAGTCACGTTGTGACTCGAATCGGAAATGTGTGACCCCGACTCGTACGAGTCGACTTGTGACTCGTACGAGTCTAATAACCTTGACGGGGACGGCTTTGTGCCTGATATATAATCGGCCGAAGATACGGAAGCGGATGCTATGTTATCCAAGCCAGAGGATCCAACATTTTGTTTCTCTAAGGTTGTGGAAGTCGTCGAAGCCGGTGTGGATCCCAAGACTCATGTCCGAGCACATGGTTTCTGGTTTCCCTCCGCGTTGGATGCTACTTACATGATTATTGTCGAACAATACGGTCCTCTAGTGAAGGGATACCTTCTTGATATGAAGGTCTTGGTTTATATGAACAAGGTCGTGTTGGAATCCGCGGATGGTCTTTCTCAAGTTGGTGATGGTCCTCCTGATGCCAACGCTTTAAAAGGATGGGATTCTACCATTCGTTCGGCCATGTATCTCCAATTTCCCATAAGGTGGTTGAGCGATTTGCTGAATAATATCAAGAGTAAGCATGACCCTCGTACGCATCTTCCATCTCAGATAGCTAATCTGGAGCAGGATTTTGATAACTTGTCTAAATCAGCTCAGAAAAAAAAGGGACACTCTGAACAAGCTTATTTCTGACATTTTCACTGCTGCTGTGGAATCTCAATAGGCGGAGATGGCCGCGGATCTAGTGCGTGCGAATCTTGAGAAGAAGATGCGGGATTTTGCCGCCTTTGGAGGAGTTTGATTTTCTCTTGGTTTGGGTGTTGTAATATGTTGTATTTGTTTTGACTTTAGTTGACTTTTCTTTCTTTTCCCTCCCTTTTTTTTATTGATCTGTGCTCAATATTTTCGTTACTCAACTATATCGTGATATTTTTAATTATTTTAAGTAATCATTTACTATGAGGTATTCCGACATTTACTATGGTAGTGACTATTTATTGATAGGGATTGGATTCCTGACATTCATTATGGTAGTTAAGTTGTGTTTGCTTGCCGCGTCTGCTATATTAAGTTATGTCTGCATTTATTTTGGTCATTAAATGTTGAAGTAACGGTTTTAGACACGTGGCATATCTATATTCGTCGTTTTTTCTATTTAATCACTCTTGCACCTCTATTCTTACTCTTGTCTTATTTATCGGTTTCTTTTTGTTGGGTTAACCTTATTTTGGGAAGATGGCCCATGAGCTTCATGGATATACTCTGACTATGGCAGCAGTCGCCGCTACTGTCATAACTTCGGACGCACGTATGGAACTCGAGAGGCTACTGGTTTTAAATTCCGAAGTGGAAATGTTGATGACTCACAGGTTAACTTATCGAGCAGCTATGAATGCCTCTTGGGAGTAACAATATGAAATGTTGAAACTCACTCAAAAATCCCTCGTTGTTGATCGCATTATGAATGATATACATCGTCTACTTGATAACGCGCATGACAGACGTTGTATCGCTAATTCAAAGTATGAAGAGGCCGTGTTAATGATTAATGATCTAGACCAAGAAATAGGGGCTTGATGTACGATATTAGCCCGTCAAGATGATTAGCTTTTAGGTTGTGTTAGTGTTTCAGAATGACATAAATTTTCGTTAAATGTAATCTTAAATGATTTATGTGGATTTTATTTTCTATGCTTATTATATATATGGGCCTTTCCTTATTTGACAATTTCATGTTTAGCATCAGCTTTATTTTTTGCCTCCTGTCTATTTTCTTTTGCCCAGTTTGTTTTCCGAGTGTCATGGTGCGCGCTCGTTTGGTGCTGGATATCGCATGTTTGAATCACATATATAGTGCGTTGAGCGTCGTGTTTGATCATTTCGACAATGAGAATGTCGTTTGTCACTTCCGTTTGATGGACACCAATCGCCTGCTACAAGAGGCGCGTCACGAGGGTTTGCTGCTTCCTCCTCTGTTTTTTGAGCATCGTCGTTACTACCAAGAACGTCGTGTTACAACTTATTTCCAATGTTTGGTTGTTTATCGGTCGTTGCGGGTGGTAGAGATGGCACTTGACTCGGCTTGAACGTCACTTCAAGCGTTGCCTTAAAAATTGGTGATGGGGACGCGTTCAGGGGTGGTTATTGCTGCTTAACAGTGATCTGGCATTTTCTTTTCTACCCTCCCCCTCTTTTTTTCTATATGTAAAGGTAGGGCAATTAATGATATATCAATTTATCGTCTACGTGTCACGCTTCTCGTAAAAATTAAATATTCTCTATATAAGGGAACATATTCCATGTCTTGCCCATTTATGTTTGTATAACTTCTAATATTTTTGTTTTTATTATTTTTTATTATATGGCGTATCCCGTCGAAGGTATTGCTGAAAATCGTCTTAGCAAGGACGACTAACTTTTCGTGGTCGATTTATCACTAAAGATACATAACTTTAGGCATAATCTTCTTGAAGCGAATGCGATTGGGTGTGCCCGTCTAGTAGAAACATTTATTTTCTGCTAGTCAAACATTATAATTTGTATAGTATGGATCTCTATGCAGACGCGTTGGGTGTTCGATATGATATTTGCGTACAACCATTTGAGTCACTCATTAATGCTCAGGAGGGGATGAATTATTATGAACGAAAGTTAAAAATACGCGTCTATGCATCTGAGTCGTGCTCGCACTGCTTTACTTTCTTTTCGTGTTTACCATAGATTTATTTAAATGCGTGTAGTATGTATTGATCAAAGTCTTATTATTGTACCACAATCTTTTGTATTTAATATCTATAAAAGGACCCTTCACTCATCTCTTCCTCACTCAAACCATAGATTTCAACTTTCAAATTCCTTATACTCTATTTCTCATCCAAAGACCTCGCATACACTGAAAATGAAGATATGGCGATAGATAGAGCATGGGTGACGCACACGACCCATGAAGAAGAGCTTATGGAAATGGAACTTATAACCGCCGATAATATCTTGGACCCAAACTCGGAATTCTGGTGGAAACTTGTATTTATAAGAGTAAGTATGTCAATAATGATTACATCCAAAATAGTTTGGGGCAATACTAAATTAAATTGTTTTTTTAGTAGCAAATGGCTCGCGCAGGATATGAGGTTGTCCAAGGCAAAAAGTTTGAGCATGATGATTTTTATCGCATCTTGGAAAATAATGTCTACGATTACACCCTATATGATTAAGATTTTATTTAACGAATATTTACTTTCCTTTAATGTTATGCTATGAAATATGTTTTTATTTTCATTTGAATGAAATTCTTATGAAAGATGTATTCCTTTTTGTTTCAATGATATTGCTATTATGACCTTTCCTGTATTTAGTTTTTTGGTCTAACAGGGGCGCTTTGCCCTTTTCCGCTCTTATGACCGTTCCTGTATTTAGTTTCTTGGTCGAACAAGGGGCGCTTTTCCCTCTTCCGCTCCAGTCACCATCTATGTATTTGGGTCTTTTGGTCGAATAGGAGCGTTTTTCCCTCTGTCGCTCTTGTGACCGTTGATGTATTTAGGTTTCTTGCCGAACAGGGGCGTTTTGCCCTCTTCTGCTCTTGTGGAAATTGGTGTATTTGGTTTTTGGTCGAACACGGGCGTTTTTCCCTCTCTCGCTCTTGTGGCCATTGGTGTATTTAAATTCTTGGTCGAACAAGGGAGCTTTTCCCTCTGCCGCTCTTGTGACCATTTTATGCATTTGGGTTTTTTGGTCCAACAGGGGCGTTTTGCCCTCTGCCGCTCTTGGGACCGATGATGTATTTAGCTTCTTGGCCGAGCAGGGGCGTTTTTCCCTCTGTCGCTCTTGTGACCATTGATGTGGGTAACAGCTAGGTCGAACAAGGGCGCTTTTCCTTATGCCACTTTTGGGACCGTATTTTGTTTGGTCCTCTGCCGCTCTTGTGACCATTCATATATTGTTTCCTTAACCAATGCTCATGGTCATATTTCTATAAAATAGAGTAAATAAAAGATTTCGCTTTATTAAAATATGAAGCCTTGGTAATACTTCTCATACATGGAATTGTTCATGAGTGGAAACTTTTTAACCACTTACCATCAATAGGATTCTTGATTTTGGACCCATCCATTCATTGTAAGTGGTAATATATTCTTTCTGCGGTAACAGGTTTATTTTCAACTAGAATTTGCGGCAGCGTTCAAACGTCTTTCTTAAGTGGGTAAAATGATCCTCCCACGCCTTTGACTTGAAAACAATGTCGTATACATACACCCCTATTATCTAGTGTAATAGATCGTGGAAAGTTAATGTCATTTCCCCCTGATAGGTGGCTCCGATATTTTTTTAATCCAAATGGCATGACAACATAATAGAAGTTGTCATACGGTGTTTAAAACGTTGTTTTAAACGCATCTTCAATCGCCATCTTGATTTGGTTATATCCACTGAAGTCGTCCATGAATGAAAAAATTCTGTGTCCCCCTGTAGCGTCGACCAAGGCACCTATGTGCCGCATCAGAAAGTCGTCTTTGGGACACGCTCGGTTGATATCCCGATAATTTACGCGATATTTGATTTTCCCATTCTTTTTGACTTCCAACACGAGATTAGCTAACCACTTGGGGTGCTAAATAGGTTTTATGAATTTATCTTTTAACAATCGTTCTACCTCTTCCTTGATTTCCAGGGAGATTTTCTGCGAGAAGTCGTGACTTCTCTGTTTGACTGGTCGAAATTTAGGTGACAAACTCAGGTTGTGGGTGACGGGATTGTTATCCAGCCCCGACATCTCGTCATACTCAAATGCAAATACATCTACTCAATTAAAAGCTCTACTAATGCGCTTCTTTCTTCCTTACTCAAGCTTTTCTTATTTTAATAAAACGTCGGTCTTCCTCAGCCCCGATATTGACTTCTTCCATTCCATCTATGGTCAAATCTTCTATAGCGTGTTCTTCTAATAATTTCCTCATGTTTCCTTCTATCTCAGTTGAAGATAACTCAATCTCTTCAGCTACTTTTGAGGGCGACTCCATCGTCTCTTCATCGATGGAAGACATGGCGCATTCATGCACAGACTCAGAAATCCCCTCAGTTAATTTCTATAAGCGGTACACATGCTCCCCTTCTGGCATCGAGAAACGTCAGAAATGGGGATTCTCTTGAAGCTTCTATTTTTTTTAGGAGGAATTAAATGTTGTTCATGATGGGATGAATACTGACTTCTCGGTTTTCTCCTTAGGGGTTGATTCATCTACCCATTTAGGAAGAGGGGTAAGTTGGATCGTCGGTACTTCCTATGGATCCTTTGGTATGTCACAGAATACCGCGTCTTCCATATATGTTTCTTATGGTCCGAAAGGGTTGCTAGCAGTGGCGATTCGGTGTTTCCTTCCTCCTATATTTGTTTTCATGTATTAGTGGTGGGTTGAGGCTACTATCTTATGGTTGAGAAGCCATACCCGTCCAAGTAGCATGTGGAAGGTCGGGCGCCTTCAAGTACATAAAATGGGGTGAGATCCTTTATCGGTCTGATTCTCATCACTAGGCTAACGACGCCTATGGCTGTTTGCGCATTTCCCCCGAACCTTTTTATCGTGGTTGCCTGCATTCTAATGGACGATCATTGCACACCCAATAAATATAGAGTCTCGAGAGAGATAAGATTTAATGATGCACCGTCTATGAATTCCCTATTTAGTTGTTGTTTCTTTATGGTTGTTGTAAGATAAAGCGGTCGAAGGTGGTCTCCTGGTAACAAATGTCTTCCTCAGTGAAGGTAATTGCCCCCTTAAGCATCGGGATGTATGGTTTTCCGGCTGCTGATGTGTGTCGTATCACATCAAAATTATATTCAGTCTCACTTATAATAAATATAGGTTAAGTACATGGTAAGAAAGATTCATTCCAAGGGAGGCTATTGTTGTTATTCAATTTCAATTTCTTAAGTAACAAGGGGGGATTTTTCAGAATTTATGAAATTAATAAAAACTAAAATAAAAGCAAAGTAAATAGTTGAAAGTAATCAAGAGTTGAGAATATATTGGTTAAGGGATTGTATCATTCACAAACATGTATTTGTATTAATAACTAGAATTGGTATTTAATCTCTCATTGTCAAAAACCCTATAATACTTTGATCACAAGAATATCCCATTTATTTCCATGTTCATCACACATACATTAAAAGTCGCAAGAATGAATTCTACCTAGATAGGGTTGTCAATCCCTATCCGAAATCCGACAGCCGTTTCCGATAATCCGGGATCCTATAGGATATTATCCGATATAACGGATATCGGAGTCGGATATTTCTATCGGACATTTAGGGTTATCGTAACGGAACCGTCTAAGCCGGTATGCGGTCGGATATTATCCGTATCCGATAACTAAGTAACTAAAGAAAAGACTCAAAAGAGTAAAGACTAGGTATTCTCTTCACGTCTACCCCTCTTTCGTTAACTTAATTCAGTTCTTGTAGCTCTAATCTCTCCCTCTTCTTCACTTCACACTCAGTCACGATCATCTCTTGCCCTCTCGGATTTCTCTTCACGATCATCCACGCCATACTGGTCCCTCTTCTCAACGCCATACTGCTCCCTCTTTTGGTTTGGTTTGTTTTGTTTGTAGATGTTTCAACAGATGGAAAATGGTGTTATTTAGTGTTTTGGGTGGTTGGGAAATCAACAACAAGATGGAGTTTATTGAAGAGAAGATTAGTAGAAGCATGTCCAACTTGTTCATCATCTTCTGAGATTTACTATTACAAGGCTGAACCCTTTCAAAAACCTAAACCTCCTGAGGTTTTTCTATTGAAGTTATGTTGTAATGATAGAAGTGGTCTTTTGGATGGTAAGGTCTCCTTTTTACTTACTTTAGAATTCAATTTGGATATGTGTTTTGTGCCTTTATCTTGTATTTCATAATTGGGGTTTTCAAATCATCAGGTAGTTTAGTGGTCTGGGGCATTTCACTGGTTTGCCTTTCCTAGTAATGCAATTTTAAGATGGGTATGCCATAGATTTTGAATCAAGGGTTTAGTGGTGAAGTCAAAAAAATTGGAACAAATTTTGATTAATTTTGGATTTTTTGGTAGATGTTACAATGGTTCTATGTGAGCTTGAGCTTGTTATAAAGAGAGTGAAGATATCGACCACTCAGGATGAGAACATAGTGGATTTGTTCTTTATAACGGACACAAGGTTCAACATTTTAATTACTTCCCAATTTTGTCCGACATCTTATAGTAGTAGTATGTTATAATCACTTTCATTCGTCTTGTTGAGTCTCCATTGTACTAGGTGGATTCATTTTCATGTTTTGTGATATAAAGCAATTACAAGCCTAGTTAGAATGCTGAAACTGCTTTTATCTAGTCAAGAACACTTATTTTGCAACCTATTCAGAATTTCAAATTATAAATAAATGAAAACAAAGAAAGAAAGGAAATGTTCGAATGTATAGGTTCTGCCGTTTTGCACATTATGCTCTACCATGTGTTACCCACTTTTGACTATGCTTACATTAGTTGAGTTAGGATTTTATTTTACTTTGTACTGCATATTGATTTCGTTTGTGGGTTTGTAATTAGGGAACTTCTACATACAAACAGCAGACAGGAGGATGCATACAACCATCTAAAAAATGTTTTAGGGGATGTAATGATAAGTTGTGATATAGAATTAGTTGTTAAGGAGATGGAAAATTCTTCGCCAGGGAACACTTTTCTTCCTCCTGATCTTACTGAAGAGATGTTAAGCTTAGAGATGCCAAAAGAACCCACAAGTGGACATTCCGATCAAACAAATGTATCTGTCATTATGGATAACTACCTCAGCCCAGCTCATACTCTCATCCAAATTCAATGTGAGGACCACAAAGGACTACTCTACGACATCATGAGAACTCTAAAGGATTACAACATTCAGGTTGGTAAAACTGGGAAACCCCACAAGTAAAAGTCATTAACCATGGCTTTCTTTAAATTTCAGTAACTGCTGAAATTTACTTGTTCTGGACGTTCTTCCTAAATGTTTTGCCTAGTATTCTTATACGTGTTTCCTTTACAGCTGAAACTTACCTTTTCGGATTGTTCTTCCTTAATGATTTACCTAGGATTACAACTTACGTGCACAATTATGTGTTTTGGATTTACTTTCAACAAATGCAAATTGAACTTAGTTTTTGCTTTGCCTTGATTATGTTGATTTACAAAGACAACCAAAATAAAAACTTATTTAGGAATAATATATATCCTTTGCCAAGAAGATCTTCATCGGAAAACTTAGCTGACAATTTGCATAGTGAACCATCTGCAGTACATTGATCTTTTGTTACTTGTGTTCATTGGACAACCTATTCGTCTTTGTATTGATTTTCAAATACTTTAAAGTACAAACTGAGTATCAGGTGCTGTATTGATACGTAGGTTACTTTAAGCGTTCACACAATTCTCAAGTATGACATTCTGCAACTTTTACTTGCTTGATTGTTAATTCCAAAATGTATTGATGGACGTCTTAGTAGACTTTGCTTCTTACTGACATACGCGATGTTTAAGTTTGTAAGTAGATTTCTATATTGTAAAAATACAGAGTCGGGTGCTTTCGTATGGTATTGCTGGTGCAGTTATATTTCGTTTGTCACTGATTACCTTTATGAAATGTATTTACCCAATGGAATCACAAAAAGCTCGTAAAATTGAATATATGTGTCTGAATTGTGGAGGAGAAAATTTTTTGATTTTGCATTTCCTATCTTGTTCCTATCTTAATGAAAATTTATCAGTATTACATTTCATTTTCCTTTGTACAACATGGATTTTATAATCTAACTTGAAACTTGAAAGTGTGACTCCAATTCATACGTGACTTTCTATTTTTCATGTTATTTTGTCTATGTGCTATCGGATAATATCGGATATCCGATAAGCTTAACGAAACGGAATCGGATATGAAGGTTAAAAGTCCGTAGGAACTTATCGGATATCCGATAAGCTTATCGGATATCGGATACGGCTGAGCCAATATCCGTTTCGTTAACATCCGTTGACAGCTATATACCTAGAGAATATCCCAACGTGTAAAAAGTATTAATCAAGTTTAAATCCCTCTGAGTATTACGTTTTGTGAAATAAGGTTAATCAATGTAATTGGACGTGGAAAACGCACTAATTCAATTTAACGAAGGTTATGATTCATCTGTGATTGCTAGGATGTATCACTACAAGAAACAACCACACTTATACTACTTGAAATCAAAATTCGTCAACTTTTACGTAATGAAAACCCTAATTTAGATTTAGATATGAAAAAAAATTAAATTGATTACGGACTCAACAAACAAAGTGTTCAAATCATACAAAAGTTATAAACAATGAATCACAAATGAAAAATGTTGAGACAAAACTAATATATTAATCAAATACCATGTTTGAAGAATCAACTTTAATCTTTAACCAATAATAAAGAAATTTAGTTGTTCATAATAGAGTTTATGAAAATCTAAATAGAGAAAAGATACAAAGCAAATTACAAACGAAGAAGAGCTCGATCTATGGTTGAAGCAAATTACAAACGAATAAGAACTAGAGTTATCCGTGCATGAAATTAACTCCTTAGCTTCTGTTTTTTTCTGAGGACTTTCTTCGAACAGGTTGTGGGCGTCAAAACGAGGGTGAGAGCATGAGTTTAAGTAGTAATTCAAACCTTTATTTATAGTTTTTCATCTCTGTAAATTTGAATTTGATAACCATACAACAATTGTAAAGCTATATAAACACTAAAACGCTTGAATCTTTACAATTTATCTCTAAAATCAACGGCAAAAGAGTCACATGGTGGATTTTTTTCCGTCCAAAGTTCATCCCAAATCCAATCCAAACTCCAATTCTCTGAATTTTCGCTCAAGTAATCGATTTTGATAACAACCAAGTTTCTTGACCGCCTTAAACTCCTATTAACATCTCTTAATCTTCACAATCGGTCATCCATCCATGGAAGCAAGTTCATATCTTCAAGCTAAATTTTAGGTCAATTTTTAGGAATTTTAAAGTAATTAAACTTCTACAATATGTACCCACTTGTTCCTGGTATATCGCGAATTCGAAAACACCTGCTAATCCTTTATTTTCACGACTCTAATTGATAGCAGTAGTTTGGTGTTCATGGATAATTCTCCGTCAAAGTATCTTCTCAGGACTTCATCCAAATATCCAACTAAATCTTACCCCAAGTTACTTGTTTATCTCAATCTTATAAATCTCTTCGCACGATAACAATTTTATGGCCACAATTCAGCACCTTGAACTGACCTTCACAACCAAAAATGGAATTCAAATCATAAGCAACTGAAAATAATACTTTCCTGGTCGTGAAAGTGAAGATAGAAAAGGTCTCCCCTTATCGTGTAGTAAGGTACAAACATCAACCGCCTATAAATTCAAATTTGATTTCCTGATACGTGTTTTGTAAATAGAATATTGATCACCCCTTAACGGATGGAAGGATTTTAATAGTAAAAAACACTACTTAACATTTCCTGGGATGATAATAACGCTCTCCCATAAAATGACCATTTTACCCTTTTTGTTTATCCAATTCCAAAGTTCTCGTTTTGCTCATAACTTTCTCATACGAAGTCTGAATGACCTCCTTCTTTCTCCGTTGGCTTCGTAACAATGGTTTTCTCTTTATCTTCAGATGCTATCACAATATGATTATAACCTGAATAACCATCAAGAAAGCAATAATGAGAGTGTCAGGATAAACGCTCCAACATTAGATCAATAAAAGGTAAGGGAAAGTGATCTTTTCTACTGGTTGCATTTAATTTTCGGTAATATATACAAACTCTCCGACCGGTTTGCACACGATTTGGTACAAGTTCATTCTTATTATTTTGCACCACTGTGACGCCCGACTTCTTTGGTACCACTTTTACCGGGCTCACCCAGTTACTATCGGATATGGGGTAGATAACACCCACATCTAATAACTTGAGAATCTCTTTCTTCACTACTCCATTATCGAAGGGTTCAAACGGCATTGAGCTTCCCTAGTTGGCTTTGCACCCTTCTCAAGAAGTATTTTATGCATACAAACAGCAGGGCTTATTCCCTTGATATCGGCAATTATCCATCCTATGGTTTTTGTGTATTTTCTTAGCACTCTAACAAGTCTTTCTTCATGTAGTTCCGTAAGCTCATTAAAAACTATAACCGATAAATCTTCCTTCTCACCCAAGTACAAGTACTTTAAGTGATCCAGAAGAGGCTTCAATTCTAGTTTTGGTGCCTACAATATAGAGGATAGAAGATTTTCATTAGAATATGGTAAAGATATAAAAGAAGCTTTACGATCATTTGGGTCCTCTTGGAGTGAATTGAGATCACCAAGGGTTTCCCCAATTTCGTTACCACACTCCATATTCTTATCAATCTTTTTACTGAGAAAGGTGTCTAAAGCATATAAACCATTCAATTCAAATATTTTTTACGCCAGAGTATCAATAATATCAATGGAAAAACAAGAATTAACATCACTAGGATATCGCATCGTCTCAAAAATGTTGAAGCGTATTATTTCCCCATCAAACTCCATAGTTATAGTTCCCTTGTCAACATCAATGACAGTTTTAGATGTTCTCATAAAGGGCTCCCAAGCAACAATGGAATGGATGAATCTGGATATCCAAGTTGATTAACCTTCACAAGGACATCCTTAACAATACCCTTAGGGTAAACATTAGACCGATCAGCTAGTTACAAAATACTACTTGTATTCTTAAGAGGACCAAAATTTAGAGATTCATAAATAGATACGGGCATCACATTAACGGATGCTCCTAGGTATATCATGGCTTTTTCAAGTGTAAAGTTACCAATCTTAATGGGAATGTCAAAATTACCGGAATCTTTACATTTGAGTGAGAGTTTCTTTTGCAAGATTGTCAAAGCATTCTCTCCCGTACTCATTACCTCATTACCGGTGAGTCTTTGTTTGTTGGTACATAAATCCTTCAAAAACCTTGCATACTTGGGAACTTGCTTGATAGCATCTATAAGGGGAATGTTCACTTGTATCTTCTTAAAAATGTCCAAAATATCTTTGTCTTGTTCCACCTTCTTAGAATTAAAAAATCTGCAAGGGAAAGGTAAAGGAGGAACGTAAGTAAGAATAGGAGTTTTGGGTTTAGATTTATGTACCTCATAAATTTAGGGAGAATCAGCGGTTTCTTCCTCCAAAATTGGCTCTTTTTTGGTCTTTCTATCGCCCGTATCAGTAATTTCAGGTTGTAAAAGTTGTGTACCACTTTTCAATGTAACAACATTAACATTATCTCTTGGGGTAACAAGAGGTTGAGAAGGGAGTTTCCCACTATTTTGTGCCTTCAATTGATTCAAATCACTACACATCTAACCCATTTGTTTTTGCAAGTCCTTGATACGCTTTTGGTTTCTTGCTGATTTTGTTGGAACGTAGAAGTCAAATTCTTCATCATAGAAAGCATCTTCGACGATTCTGAGTTTTGAGCTTGTTGTGGAGGTTGTACTTGTTGTTGGAACCCATTTGTGGGATTGAGAACCGGACATGGGGATGCAACTTTCTTATTTGCATAACTGAAATTGGAATGATCTCTCCACCCTGGATTGTAAGTGTTGGAATAAGGATCATACTGTTATCTCTGCTGATTTGGGAATAATACATTAACTTATTCGTAATCATGAATGATCACTGCATCCATTTGTTGCATCATCTTCTCCATTTACCAATTTTCTACTCTAAGTATGGTGAAAAAGTAATCTCATGAACCCTTCTACTCATTGACACACCTCTTGTGTTGACTTGTTGGGTGTTTGCAGCTATATTCTAAATCAATTTTGTAGCTTCATCAATGGTTTTGTTTGTCAATGCACCACCACTAAATACATCAATAATATTTCTCTCAGACTATAGTAAACTATCATAAAAATACTGCACTATAAGTTGCTCTGAGATTTGATGACGTAGGCAGCTTGCTAACAACTTCTTGTACCATTCCAAGTAATCGTAAAGAGTTTCACCAGTTATTTGTCCAATCCCACGAATTGCTTTATGAATAGTTGTTGTTCTATAGGAGGGAAAATAATTTTCTAAAAACACTCTCTGCATATCATTCCATGTTGTAACACTTCCAGGTGGAAGATAATAAAACCATTTTTCTGCAGAATCATTCAAAGAGAATGGAAAATCTGTCAGTAAAGCTTTTTGTTGATCAGTCCCAGTTGGCTTCAAACTTGTCAACCTATGTTGAAAAAGTTATAAATGATGATTTGGTTCATCTCATGGAAACCCTTTAAACTTCGGTAACCAATGAATCAGCTGAGATGTAAGCTCAATTGAATCCTCTAAGTTAACACAAAGATTTTGATGATCAAACAATAAAGACGTCAGATCTTTGATTGTCTTCCTAACCGGTGGAGGATCCATTTTACCATTCATATCTTCTCGTTCTTCCTCTTTATTTGAATCTGAAAATTCACTTGGTGAAGTACTAGGAGGAAGCGGAGTGTTCACTGCTCGAACGAAGTCTTTTAATAAAATACCTGATCGAAGACGTATACCAATGGGACTTGGTTTGCCTTCTTTAAGTATTCAAAAAAGATATGGTACCTGAAATAAGATTCTCACAAACTAAGTTAAAAACTAAAAAATATCAAAAATAAAACAACAATCCGCTATGTCTCCCTGGCAGCGATTCCAAAATTTGATGTGTGTCTAATCACGTCAAAGTTATATTCACTTTCTCACTTATAATAAATATTGATTAAGTATATGGTAAGAAAGATTCGTTCCACGGGAGGCTATTGTTGTTATTCAATTACAATTTCTTAAGTAACAAGGGGGGACTTTTCAAAATTTATGAAAGTAATAAAAACTAAAATAAAAGCAAAGTAAATAGTTGAAAGTAATCAAGAGTTGAAAATATATTGGTTAAGGGATTGTATCATTCACAAACATGTATTTGTATTAATAACTAGAAATTGGTATTTAGTCTCTCATTGTCAAAAACCATAGAATACCTTGATCGCAAGAATATCCCATTTGTTTCCAAGTTCATCACACATACATGAAAAGATACAAGAATGAATTCTACCTAGAGAATAACCCAACGTGTAAAAAACACTAATCAAGTTTAATTCCCCATAGCATTATATATTGTGAAATTAGGTTAATCAATGTAATTGAACGTGGAAAACACATTAAGTCTATTTAACAAAGGTTATGATTCATATGTGATTGCTAGGATGTATCACTACAAGCAACAACCACACTTATACTACTTGAAATCAGAATTCGTAAACTTTTACGTATTGAAAACCCTAATTTAGCTTTAGATATAAAAACAAATTAAATTGATTCCGGACTCAATCAACACAGTGTTCAAATCATGCAAAAGTTATAAATAATGAATCACAAACGACAAATGTTGAGACAAAACTAATATACTAATCAAATATCATGTTTGAAGAATCAACTTTAATCCTTAACCAATAAGAAAGAAATTTATCTACTCATAATGGAGTTTATGAAAATCAAAGTAGAGAAAAGATATAAAGCAAATTATAAATGAAAAAGAGCTCGAGCTATGGCTGAAATCGCGAAGAACTCGAGATATCCGTGCATGAAATTAACTCCTTAGCTTCTGTTTTTCTGTGAGAACTTTCTTCAAACAGGTTGAGGGCGTCAAAAACGAGGGTGGGAGCATGAGTTTAGGTAGTAATTCGAACCTCTATTTATAGTTCTTTAACTCTGCAAATTCGAATCAGATAACCACACAACAATTTTTAACCTATACAAACACTAAAACACGCTTGAATCTTCACCATTTATCTCTAAAATGAACGGCAAAAGAATCACTTGGTGGCTGTTTTTCCGGCCAAAGTTCATCCCAAGTCCAATCCAAACTCCAAAATTCTCTGAATTTTCACTCAAGTAATTGATTTTGATAACAACCCAAGTTTCCTGATTGCCTTAAACTCTTATTAATATCTCTTAATCATCACAATTGTTCATAAATCCATGGTATTTTTAGTAATTAAACTTCTACAATTCGTACCTACTTGTTTCTGGTATATCTCGAATTCGAAAACACCTGCTAATCCTTTATGTTCACGACTCTAATCGATGGCAGCCGTTTGGTGTTCTTGGCTAATTCTCCGAAAAAGTATCTTCTCAAAACTTCATCCAAATCTCTAACTAAATCATACCCCAAGTTACTTTTTATCTCTGTTAGACATATAACAGACGTGACTTATTTAGTCACGACTATTCAACATTCCTTTGTTATATTTCTTATTAAACACATAATATCTTTGTAAATATCTTTGTATATCTTGTATTACCTATTTTGTAATTATTTTTATATTATATATACACATATTTTTCTTTGTGTTTCTCAACCACTGAGAACATGTTAAACTCTAGGCTCAACTTGGTATCACCCTGGTTTCCAAGATCATGTTTTTCTTTCAATTCTTTTTCATCTTTGATTCAATTTTTTTAAGATCGCAATGATGATTACATATGAATCTTCTGGAGGTAATGAGTTAACTTCAGCCTCTTCTTCTTCATGGACATATGTTCCTTTTTCTCGACTTCATGGAGTTATTTCAGAAAAGCTCACAGGTAACAATTTTTTTCTTTAGTGGTACAATTTTTACCCTATTTACAAGGTTATGATCTTGAAGGTTTTGTTAATGGTTCCAGCAAATGTCCACCGGTTAAGAAAACTGATGGTTCTCCTAACCCTAATTTTATTTCTTGGAATTGCACTGATAAGTTTTGTTACTTGGCTAGATTTTATCTTCTCTCACATCACTTATTTTAGCAAAGGAAAAATCTTGCCAATCGTCTTCAGAGGTATGGACCAAACATACTGAATTTTATGCATCCAAAACTGATGCTACCCTTATTCATTTGAAGTCTGCTCTATAAACTTTCACCAAGGGCAGTTTATCAATGGCTGACTATATTCAATATGTTCGTAATATTGTTGATTCTCTTGCTGCTAGTGGTCATGAAATTTTAGATACAAAATTTGTCATTATGTACTCAAAGGTTTTGATTCTTCGTATGAGAGTATTGTCAGTTCTCTCATTACCACTATGAACTTAATAACCACTGATCAGTTTGAATCTATGTTTTTGGATTATGATCTTCATGTTGATGCGCAAAATAAATCGTCCCCTGCCCCTCATCAAGCTAACATTGCCAATACTACTCGTGCTCGTGATGTTCCACTTACCAGGAATGGGAACCCAACAACTATTTGCCAAATATGTGAGCAACCTTATCATGATGCTCGGAATTGTAGGAAGCTATTTGATGAGAATTATTTTCCTCCGCGACGTCCCCCACCCAGGAATGGCATTAAAAGAGGAGGTAACCATTCTTGTGCTAGACCTCGTGCCGCATATATGGTTAATCAAAATCCTATAAATATCTACAATTGGCTTCCTGACAGTGGTGCAACAAATCACATGACAAATAATCTGGGTAATCTTCAAACTCATTGTGAAATATCGGTCCTGATCAAGTTAAAAATGCTAGTGGTGCAAATCTCTCTATATCTCATACTGGTAATGTTGTTTTACAAACTCCCACCCGTAAGTTTGTATTTTCTAATGTTCTTCATGTTGCACACTTGTCTCACAATCTTCTATCAATTTTTCAATTTTGTCGTGATAATGATGTGGTTTTGAATCTCATGATGGTTTTTTCCTTGTTAAGGATCGACGTACGGGGGAGGTAGTACTACAGGAGCAGCTCCGTGATGGTTTATACACTCTTCAGCATGTCACTCCTAAATCTCTTATTGGTGAACGTGCTTCTATTCAAACTTGGCATCAACGTTTAGGTCATCCAATGCTTCGTACTGTTCAATCGGTTGTTCGTCGTCACTATCTTCAGTTTCTAGTTTCCAATTTTAAGTTTTTGTTTTGCTCCTCATGTTTAGAGAATAAGAGTCATAAATTGCCGTATAAGTCTAGCACTATGGTTTATGATCATCCTTTAGATTTGATTGTGTCAGACGTTTGGGGACCTGCTCCCATTTTATCTAATGAAGGTTATCGCTATTATATCTTGTTTGTTGATGCTTTTAGTTGATTCACATGGATATTCCCTATGCATGCTAAATCTATTGCGTTGCAAATTTTTATTACATTCTTTAAACATGTTGAGAATCTCTTTAACACCAAAATTAAGGTGTTTCAGTCCTATAATGGTGGTGAATATCGAAAGTTCACTAAAATTTTACAATCTAATGGCACTCATCATCATTTTTCTTACCCTCACACTTCCTCACAAAATGGTTTAATCGAAAGTAGACATCGTCATGTTGTCGAAAGTGGTCTTACTTTACTATCTCTAGCATCCGTTCCGTTTTCATTTTGGTACCATGCATTCTTTACAGCTACATTTCTTATGAAAAAATTGTCTTCAGCTCCAACTGGTCTCAAATCTCTGTACGAATTGATTTTTAATCGTATCTTTGATTACTTATCCTTACGTACCTTTGGTTGTTTTTGTTTTCTACATCTTCGACACAATGGTCGCACGAAATTGGATTCGCGTTCTTCTCCTTGTGTTTTCCTAGGCTATAGTGCTCATCACAAAGGATACAAATATCTTCACTTACCCACTAGTCGAGTTTACTGGTCTCGTGACGTTGTATTTGTTCAAGATAAATTTCCGTTTGATCCTACCTCTGCTGCGGTACCTTCCTCTCCGTCGCCCTTACATGTATTTTCTTCACCATCTTCTTCCAATATTTTTCCTACTATCTATCTCACTTGGACTCTACAGTTCCCCCTGTGTCAAATCAATTTGAGATAGTTCGAAACTCAGGTGCAGTACACAATTCTATTCAGAATAATACTTCTTTCAGTGACGTCCGTGTACCAGGTCCTTCCATCTCCTTTCCTGCTTCCGCATCTGCTGAATCACAACCTGGCACGTCATCTCCCACTCCGTACACTATCTCTTCCAGTCCACCACATCAACACCCAACTGCAGTACGCAGTCAACACCATTTTCATGTTAATGGTGCTTGTATACCAGGTCCAACATCTGCTTTACCAGCTTTCGCGTCTGATTTACAACTAGCTGCTGCGTCACCAAACTCGAACAATCTTTTGACTTCTGCACCCACCGAACTGAGCGTGTCTACTACAATTTTAGAGACACTGAACGTGTCTGCTACATCCACCGAACGTGTTGTTGACTCATCAAATCATGATTATATATTTGTACCACCAGCTTTACTATTTCTTCCAGGGAGAACTCAGTTACGACACCTTCGCAACCACCAACAACTAATGACCATCCAATGGTCACACGGGGAAAGGATGCATTTCTAAAACAAAGTTCTTATCGCTTCCAAACATGTTAAACTTACTGACAATTTGTTTGAGCC
This sequence comes from Papaver californicum, assembly GCA_023531435.1. Lineage (NCBI taxonomy): Eukaryota > Viridiplantae > Streptophyta > Magnoliopsida > Ranunculales > Papaveraceae > Papaver > Papaver californicum. The sequence continues at coordinate 7,354,344 of JAJJMC010029624.1, forward strand.
TTCATGTTATTCTTAGGCTAAAAATGATCCTAAATAGCGTCGTCCGATGGATTTGGAATACTATACGCTTATGAAGAAGGGGACATGGTCTATTGTTCCGCCTCATCCTAATCAAAATATTATTAGTTTCAAATGGGTTTATCGTGTTAAAAGACGAGTTGATGGTACTGTTGAGCGTCCCAAAGCTCGTTTAGTTGCAAAGGGTTTTAATCAACAAGAAGGTATTGATTATGGTGAGACTTTTAATCTGGTTATTAAGCCTTGCACTATTCGTATTATATTGACGCTAGCCTTGTCTTATCATTGGCTTATTCGTCAACTTGATGTTCAAAATGCCTTTCTCAATGACATTCTTACTGAGGAAGTTTACATGAAACAACCCCCTGGTTATACAGATCCTCAGTTTACAGATTATGTTTGCAAATTGCATCGATCTATTTATGGCCTTAAACAGGCCCCTCGTGCTTGGTATACTCGTCTCAGTACTTTTTTTTCAGAAAATTAATTTTGTTATCTCTCTTTCTCACACTTCTTTATTCATTCGACGATCAGCTGAGGGTATTATATTTCTTTTAGTGTATGTTGATGACATAATTTTGACGGGAACTTCAATGGTATGTCTACAATCCCTTATGAGTACTCTTCACAATGATTTTGCTCTCAAAGATCTTGGTTCTCTTTCATATTTTCTTGGCATAGAGGTCACATTAGTTTCTGGTGGGTTGTTTCTTTCACAACGCCGCTATATTGACGACCTTCTTGTTCATACTAACATGCAAAGGGAAAAACCAGTCACCATTCCTTTTAGCACCTCCACTGAGCTACACCCAATTGACAGTCCTTTGTTGTCTGATGTTACTATGTACATGAGTTTAGTTGGGGGTCTATAGTATCTCATTATGATAAGGCCGGACATTTCCTTTGCATTTAATAAGGTATATAAATTCATGCGTAAACCTACAAAAGCTCATTTGGTTCTTTTTAAGCATATACTTCGATATTTGCATCATATTTCTACTTTTGGTATTCTACTTAGCCCAGACCAAATCTGCAGCTTAGTTTTTTGGAATATACTGATGTTTATTGGGCTGGTGATCATCTTGATCGTCGCTCTACGAGTATATATTGTATTTATCTTGGTTCTAACCTCATTTCTTGGAGTTATAGTAAGCAACAAACAGTCTCCCGGTCCAGTACTGAATTTGAGTATCATGGTTTGGCTATTGCGACCGATGAATTAATATGGATTGAATCTCTTCTTCGACAACTTGAGACTTTTGTTCACTTGCGTACCACTCTTTGGTGTGACAACTTGGGGGCAACTTATCTCACAATGAATCCGGTGTTTCATGGTCGTACAAAACACGTATAAATTGACTATCATTCAAAGTGGCCAGCTTGATGTTCGTTTTGTTTCATCAAAGGATCAAATTGCTGGTATTTTTACAAAATCCACTCCAAAGGGTCATTTTTTTAGGCTATGTCGTTGACAATCCGCTTAGATCAAGGTGGAGTGTTAGACATATAACATAAGTGACTTAATTAGTCATGGCTATTCAACATTCCTTTGTTATATTTGTTGTTATACATATAATATCTTTGTATATCTTGTATTACCTATTTTGTAATAATTTTGATATTATATATATACATGTTTTTCTTTGTGTTTCTCAACCATTGAGAACACGTTAAACTCTAGTCTCAACTATCTCAATCTTATAAATCTCTGTGCATAAATTTAATAGGTCTCCCCTTATCGTGTGGCAGGGTGTAAACAACAATCGCCTATAAATTCAAATTTGATTTCCTAATACATGTTTTGTAAATAGAATGTTGATCACTCCTTAACGGATAAAAAGATGGAAATAGTGACAAACACCCCTTAACATTTCCTGGAGTGATAATAACGCACGCATGTAAAATGACCATGTTGCCCTTTTAGTTTATCCAATTCCAAGGTTCTCGTTTTGCTCATAACTTTTTCATACGAAGTTGGAATGACCTTATTCTTTCGTCGTTGGCTTCGTAATTCAATTATCTATAAGATGGTGAGAATAAATGTTGAATTTGAATGAGTTCCACTGGTCTTTGGAAATTCTTCCTTTGTAATTCTCCATTCCACTTCTTTCAGAGATGTAACCTAGCAAAAGATATAAAATACAAAGTAATAATAAAACACGATAATTCATACAAAAGATTACAAATAACTGTAAGAAAATGATACTTAAAAGATATAAATTATGCACTTATCAACCGCTATCATCGCGATGGCCTTCAATGCTTCCCTAGTTTGGTTCTCACTAAAACCCAATGAGTCAAATAATTGTTGAGCAAAAAATGTCTGCACGAATTTGCTTGCTATACATTCGGTATTTTTGAACGCCACAGTTTATCCCTATTCCTCACACACCTCTTCATTTGTTGCCTCCCAAGGTCTCCAGGTATCCCCCGTTGTGGTCGTGTGCTAGCATCATAACCTAGTGCTGGGGGAGTGGATTCTCGTTGATCGTTTGGATGCCCATCTCGATTTCTCCCGCATTTCTCTTCCGGTTGAGAATGCATCTGAGGAAGAAGCACTCTAGTGTTGGATGATCCACTAGGCGATGGTAGTGGCAGTATCTGGCGTTGTATTTGTCGACTTTTTGTTAATGTCCACTACTAAAGGTGGTAACGTAACTTCATGGTTCTGCACCGACTGTTCAAGTAAGTCGATGATTTGCTTCCGAATGCAGGGAATAGGTAGTAGCCGATTTAGATCCGTCCTGGTCCCCTTGTTCCCTCGGCCTGCATTATAGGGATGGAATGTAGGAGGCCTCCTTGTATCTTGATTAGTCATCAGACGATTATTGAGTGTTGATGCCGATGCGGTATTGACGGAGTGTTTCCAAGTGTGATCCATATTTCCTAGGTTCAGAATATCGGCATAATTCGCTGTTCTAGCATCCGCTTCTTCTAACTCGACAAATTTCTGGAATTTAAAGTTTGCCAATTCCATTTGAACGCGGTTTCCATGCCTCATACGAAAATTTCTACCAAGGATTCTTCCTTGTTATCCTCATGGCATTCGAGAGAGAAATTCCGAAAACGCGTGATGAATCTCCCGATTTCTTCCCCAACTCTTTGGTTACATCTGTTTAGATCAACCATAGTGACTTTTTTCTTTGTTGATTAGAACTTCCTCAAGAACATCGTTGTCATTGCCGGCCACGACTCTATTCTCATGTGTTTTAGGTTATCATAACAAATAAAACTTGTGCCTGGCAATGACTTGGGGAATTCTCTTAAGTACAAGTTCTCGTCGGACGAGTATGCATTCATTGTTGATAAGAATTGACTGAGATGCTCGTAGGCCATTCCCCTCCGTCATAGGTTTTGAACTTTGGAGACGTATATTCTTTCGGGTACTGATATTTGGCCACCTCAGATGAGTATGGTGTATTCATGAAATCATAAATGTCTTTCTTTACCACTCATTAGTTTTCCTCCAGATATTTAGCGATCAACTCTTGTGAAAATCCGTATGAGGAACCTTCCCCATTGGATAATTTCTTTCATACTTCCTTGACTGTCGTTCCTTCCGCTTCTTCCACTTTCCTTATAAGATTTCGTCATTCTTGTTGACGCCGGATATGTCCTTCCATTCTTCTTGCATGTCTTGCAGGGTTTGTTTGCGCTGGGGTGTATCCTCCTTTGTTTGTTGCTTATTCTTGTCAAGCGTCACTCCTGAATTTCCCGTGTAAAATATTTGTACAATTGGAGTGTTGACGATGGCTCGCATCATTATCTCTTCATCGCTCTCTTTTCCTTCCTCTATTATTACTTCTTCATTGTCCGTTTGATTGCTCGATATCTTAGAGCGGTGCTTTCCGGGTGTATCTTGTTGGACGAGAGACAAGCATCCACTGTGGTCACCAAATATGTTAGGGGTAAAATGGTAAAAGGGAAACCTATCCACGTCACATCAAAGACTACACCTTTCCTAGTGAGGTAAAAGTGAGAAGATTCTTTCTTGGTACTATTTCTTTCCCTTTTATAGACTTTCCTTGTTTATCTCCTCATGACACATATCTTTCTAAGCTTTTTTATATTGTAAAAGTTCAATTTTCCTTGTCTTACCCTTAACTTCTCCTTTTATTTATTTCTTGTCCTCTTACCTTCATAGATATGCCTTTTAAGGACTTGGGCTTAGTCCACAAGTTCCCAATACTTTAATAGGTTTGGGTCTATCCAATAAAGATGACTCCCCTTATCAATGGGTAGTTATTTTTCAGGTATCAACAATGATTATAATGTTCACGAGTTGATGATACTATGATGATTTGTTGGGTACTTCTCGAGTCTGTGATGGATAATAATTAATAGGTTTTGAGAACAAAAAAACAGAGAATGGTCCCTACTTCCATTGAAGATAAATATTAATCATGGTTGTTGATGATGATCGAGTAGAAGTGATTCTTGGATTCGATGTGGCTTCCAAAACATATAATAAGAGGAGTAGCTTCCAGTGGCAGTGAGAATGAAGACTAGTTCATTCGTGTTGAGAGGAACTCGAGCGAGAAAATATAGGAACAGTTGAGAGCATGAAACTTGTCAGCATGAAAAGTGAATATCCAAAAGAAAAAAAATAATCTCGGTCACAATTATCACCGAGGGAGGTTAAAAGTCATAAGGAAGTTATTTTCTTCGATGGATGACCGGTCGAGGAAATACGAAACTATGAAGAAATTTATTCTCTCTAATATATGAGTGGCCGAGGTGGAAAACTCTACATAGAGCTGACAAATGAACAAAATCAGTTGAAAACTATGCTTGTCATTTCTTCATAACTGACATGCCAGTGATAACTGGGAGATGGACGTGGTTTGGACTCTTTCTCTACATGAGTGTGGGGAAAATACTTCTGATATCTTGCAAAAGAAACTCCCACTTAAATATGGAGATCCTGGTAGTTTTGAAATTCCTATTGTTATTAATGAGGGTAACCCTACTAAATCTTTTCTTTTATTTCACCAAATGAACAATCATGATTTGAACCCAACTCTTTAACATTTCCATTCATTGTTAAAGCTTATGTGAATCTCTCCAACTTCAAATTAGCAGAAGTCATTCAAACCCATGTTGTAAAATCACCATTTTGTTATGTTATTTTTATACAAACAACATTCTTGGATATGTATAGTAAATGTAATCAATCAAATGTTACTTAGGTTGTGTTTGATAGGATTTAATTCCATGGAATTAGCCATCTTTCCATGGAAATAACGTGTTTTCCGTTGTTTGATTACATATTTATTTCCATGGAATTGTGGGCCTATTTACAAAAAAACATGGTCTAAAGTATGTTTCAAACTTACTTCCATGGAATTTCATGGAAAGTCTTTCCTTGCCTCCCCCAGAATACTGATTCCATAGAATACACTTTCCATGGAATTGTTTCCTTTCCATGTTATCCAACATAGCCTTACAAATTGTTCTGCCTGATAGAGACGTGGCGTCTTGGATGTCATGATCATGGGTTTTGCACGAATAGGTCTTTTTGATAAGGTTTTGATTTTTCTGATTCAAATGAGATTATCTAATAACTTGTGACGGATATACAATATTTAGTCGTGAATTATTCAAATTAGGTACCTCACAAAGTAACCAAGCAGAAAGACAAAAAAAAATCCGTATATGGAGATAATAATGAAACTACTGGTAAAAACATTTGATGAAACCATTAGAAGAGCAATCATCTATGTAAATATTAAGTGAGGATAGAACAATAGTGACAGTTATATTCTGCTAAATAAATAAGAAGAAGAAAGGTGACGCCTTGCCCCTTTTTGTTCAAAATTGGAGTAGGAACGCCACCTACTTGCAGTTGGCTATCTCAAGGCTTGACTGCAAGAAACAGAAAAAAACGTTCAAGCATGGGTTGATAAGTTTTTTTTGGCGCAAAAGTCCTACAAAGTAATATCATAATATAAATTATACAATGAAAAATGCAAATAATTAATCTTATATACTAAAATAGAAGAACAATCTCAAGACTCGATCAAAATAAACGTAAAACAGAAACCAAGAAAATAAAAACTACAGTAACCCAAACGAAAAAGAGTATCATGCCTGAATCTAATTGGGGTTTATGGTGGTGAAGGAACCGGATCAAATAAATACGGAATTCTAGTTGTAGGATATCTAAGGAAACCGTAGTTGGAATTGAGATCTCATTTAAAGAGAAAATATATCAAATATCCGGAGTTTCCTTTTGTATCTTATAAGGTTGATCCGATACACAAGGACCATGATTAGGAATTGTTTGATCGTCTTTTTCTGAGGAATAAGTGAAACACAATCAACTTGAATTCGAGCCAGTTATTCAAAATTTTAGTAAAACACTGGATTTGTTATCTCATGTCTGTTTTTTGTGAAAGAATACCAATTGAAGTGGAGGGTTTCTTCAAACAACAAGGAGTTGAGTCAACTACTCAATCAAATGATATTGAACATGTTTTTCATCTCTTATCGAAAAAAAAGTGGGGTATTTTTATAAAATTATGCTCAATTTCATATGTGGATATTCCGACAAGATATCTTCGTTAGTTGTGGCGAAAACTAATCGTCCAAAAACTTAAGAATGAAAATATCCGTCCCTGATGACATGTTTATCTCTTCCAGGTATTGACAACTCCTTTATATTTCCACATGGATTAGGAATGTATATTTGCGCTCCAAAATGCCTGTCACAAAAAAAAAATTATTGCTGAAATACTAATCTCTTTCTGGAAAAGAGATACTATCACTTTTTAATTAGGCTTATTTTTAGGCTAAAATGAAAAAATGATAGTAAATTTTTTCCCAGAAACAGAGATAATTAGATTCCCAAAGCTTTTGGTTTGAGACGAGAGCATATGAACGAATATGAAAAACTGACTATAGAGACTAATCAAATCAAGATAAAACTATGCTTTAAAAACAAGAAGGGTTATTTAGACTTTAGTACCCAACTTTATGACCAAAGTTGTGATTAGTACCTAGAAAGTTTAAAATTACACTTTGGTACCCAGGACCATAATTGACCGTCTTAATAGTTAGTAAATAAGGCTAAACACAGAAACTACTAAATTAATATTAGATTTTGATTTATTTACGGACATAGTCATTGTCTTATAATTTCTGCTTCAGAAGCTCATATGCACAAACCTCAAAAAGTGAACAGATATAGCTCAACAATCAGTGAACCCCAAATATTCGCGATAATCATCATGTTCAAGGGTGTGTTATAAATATATGCACTAGCCATAAATGCGATTCAGTCCAACTTACAAAACCTAAATTTAACCCAAATAGGAAATCCCAAATACATGAGCAACCTACAAACTCGATTTGCTTCAGAAATGATAATTCTCAATGTATCGAAAGTCATATACCTACTCTTCTCTGTTATTCTCTCTCTGTTCCTGACTTCAGCTGTCGTTTACACGGTAGCTTGTGTTTATCGTTCCAAAGATATAACTTTTAAGGAAGTTATGAGTGCAGTACCTAAACTATGGATATAAATACCAAATCTCTACCATACAAGTGTTAACCATCAAAGAAAGAATCACCAGATTACGATAGATCAAGAAGAACCAAGTCAAAACTCTTTTCATATCTCGAAGAATCATCGACGATTCAGATTAATTCCACTAACAATCAAACTGACATGGTTGATGGCAGCAAGAACGACAATAACGTTGCATGAGAGACACTTAATTCACGTGACAGTATCTCAGACTTGACAAGTACATGACAGATGGCGCAGAACTGACATTAATTATACATGAAGGACACGTATCATCGTGTAAGTTATGAGATAAAGGAATCAAAGCATGACACTTAATTCCTGCAAGTCACGTGTCAGGCATACAATAGCTTAAAAGAGATAAACGGTTCAAATATTATCTACTCCATGTCATATCTGCGGGAATATCCACGTGGAGTAATCTAATAGGATAAGTCAATAGGTGAGACCGCAAGTAGGTTGCGATCCGTCCAACATGAAATCAAATAAGGCATGAAGACCCACATCATACCCTGTGGAATGCAAAAAAAAATATTCGGGACAAACATTATAATAAGATATAGATAAGATCAACAGACGACATATAAGATTTAGTGGGACCCTTATAAGATCTTATAAATACTGATCTCAAACAACAGAAGAGGGGTCGGGAAAAATATTAAGAAGGAAAGATTGACTAAGATAATTGAGGAGAAATCAGACTAAGAAAATTTAATTAGGTGGGATTCAGTATATTGTTTTGATCATCATATGTAATCATTCAAAACTTCAATAAATGATCTTTCTAAAGAAATCTTTTTATTATTCAATCGTGCTTATAGTATCTTTTAAATAATTGATTCATTAGATTGTGTTACCGTATTTTCGGTAATCACAATTTGGAGCTAGAAATAGAGATGTAGTAAAGAATTTATTCTACCTGATTTCAATCCTATGCTTTTCTTTTCTTTTCATTGGTAATCTCAAAATTTTACAAATGAATTTGTAATCATATAACTTTTATAAGGGTTAGATATCTCTACAGCGATTGATGTTTTGTTTCCTTTTTTCATTGATTAATAACTTAAAATCTTTGCAGTATGAATTTTAAGATTATTAGATATTTATATTTCATTCGATTTTCTATATTATTCTAACAACTGATCTAAAATTTTTTGATCGAGCATTGATTTGAATCATATCAATTTCGAAATTATACTTTGATTTCAAGCAAATTTGCATTAATTTTAAATCCTTTTATATATCAAATCATTACTTCAAATTCAATTTTACATCAATCATATCATTTCATATAAATATGACATACATGTTGATTCCTAAATTGTTAATCTTATTTGATTAGATAAACAACAAAGATGAAAAATCCAAAGAGATAATCACCAACAATCAGAATATAAGTAAAGAGATTCCTACAACATCAAGAATAATAACTCGAAGTCAGACAGAAAAGATTAATTCAACGGTTAAAATAGTAAATGGAAGATCCAATGAAGAAATTGAGCAAAACAAGATTCACGAAGTTGAAGAAATAGAGGAAACAACAAATAATATGGTTCATCAGCAAGTACAAATTGATAAAACAACATCTATTTTTGCAGCTAACACCATAAGAAATCTTGTAAATCAAGCAGCAGACACTGCGAGGAATATTATTGACTCCCAAGAAATAGTAGAAGAATCACGAGGTCCGCAAGAACCTAAACCCCTGTATGGGATGCCCCACAATAGAAATAAAGATACTGAAGTTGCGTTTGTTATCCCACTACAAACAAAAGAATTAGGAAATGATGACCAATTCCAAGAAACACACAGAGTGGAGAAAGCACAAAGACCATTAAATAAAGTAGTGGAATCCAATAACCCCAAAGGTCAACCAAATAGTAACAATAAAACTGCGGGACAACAACAAGCAGAAACATTTCAAAATAGAATTGATCCTTTCATTAAACTATTTGCTGAGTTATATGAGACGCCAATAGTCAATAAATTCATGCGGAAACAATTACGCTTCTGGCAAAAGAGAACCAAATCCTCAGGGATAAATTCAATCATAATACTGAAGTACCAGTTCCACAATCATACAGAAAAGAGGAAAATTTCAAAGGTCTCGCAGAAAGCAAATTTGGAATTTACAGAGATCAAATAATAATGGTAGTCGAACCAATAGATGAAACATATGAAAAATTACACCAGGGCAAACAGGATCAGTTTCATGCACAAGAAAAGTCAGACTATTATGATTGTGAACCAAGAAAACCTTAAGATACAAAATGGATTAAATGTCTAGAGGATTTAGAAGCAATGAGATAAGAAATAAAGTCATTGAAGACCAAACAAGGAGGTGGACGTTTGGATAAAGTATTAAAAGAATCAGGTACAAGACCACTCGCCCTGCATCTTGCATTTGCAATCATCCCAACAAAGTGTACTCTGCCCAATTTTGAATGTAATGACGGGACTAAAGACCCAGGAACTCATTTAAAATATTACAATCGTAATATGGCCCGTTGGGAGCAAGATAATGTCGTCATGTGCAGATATTTCCCTTTAAGTTTAAAAGGATCCGTACTGACCTGGTTCGATAATTGTCCTAAAGGAACGATTCATTCATATGCACAATTGACCCGAAAAATTCCTAGAAACTTACATGTATAATAAACCCGCAAATGCAGGGATGGATAAATTATTTGCTCTTACATCATGGTTAGAGGAAACTATTCGGATTACACAGATCGATGGCAATCGATTTGTCTAGCAACGGGAAATATCAGTCCAGATATCACAATAAACTGTTACAAATGGGGAATATCCAACCGCATGAGTCCACTTTTCGTAGATATTCACGGGGAAAATCCAACAAATGAAGGGGAATTAAGAGTGATTATTGAGAAACATGCTAGACTTAAAGATATACAAAGGAAAAATCCAAGAACAAATTCTCAAAGTTCAAAAATCTCACATAGAACTAATTCTGCTGAACCAGCATCAAGCTCCGAGAAATGTGTTGCGGAACAAATTCCCTCTAATGACTTTAAGCAGGGAAAAGGTGATGATAAAATAAGATTCAATAAACCATTTGAAGATCGAGTCTATACTTAATTGAATACCGGATATTCCCGAATTTTAAATTCAATCAAGAATAGACAAGATTTCAAATGGCCATGGTCTAAAGGAAAGCAACCTCCACATAAACAAAATTCCAAAGACTACTGTGAATATCATTGTTTTTACGGTCATGCTACAAAAAAATGCAGAAATTTGAAAATACAAGTTCAAAAGTTAATTGATGCAGGGGAATTAAAATAATTTCTTCATTTACCTGACCCGCCAACAAGACCGTGCCTTGATAAAACCGTAAATATCCCGTAGAACAGTCGAACAATAAATACAATTTCTCATGTAGAACATGATCAATTGTCTATAAATGGAGAAATTAACAAAAGACTGAGAAAAAGATTCAATGGTCATGAAATCTTCAAAATTGCGGGAAGAGTCTCAGAAACATAGGAAAAATGGATGGCAGCACCACTAACCTTTCCAGACAGTTAAATTGATCAAGAAGTTGAAAGACATAATGATCCATTGGTACTCACCTTACCAATGCCAGGATCAAATGTAAAAAAGGTTCTCATTGATGGAGGAAGTTCACTCAATGTGTTATTCTACGATGTATTTCAAAGAATGAGGCTTAAGGATGATAAACTTATGCCTTTTTGTTACATTATTTATGGGTTCAACGGGACAACTTCAAAACCAAAATGAGAAATTTTACTTGAAGTCATTGCAGGACCAATAAACATTCTCACCAAATTTAATGTAGTAGAAGCACCGTCTCCATACAATGCAATTATCGGAAGATATTGGGTTCATCGCTCGAAAGGTGTAACCGCAACTTATCATCAACATTTGCGGTTTCCAACAACAAAAGGAGAAATGGAAATTAAAGGATATCAAAATATTGTAAAAGCATACGTCTCCACATAAACACAAATGAATGAGAACGCACCCAAATAAAATAGCAGAAAAAAGAAAGAACGGAAAATCAAAGCCAAAGAAGAAACTATTAATCAGTACATGGTTGAAACTGCGGGAAAAAGTTTATCAAATGTTAATCTTACATCCGAAGAAGATAAATCAAAATTGAATCAAGTAACAACCCATCCAAATAACAATTAAAGGGAGCTCCTCCACTTTAGGAGCCCCAAAAACAACTTTTTCAGCAATTGTAGTAACCAAAAATGTCAACATAAGGACAGAAGAATCACCAAAAACGATTAGAATTGGAACTTTGATAGAACTAGAACGGGAACACGATTTGTTCACTTTACTCAAAGAATATGTTGATATTTTTGTTTGTAAAATGGGAGATATGCTAGGTATTGATCCAAATATTGTTCGTCACGAACTACGAATATAACCGGGCGCAACTCCATTCCGACAACGAGTACGCAAGGTAGCCCCGGAATATAATTTATTTGTTGAAAAAGAACTTAAGAAGCTTTTGGATGCGGTATTTATTCGGAAAGTGAGATACCCAACTTGGATATCAAATATGGTGATTGTACCAAAGAAAAATGGAGGGGTCAGAATTTGTATAGACTTTACCAATTTAGCATGTCCGAAAGATAGTTATTCGCTCCCCAATACAACTGGTAGATGCAGTTGAAGGACATGAGACTTTATCTTTTTTGGATGGACAATCAGGATACAATCAAATTGCATTAGCTGAAGAAGATCAGGAAAATATTGTATTCTTTACTCCACATGGATTTTGTTATACCATAATTCCATTTGGATTAAAGAACGAAGGGGAAACATATCAACGACTTTTAGATGTAATTTTTAAATCATGGATAGGCCGCACATTGGAGGTATATGTAAATTACATGCTTGTAAAAAGTAAACTTTCAAAAAATCATCTCCAGGACTTAAAAGAAATTTTTGAATCCCTGCGCCAATACAAAATGAAGGTCAACCCAGATAAATATTATTTTGGAATTACATCAGGAAAATTTTAGGATACTTGGTTATTGAAAATGGAATTGAAGTTGATCCTTCCAAAATCCAAGCAATTGTTAATATACCCTCTCCAAGAAATGTCAAAAAAGTTCAGAAGTTGAACGGATGCTTAGCTGCGGTTAATAGATTTATTGCAAGATCTTATGACAAGTGTCAACCTTTTTTTGATACTCTAAAGAAAAAGAGCAAATTTGCGTGGAATGAAAACTGCGAACGCGCTTTCCAAAGCATAAAATATTACCTCGTAACAATACCAGCATTACAAAAAACAGAACCAGAAGAGGTATTAACTTTATATATAGCCGCAACAGAAGATGTTGTAAGTGCAGTACTGTTACGAACAAATGAGAAAGTGGAAAAACCAGTGTATTACATCAGCAAAACTTTTAATCCAACAGAAAGAAATTATACCAAGATTGAACAACTAGTGCTTGCATTAGTTTTTGCCACACAAAAGCTCTACACTTATTTCTTAACACATTATGTTCGGGTACCAAGCAAAGATCCATTAGAATCTGTATTGAAGAATGCGGGAAAAGTAGGGAGAATAGCAAAATGGAACGCACAATTGGAACAATTCCATATTCTATTTGAAATACAAACTTCTCAAAAATCACAAGTTTTAGCAGATTTTCTTGCGGATTTACCTTTGGATGATGGATCCGAAGTTCAAAATATGCCAGGAGATGAAGAGGATGAAGATGATTCCCAAGATGTTTTAGATTCTGTCAATTCCCACAGGTGGGAAGTGTTTGTTCATGGGGCACGAAATAAAGATGGAGCTGGAATAGGAATCGTGATTACAACAACAACTTGAGATCGAATGGTACATGCATTTCGTTTGGAATTTGGGGAGCATACAAATAACATAGTGGAATATGAGGCCATGGTTCATGCCCTTAGACTCATCAATGAATTAGAGGTCACTGATGTTCGTCTCACAAGTGATCCGCAATTGGTGATTCGACAAGTTGAATTAAAATATCAAGCGTTTGATGAAGATTTGATAGCGTACAAGAATTTAGTTCAACAACTGGCATCTCTAATCCCGAACATCATTTTTCGTCATCTACCTAGAGAAAAAAATCGTCATGCTGACGCCTTAGCATATATTTCATCAATGCTGAAATACCAAAGCACGTCAACAATTAAAATTGGACGAATATATGAACCATCCATCAAGGTACAATTAGTTGAAAATTTGGAAGAAGAGGTAGATGAAGATATTGAAGATGAAGCCATCCAAGATGATGCAACTCTTCCACGAAGATCGGAAGATGAATTAATAACTGAAGAAGATTGGATGCTACCATTATATCAATATCTACAAAATGGAATATTACCCACAAACACAAAAGATGCAAGAAAAATTCAATCTAAATCCGCAAATTATCAGTTGCGGGACGGAGTTTTATACCGCAAATCATTTCTTGGACCTTTGCTTCGATATTTATGAAGGTGTGAGGGACAACGCATTTTTACTGATATTCATTATTGGGACGCAGGGACACGGTGGAAGGCGTTCACTTGCACTCAAGATAAGAATACAAGGATATTATTGGACATACATGAATAAAGATGCAACTAATCTCGCAAGGAGATGTGAAGAATGTCAACGCTTTGCAAGGAAAATCAAAGCTCCCGCAACAGAGCTCAATTCAGTACTAAGCCCGTGGCCATTTGCAAAATGGGGAGTAGATATAGTGGGACCATTAGTGGAAGGCACAGTTTTCGATAATGGACAACAATTACAAGGAAAAAATATTGATGTGCTTTTTGAAGCATTTAATATTCAAAAGAATAAGTCCACTCCCATTTATCCCCAGAGTAATGGTCAACCTGAAGCAACAAAAAAAAATCATTGCTACGAATCTGAAAAAGACCCTAGATGGACATCACAAAAGATGGTGTGAACAACTTCAAAATACTTTATGGGCTTACCGCACAATAAGGAGAGAAGCAACTGGTGAATCAGCATTTCTTCTTACTTATGGATCGGAGGCAGTTATTCCTACGGAAATCATTCTACCAACTACGAAGACAGAAGCTTAGGAAAAGAATCTGAATACAGATATAATGCTTGAGAAATTAGATGATTTAGAAGAAAGAAGAGAGACTGCGCTCCAAAAAATAGAAAATTATCAAAGAAGATTGGACAGAGAATACAACAAGAAAGTGAAGTTACGAAACTTTCTTGAAGGGTAATATGTGTTACGCCAAATCCCGGAATACCAAAGAGATAAAAAAAAAAAATGCACCAACATGGGGAGAACCTTACATCATTCAAGACATTGCGGGACAAGGATCATACCATCTACGGAACATGAAAGGAGAAGTATTACGACACCCATGGAATGCACAATAGCTCAAACCATATTATCCGTAAAAAAAATAGAGACGGATCATGCAATAATAGCTTCAGTATCATGATAATGTGCTAACAAATTACATTGCTTCATACTAGGTAAAGAATAAAAAATGTTATCTCTCTAGAAAATCCATGTAGAAGTCTATGAGTGTATGACCAATGGATGTTTCGTAAGCAAGAGATGCCTAACATGATATTTTACTTATTGTGGAAACATGTACAATCGTTACATGAACATACTTCTTTCACAATTGGGACCATATTATTAACTTCCATTTGGCCAAGGTAAAGTTGACCATGTGACTGTGCCTCACTCATGGGTATTCTGCTCTTTGTATTATTGCTTTACTTGAATATACAGTTTGCTCTTTCTTGTATTGTTGCTTGTAAACCTTGAACGTCTTCAACTTTCCTTCAATTTTTTGATACTCCGCTTGTTGATGGTGATGGTGTTTCTATGGACCTGTTGTTGTCGAGGAATGGTGCCAACTGCAAACAAGACTACAAGATAGAGTTAGCAATTCTGATGACACTCAAGAGATCAAAAAGTAGTGCTGAAATTGGTGCGAAGTTGGGTAGCTTATCATTCTACCCAAAGTTTGCGCATATGAAAATACGTTAAACGGATAATTGAAGGTCTGGTGCCTCACTCATGGGTATTGAATGATCAACTACTCAATATTGTATTCTCAACCGACGATTTAAGTCCATTTTGTCAGTATTACCTCTCAACAACTAAGAACTCCGAATGTCGTTCTCTGTTACTTCTAAGTTCAATTATTTCGGTGAAAACGATGTATGTAGACTTAGCTAGAAGTATACACATTGACTCGAAAACATCTAAAAGTTGGAGTTTTTCATGCAAATATGTATAAAAAAAATTAAAATTTTTCTACCTAAAGTGAATACCTAAGAATTCTATATGCTTAACCACTCCCCGACACTTAAACTTTACATTGTCCTCAATGTAAATTGACTCATCCAATATAAAATCAAGGTGGGAAATTCCTACTAATGATATGAAAAGATAAAAAAAAATTAAAAAAATAATAATTAAAAGATAAAGATATAAATACAAAACCAATGGGTTGCCTCCCATTCGACGCTTATTTTAACATCCTCAGCCTGACCTGATGGTTATTGTCCGTAAACCAATAATCTGAAAATTTGTGGATCCTCCCAGATAACAATCTGCAAATCTAATTACAGCTTCACACAAATGTTAACATATGATAGTATTAGTGAAACCATTATCATAAAGAAGTTACCCCCATACTTAGTTCTTTCTACACTTGGAAGTGTATATAAAACATATAATTCGGGAACTTCTACAGGTTTCTCAAGGGTAACATGCACAGTGTTAGAATCAAGCATATCTAATGGTAGATACTTCAAAGCAAAATAATCCGTTAAAACTTGGGATGTACACGACTCTAATCCTAAGTGAGGTATTTTCCTAAAAGTTGGGTTAACAACTTCTTGAGAAACTACTTCGATTAGAGGAACAGGATCATTGGAAATAGAATTATGCAAAGGATTAGGCAAACCTTCCACTATCTCTTGTATTACGGGATCCTCGTTGTTCTTAAAGAACTCGATTGAATTATTTACCTCTTGGGTATCGTGGTCCTCTATCAAAAATTTCAACCGATCTTCGTCCGTTTCTGTCTCAACCTAAATCTCGACATCAACATCAGCATTATATTCCTTGGCCGGCTCAATTGGGTCTTCCACAATATTACTCAATCTAGCCTCATTCTCAAATATTTCATCATCTTCAATATCAGATTCTTCATCAGAATCTTCATCGAACTCATATTCTCCATTAGCAAAACATCGTTTGAATTCCATACATATGGTATTACTAATTTCTTGGATAAATTCTTCCGGTTCTCCGTTATCTTCCAGTTGATATAATTTTTTCAAGAGTTTTCTTATGTTTACACGTTTTCCATCATTACTTACAATAGGATCACTAAACCACGACTCGTCCCGTTGAATGGGTGAATGATCATAAATATGATCAGGAGTCGGGTAAGTTATACTGTTGTAACATTCGGTTGGTATAACGTTCTCTCTATTAAGTGTTGGACCAAGTTGGTCTAGTCTATGCTGCATGTCCTTTAATTGATCTAAAACCTGAATACAACTCGAGTGGAGCCAATTAGAATTATAACTGTCCCATCTTCTTTGTGGTTGTTGACGTACATACCCACCATAAGGTTTTTTTTATTTATGAAAATCACCAAAAGATTCCGTAGGATGTTGATCAAAACCAAATGATTGATTCTGATTATATCCCATGGTCGGTTAGAAGTTATTGAAAGATTGAGAATTATAACTAAACTGATTACCACCATAATATGCCTGATTATTGTGCATCATACATGTTATATCCATAAGGAAACATGATAACACACAAAGAGTATGAGAAAAAAATCTAACTAAAAATCTAAAAAGAAAAATAAAAGTGATGTATACAACATGTTTTCAGAATCTACCTTCCGCTTTTAAAGGATGACGAATTCCACCAACGAGTTGTTTCCACCATGAAAACCTAAAAACCTGAAAAAAAATTAAAACAAAAACGTAAAATAGAACGAACGGGAATCTCAAACAAAAACAATTGCCAACTGCTCCCTGGTAACGGCGCCAAAATTTTAATGTGTGTCGTTTGCGCACAAACTACTTCAGATATTTTCCACTAATACTAATAAGTAATATAGCGGTAGTAAGGATCGTTCCCACGAGGAGCTAAGTAATTGTTATTTATTTTCAACTTCTTATGTAACCAAACGGGGATTGTAGAATTACTAAATTAAATTATACTAATAAAATAAAACAAAAGTAAACAAAGGTTGAGATCAAAGTGAGAAAATACTGGTTAAGGAATTCACCTTCCATCCCCAATCATGGTCCTCAATCAATTAGAATCATCATCCATTATCTCTTCGTACCAATAACCCTAAAGTATCCCCAATCGGTGTAATACTTCGTTACGCTTCCATATATCAACACATACTGCAATATCTAATATCTGAATTCTTTTCCACCAAATAACCTAGTGCTTATCGCTAAGAGATTCAACTTGAGGAGAGCATTAATATCTGTGAGACGAGTTATTCATAGGCAATACATCGCACTTGTTGTGGCATATTCAACCTAGGCCAAGCTTTACTTGAGACTTCCTTCACGATTCACATCGCTAGTGATCACAAATTGCTACTTGTTGTTAAGGTTATTAATAAAATTACCTAAGAACCCTAACTAGCAATAGATGTGTTATCAAGTCTATTCAATCTACAGCTTAAACAAACAAGAGACCATCATATTGCATGAACACAATCACACAATTGTTATACACCAAAAAACATGAACGATAATAAGATATCTTGAATATTAATAGTAATCAGCCAGATTGATTCATATGTTTTTGACTTCGGATTGCATCCCTAACCAATAAAAATAAATTACCTACTCATGTTACAAGAAAGAAGAATAAATAGCTTGGTTTCCCCTGAAGGGGTAAACCCTATAAAATAGAATTAATCTCTCTTCTCCCTTCTCTATGTAAAATCTAGGTCTCCAAAAGTATCTCTTAAAAAATATTAGAAGTGTCTCTTATATAGGCACCAAATTGTAGAAGTGCCTGTGCTTGAATCCCGGTCGAAATCGGTTTCCCGATATACATCTAACTTCCAAAATATATCATGCCCAAAGGCTTTGATAAGCACGTAAATGTGACACGATTGTACCCATATTTATCCTAGTTAGGGCTTTTCATTTGGCTAATATTATTATTTTAAATCTTTTATAGGAATTACAAGTGAATTCAATCACCAGAAGCGATAAACGGCTAAATTATAAGTTAAAGGGACATTTGTGACCCACGTCACCGAAGAGGGTAAGAATTAGCTACCGACAGTCACAGTAAATTCTCATTCTACCAGGTTCCCCACCACTCGACTCATTTTATGGTCAAGAAAATAATATTGCTTTGTAGGATCAAGCATGTGAAGGCTTAGAGGAAAATGGGACGTGGCCAGTTCTGGACCATATTTTGTTTGTGGAATATGAAGAGCATCCAAGAGATATTCTCATCTTTATCAAAATAAAAGAAAATTCAATTTCTTATCAAGCAGATGGTTATTTCTTCTTTAGGTTTGGAATTAGAGAAATTTTGTGTTTGGGTCGTAGGTTTTGGTATGGTAGAGTGTTTGGGTCGTAAATTTGTCCAATGGTGTGTTTGGGTCGTAAGACCGTCAGTCAACACGGTCAAACTAACCGGCCGTTAGTCCAAAAAATTACAAGTTTGCCATTCCGTTAAGCTACCCATAATCAGCCGTTTTTTTGTCAAAAATTCGGCAAAAAAAGCGCCAAAAATTCGGCAAAAAAACGTCAAAAATTCTCTGTAGCCTTTGAAAAATCCAAAAAATCGGCGATTTTTTGGCGATTTTGCCGATTAATCGCCGATTAATCGGCAAAAATCGCCAATTCCTCTCTGTTGCCTTTGCTTATTACGGGATTTTGAGTTTTTTTTTTAACTTTTAACAAATTTGTGTTAAATATTTACTAGAACCATTGCATTCACCACCATAACAAGAAAACTTAACAAAAAACACATTGGCATCACAAAAAAATAAGAATTTTAAGGATTTAAACAAGTTATACAATTGTAGAGTAGAGTATTTGGTTTGACAAGACAAGCAACAAAGTTAAAAACTGCTAGGAGAGTTTAATTGCAGTAGTTTAAAGCTTAATTGAGATAACTAGATAGCCAATAACAAAAGTAACATACCTAATACCATTTAACCCCAAAAGTAGAATTGTTGGTTTTCTTTAGATGTGGTTGGTCTTGATTGTGCCCCAAAAGGGAAGCAGGCCTTGTTGATGTAGTAGGCTGTTGTGTGATTGTAGATGCCTGAGATGATGCCTGAGATGATTGAGATGCAGTAGCACTATGAGTACCTCTTCCTCTTCCCCTTGCAACACCACCCCCTCTTTCTCTTACAGCTGCACTTGTAGTACCAGCTGCACCATCTCTACCTCTTGCAATAGCACCAGGTCTCCCTCTACCAATTGTAATGTCAGCCATAGGTGGAATTCCACCTCTAGGTACTCCTCCATTAGTTGGCCTAATACCTGTAGTTGTATATATTGTGGATGTAGGTGTTGGTCTAGGTATTGCGGCTCCATCAAAAAATCGGCAATTAATCGGCAATTAATCGGCAAAATCGCCAAAAAATCGCCGTTTTTTTGGATTTTTCAAAGGCTACAAAGAGTTTTTGGGATTTGACGATTAGTCGGCGATTAATCGCCGATTTTTTGAATTTAAAAGGCTACAGAGAATTTTTGACGTTTTTTGGCCGAATTTTGACGTTTTTTTGCCGAATTTTTTAGAACAAAACGACTGAACATGGGTAGCTTAACGGAATGGCAAACTTGTAATTTTTTGGACTAACGGCCGGTTAGTTTGACCGTGTTGACTGACGGTCTTACGACCCAAACACACCATTGGACAAATTTACGACCCAAACACTCTACCATACCAAAACCTACGACCCAAACACAAAATTTCTCTTGGAATTAATAACATGGCTAAGGGTTTCTCTTTAATCACGGTGTTGTTCTTGAGTGAGAAGATTAGAGAAGATACATTGAAGAGAGACCGAGGTTGTTGCTGCTATGAGAACTGAGAGAATAAATGAAAATGTGTGTGTTGTGGATCTGTGACAGTGGATGTGATGGAGCTCAGAAGATAAATGGAATACAACGAGATTGTGTTGCTGCTATCATCCAGCAGAGATTAATGGTGTTATTAATAAGAGAAAAGCAGGTGAATAGTGGCCATGAATTATGTAGGTCTGAATCGAGTTTTAAAAGTGGTTTTAGGATTCACGATTGTTATGGTGATACTGTGAAGATTCAGTTCAAACAAAGAAGAGATGTAGTGCAACATATGCAAATAATAAATGGGTTTTAATGCTGTTTCAAGATCGAGAACTAATAGCATGTGAAGAAGAATAGGATCTGTGTTGGATAGAGTTTGGTGCAAGAATGGTATGTTTGAGAAGATAAATTCGATGTTGTTTCAATGTGGTTGTTGGTGTTGGGTTGAATCGAAGATGCTACAGAGAAACGGGGTTTAAGATGAGAACTAATGGGTTTGCTGTGAAACTAGCAGTAAGATTTAGGTGGAATTGTTGATTTGAGAGAACATGGAATGAACTAGGTTGTCCTCCAGTTATGTGAATGCTTAGAATGAATGGGTTTGAAAGGCTTCATTGCTGCCATTCTCTTCATATCTTTTGAATGATTTGTTTGGAAAGTTTGGTTCAATTTGATCTTATGAACAGATTTGGGGAATCCTGGTTAGGGTTGAAATTGGGTGTATGATGATTTTAGGGCTTTGTGTGAACTGAAATTGGGTTATTAAATGGGTTTGTGTTCTTTTGATTAGAACAGTAGAGGAAAGTGTTTATGAATTTTGGCGAGATAAACAAGAAGAGAAGAAGGTTGATTTGGAATTGATTGTGCTGCATGGAGTCGGAGGAGGAGAAAAAATAGACCAGGGTTTTGGACTGGACAGGGTTCAGTGAGTGACTCGGTTAACTCAGTGGACCCGTTTGAATATGAACTTCTAATTGGACTGGGCCTGATTTTCCTAAACCTAATAAGACTTTTTTTGAATCCTATAAGTAGCTAAAGTAATATACCCGGCCAGACACACCTTGGACGCTTAACAATTTGGACGCTGAACACTTTTGAGAGGCGGGAATCTTTTGGGTTTGAACATTCTTGTATGCTGGAAATGAGGCGGGAATCTTTTGGGTTTGAACATTCTTGTATGCTGGAATAAAGGGGATCCGTGAAGAAAGGTTTAGTTAGTTTATTGTTTTCAATTTCAATTAGTTTATTAAATTGTCTTAATCAATTTTAATGGTTTTTAAAAAAATCATGTCTAGTTAAATCTTTTTGTTAGGGTGAAAGGACGAACTTATAGAGATAGATTTACTTGTGTTTCAAAACTAGGGTTTTCAACTATAAAGCTTAATGTTAATGTTTTGTCTCTCTTTCAATGTTTTACTTTCTCAATGATTTTTCATGTTCTATGTCATGCATAGTTTATCGTTTGATTAGTAGAAGAACTCGTTGACCCTTTTGCGATAATCGTTTTATGAATATTCTTTGACTATTTATGTCACGTATACCTAGTACTTTGAAATTCTACCTTAGGTTGAGAACAAACAATTCTTTTTGAAAATTCTTTTCTACGATTCTTAAACGAAATATCTTCCATGTATTAGTAGCTAGATTTGCTATTTTGCATAAGTAAAATCGATACCCTTTGTGATGAACGTAAGTAAACCCTAATCTACAACGGATTCCCGAAGCCTTAACACTTTTCTATTATTGATTTCAATCTTTGTTAAATAGTTTTAATTCATTCATTAGTTTAATTCCTTAAAGAAATCGAAAATATATCTTTTGAAACATCTTTTGACTCGAAAGTTACTTAAATTAATTAGTATAAGTGATACACACTCCTCGTGGGAACAAACTGTATTTGTTATTGTTTACATCTTTCGACATTGTGTGCTTGCGGTAAAACAAAGTTGGTTTTCCGACGCATCAAGTTTTTGGCGTCGCTGCCGGGGAGCGGTTTAAAATTACTTTCTAGTTGATAATTTGACTTTCTAGTCGTAGTTGTTGCTTTGTTTTTAGTTTTTAGTTTTTCTCTTAGATTTTTCTTAGTTTCTTTTACTGATTTTTTTTTATTCTTATAGGTACTTTTCTTAGTTGATTTGGAGTGCGGCATTAAAGTCATTAACGGGTGAAAAGAAAGTAAGTAATTGATTTACTCGCAAAGCTTTTACAAGGCGAGAGGTAAGTATGAATCAAATTTTTGCCTTTTTTTAGTGTATGCAAGATATACCGGTTGGTTAGGACAGAGATCAGTATAATCGTCTTTTTAGAGTTAATTCATTATTCATGGCTGGAACCGATGATGAGGGTGTAGACCCTCCAGTTAAAAGTTTGAGAGACTACATGTACCCAACTAGAGTCTCTCAACCTTCATGCATTGTTTTGCCTACCACCAAAGCCCACTTTGAAATTACGACTAATACCATCCAGGCTTTGCCAAACTTTTATGGCAGAGAAAATGAAAACCCTTACTACCACATTAGAGACTTTGAGGAACTATGTGGTACCGTGAAAATTAAATACTTGACCGATGAGTATTTGAAATTGAGATTGTTTCCCTTCTCTTTAAAAGATAAGGCGAAATCGTGGCTTGATGCTTTACCATCTTCTTCCATCCAAACTTGGGATGGGATGACTAAGTTATTTTTGCATAATTTTTTTCCTAGGCACAGAACCATAGCCTTACGTCAAAGTCTTAATAATTTTTCGCAGCAAGATGGAGAATCTCTCCATGATTATTTAGAAAGGTTCCATGAACTTTTGCTGCAATGTCCATACCATGGATTTGATACCTTGAGACTCACTATGATTCTCTACAAAAGATTAGATCACAAAACAATGACTATGGTAGAATCACTTTATGGTGGTAATTTTGCTGATAAGACTGCTGAAAAGGGTTATAAATTTTTGCATGATGTGTCTGATAAAACCCAAGAGTAGGAAGCTAAGGAACCCATAAGATCAATTGCTACTAGAAAGGGGGCACATAGAGTTGATATCCAATTCAACTCTGACGCTAAAATAGCTTCTTTGGCAAGAAGACTTGAATCGTTAGAACATAGTGTTAAATCTAAACCTTTTATTGAGTCTGTAGACCATGTCATTCATGACGATGCCGGAGAATAAGTCCATGTTCTCTATCAAGATAATCGTTGTAGATTTGAACCTTATTCCAATACTACAACCCAGGGTGGGAAAGACACCCTAACTTTTCTTGGTCTAGAGGTCAGTATGAAAGTCAACTTAATAATGCTAGTGGTTTCACACAGAAATCATCCGGTCCTACTGATTCTTCTAACCAAAGAGTACCTAGTATGGAAGAAAGTCTTAATTTGTTTATGCAGGCTACCCAAAAACAACTAGCCAATATAAAACAGACTACTGCAAGGTCCATAGAAAATTTAGAAGGACAAATAGGTTAATTTGCTAGTAAAATAAGTGAGAGAGACAAGGGATTGTTCCCAAGTCAAACATAGCCTAACCTAAATGGATCGTTTGAGGTAAACACATCTGGTGCTAAGCCCTCCGATCATGTCCAGGTCGTCACTACCTTGAGAAGTGGTCGGGTCATCGATAACCATGTTAGTGATCCTAAAGAGAAAGAGCAAGATAAGAACCCACCCACTATTACGCAGGTTACACCTTCAACACAAAAAGAAACCAATGAAACTGAAAGAGGTGAATTTGAAAACACTTATGTTGCTCATGCTCCATTCCCCCAAAGGTTATTATCCCGTAAGAAAGGAACCAGTCCTAATGACATCTTAGAATTGTTCAAACAAGTTAAAATCAATATTCCCCTCTTAGATGCCATTAAGCAGATTCCTATGTATGCTAAGTTCTTAAAAGACATGTGCATTTTGAAACAAAAATTGAATGTTCATAAGAGAGCTTTTCTTGCTGAACAAGTGATCTTTATCATTACTCATAAAACACAACCTAAATACAAAGATCTTGGTTGTCCGACTAATTCTTGTAGGAGAACACAAGATTGAACATGCTTTGTTAGATTTAGGGGCCAATGTGAATCTTTTGCCATATTTTGTGTATGAGCAAATAGGACTTGGTGACTTGAAACCCACTAGTGTTACACTCCAATTGGCTGATAGGTCCATTAAAATTCCTAGAGGAGTGGTAGAAGATGTTCTTGTACAGGTTGATAGTTTTGTTTATCCTGTGGACTTCGTAATTCTTGATACACAACCTGTCACAGACCATAGTAGTCAGATTCATATTATTTTAGGATGACCGTTCTTAGCAACCGCTAACGCAATCATAAATTATATGAATGGTATTGTGGAACTTACGTCTGGAAGTTGGAAAATGGAAATGAATGTTTTTCATGTTGCACGTTCTCCTCCTGATCTTGATAACCATGAAACTGTTTGAATGATTGATGAAATAATCCATGATACTTACTTGTAGAACCATATAGATGATTTGTTAGAGGCTTGTTTAGCTCATTATGGGCATAATTTTGATGATGAGAGTGTTATTTGTGAAGTCGACGCTTTTTTAGACTCCACGCCGTTGTTGGACACTAATAAATGGAATCCCAATATAGAAAATCTAGTTCTGCCCAATTCTCGACCTTTTCCATTTGTCGAGAAAGATCCGACCTTGACCCTTAAACCATTGCCTGACACTCTAAAATATGTTTACTTAGGCCCTGCAAACACTTTACCTGTTATAATTGCTTTGAATCTTACATTAGAACAAGAAGGAAGATTGGTAGATGTCCTTAGAGAAAATAAGACGGCAATAGGTTGGTCTATTGCATATTTGAAAGGTATTAGTCCTAGTGATTGCATGCACCATATTTACTTGGAAGAGAATGCTAAAACGTCTAGAGAAATGCAACATAGATTGAATCCTAACTTGAAAGAGGTTGTGAGAGAGGAAGTTCTGAAACTACTAGATGCGGGTATCATATACCCGATATTCGATAGTACTTGGGTCATCCCCGTTCAAGTTGTACCCAAAAAATTAGGAAGCACCGTAGTTAAGAATGAAAGTAATGAATTGATTCCTACTCGACAGACCACCGGGTGGCGAGTATGTATTGACTATAGGAAATTGAACAAGGTCACGAGGAAATATTATTTTCCTCTTTCATTCATTGACCAGATGCTTGAGAGGTTAGTCGGACATAGGTATTATTGTTTCTTAGATGGTTATTCCGGTTATAACCAAATCCCTATTGTCCCTGAAGACCAAAAGTAAACCACTTTTACTTGTCCCTTTGGTACATTTGCATATAGACGCATGCCTTTTGGGTTTTGCAATGCACCCGCTACTTTTCAGCATTGTATGTTGAGCATATTTTCAGATATGGTAGAGAGGTTTATTGAAGTTTTTATGGATGATTTTTTTGTTTTCGGGTCATCGTTCGATGAATGTCTCCATCATCTCACTTTTGTCCTAATGAGATGCAAGGAGAAGAATCTAGTGTTGAATTGGGAGAAATTTAACTTTATGGTTCATTCAGGAATTGTACAAGGTCACATTGTTTCTTCCAAGGGAATAGAAGCAGACAAGGCTAAAGTTGATTTGATTTCTATATTGAAACCTCCTCGTACAGTTACAGAAGTTAGATCATTCTTAGGCAATGCAGGTTTTTATCGTCATTTTATTAAATATTTTAGCAAGATATCACGCCCTTTATGCAACCTTCTTGGTAAAGACTTTACTTTTGTCTTTGATGAAACTTGTGTTGCAGCTTTTGAGAAGCTGAAATTGTTGTTAACTGCTGCCCCTATTATACAACCGCCTGGTTGGAGTCTTCCATATGAGATTATGTGTGATGCATCTAATTATGCAGTTGGAGCTGGTTTACGATAACGTAAGAATAAAGCACAACATATCATTTACTATGCTAGTAAGACCTTGAATGATGCACAACTTAATTACTCTACAACTGAAAAAGAACATTTTTCGATTGTGTTTTCCTTAGAGAAATTTAGACCTTACCTTTTAGGTTTTAAGATTATCATATTCTCTGATCATGCTGCCTTGAAATACCTTTTATCTAAGAAGGATGCTAAACCTAAGTTGATTAGATGGATATTATTGCTACAATAATTTGATTTAGATATTCGGGACAAGAAGGGTTCGGAGAACGTAGTAGCATATCACCTTACTAGGATCGTTTTAGAGTCTTTTGATGATGTCTTGCCTATGCATGAAATATTCCCTGATGAACAGTTGTTTGCTATTTCTCACTTGCCTTGGTATGATGATATTGTTAATTATCTTGTTATTGGTCAAATACCTGAAGATTGGTCGAAACAAGATAGAATTATATTTTTAGCTGAGGTTAAGCATTTTCTTTTTGGGATGATCCATATTTGTTTAAGTATTATCCTGATCAGATTATTCGTAGATGTTTGCCTAATGATGAAGTTATGAGTGTTATCACTTTTTGCCATTCTTATACTTGTGGTGGCTATTTTAGTGCTAAGAAAACTGCTGCAAAAATTCTGCAATGTGGATTTTATTTTCCTACTTTGTTTTATGATTCTCACGAGTTTTGCAAGAGTTGTGACATGTGCAAAAGTTGGGAATGATTACTCGGAGGAATATAATGTTGTTAAGCTCCATATTGATAGTTGAGATATTTGACGTATGGGGAATAGACTTCATGGGACCTTTTCCCACTTCAAATGATAATGTTTACATCTTATTAGCGGTTGATTATGTATCTAAATGGGTGGAATCCATACCTACTAAGACGAATGATCTCCATGTTGTGATCAAGTTCGTTAGAGAATACATATTTTTTCGATTTGGTACTCCTAGAGCCATTATTAGTGATGGAGGATAACATTTTTGCAATAGATCTTTTAAGAAATTTTTAAGTAAATACTCCATTATACATAAAGTTTCTACACCCCCAGACACAGTTTCAAACCGAAAAATTAAGCAGATATTAGAGAAAACAGTGAATCCTAATCGTTAAGATTAGTATACACGGTTATTGGATGCTCTTTGGGCATACCGGACTGCTTATAAGACACCCATTGGTATGTCCCCTTTTATACTTGTCTATTGGTAGGCCTTCCAATTACTCGTTGAGTTAGAACATAAAGCTTATTAGGCAATTAAAACCTTTAATGTTGATTTGTCTATAGCTGGGAATCATCATAAGCTTCAACTCAATGAGTTGGAAGAAATTAGGAATGATGCATATGAGAATGCAAAGCTTTAAAAAAATAAAACTAAAGTGTTTCATGATAAATCGATTAGTCGAAAGTCATTTGAACCTGGACAAAAAGTTCTCTTGTATAATTTTAGGTTGTATTTATTTCCTGGTAAGCTAAGATCTCGTTGGACAGGCCCGTATTATGTCAAAGAAGTTTTCCCTCATAGGGTTGTCGAACTTGAGAATCGAGAATTTGGTAACGTTTTTAAAGTGAATGGACAGAGAGTGAAACCATATTTAGAGATTAAGAACACCGAGGTGGAAACTGTCATCCTCGAGGATCCGGTCTATCAAGACTAAAACTGTTTGGGATCATGTTTAGTGTATATTAGTAGGATTTTTGTTTTTATTTTCTTTTTCTTTCTTTTTGCAGGGATACAAGATTATTAGCTTCATGGGATTCAACCCATAGGATTTGTTCCCTACTCTTAATAGTCGGGATGACGACGTTAAACCAAGTGCTGCATGGGAGGCAACCCATTGGTTTAGTATTTCTTGTACTTTTTCTTGTTATTTTTCTGAATTTTCATATTATTATAGGATTTCCACTTTGATTTTACATTGGATGAGTCAATTTACATTAGGACAATGTAAAGTTTAAGTGCGGGGGAGTCTTAAGCTTATAGAATTCTTAAGTATTCACTTTTAAGTAGAAAATTTTAACTTTTTTTGTAACTATTTGCATGAAACCTCCAACTTTTAGATATTTTAGAGTCACTTAGTATAATTTAAGCTACGTTTACATACGGAGTTCTTACCGAAATAACTAAACTTAGAAGTATTAGAGAACTATATTCGGGTTTCTTAGTTGTTGAGAGGCTAGAGCTGACAAAAATGGACTTAAACCGTTGGTGGCGAGTTCAGTATTAGAGAAGCTGATCATTCAATACCCTGAGTGAGGCACCAAACCTTCAATTCTTTGTACCTGGATAAATTGTCCGTTTAGAGTGTTTCATCTGCGCAAATTCCGGGTAGAATGATAAGTTACCCAACCTCGTACCATTTCAGCACTGTTTTTTGATCTCTTGAGTGTTAATTTTATCAATCATGAGGGCAGGGACGGGGCTAAGAGTGAGGTGGGTGGGTCCCTGGACCCACCTAAAATTTTAATTTTTATTAAAAGTTAGTTTGTTACAGTTACAGGTATTATAAATTGTTTTGTCACACAAATTACTGTTACATATGTTTGTGACAAATACAATTGTTGCTAAATAATTTGTAACATATATAAATGTTAAAAAAATTATTCTTTAAATTGATAATCAATTTGTGACTATATTTTATTAACCAACTTTAGTAATATGCCCCACCCAATCAAAATGTATGGCTCCGTCACCGTACGAGGGTGACATCAGAATTACGAAAAAACCTTACCTTGTAGTTTGATTTACAGTTGGCACCACTCTATTTCTCTCTCGACAACAACAGGTCCATAAAAACACCAATCATCATCAACAAGCGATCATTACAGATTTGAAGAAAGTTGAAGACGTTCAAGGTTTATAAGCAACACTAACGAGCAAAATTTAGATTCAAAGTGAAGTAACAATACAAGGAGCAGAATTTTATATCATAGTTGAAGACTAAGTAAAAGAGCGAAAAAAATTCAAAAAAAGTGGATTTTTATGATGTTTATGATACCGAGACAATACAAGTTGTGAAGAATCAAGTGGTAAAGTCCTTATCCCATGGCCATATTAGTTTCTTTTTTATCTTTTCATTTGTTTTTCATATTTCTTGTATTAAAAAAATTAAAAAATAATGGAAAATTAAAAAAAAAATCAACAAGAAAAAGAAAAAAATATAAATTGTTATTGTATTAGTGTATATTTATTTTTATATTCATTTATTAAGGTCGTGGGAAAAAAGAAACCTACAAAGCAGTTTTAAGCAACAAGAATTTGAGAAGAAAAGAGTTGGAAATTGTCAAGATCATCAGAAACAAGTATTTTTCTTCCCACATTTATATGAGATATTCAAATATAATTCGGAAGGTTTTCCCTTCCTACCATTCAACGTGTGAAGGATTTCTATCTTCTTTCCAGCCTGCACATATGAGGACCATAAAGTGCGTCTTTTGAGTGTCAAGTTCATAAAATCCTATCTTGATTCAAGATCGAGAACTAATAGCATGTGAAGAAGAATGGGATCTGTGTTGGATAGAGTTTGGTGCAAGAATGGTATGTTTGAAAAGATGAATTCGATGTTGTTTCAATGTGGTTGTTGTTGTTGGTTTGAATCGAAGATGCTATAGACAAATGGGGTTTGAGATGAGAATTAATGGGTTTGTTGTTAAACTAGCAATAAGATTTAGGTAGAATTGTTGATCCGAGAGAACATGGGACTGAACTAGGTTGTCCTCCAGTGATGTGAATGCTTAGAATGAATGGGTTTGAAAGGGTTCATTGCTTCCACTCTCTTCTTATCTTTTGGATGATTTGTTTGGAAGGTTGGGTTCAATTTGATTTTATGAACAGATTTGGGGTTTCTGGTTAGGGTTGAAATTAGGTGTGTGATGATTTTAGGGCTTTGTGTGAACTGAAATTGGGTTAGTAAATGAGCTTGTATTGTTTTGATTAGAACAGTGGAGGAAGGTGTTTATGAATTTTGGCGAGATAAACAAGAAGAAAAGAAGATTGATTTGGAAGTGATTGTTTTACAGGGAGTCAGAGATGGAGGAGAAAGAATAAACTAGGGTTGTGGACTGGAAAAGGGTCAGTTAGTGACTCAGTTAACTCAGTGGACCTGTTTGAATATGGACTTCTAATTGGATTGTGGATGATTTTTCTAAATCTAATAAGACTTATTTTTGAATCCTATAAATAGCTAATGTAATACACTCGGCCAGACATACCTTGGACGTTAAACAATTTGGAGAGACGCTGAACATTTTTGAGAGGCTGAAATCTTTCGGGATTTGAACACTCTTGGACGCTGGAAAAAGAGGGGAGTCGTGAAGAAGGGTTTAGTTGGTTTATTGTTTTCAATTTCAATTAGTTAATTAAATTCTCTTAATCAATTTTAATGGCTTTTAAGAAAACCATGTCTATCTAAATATCTTTGTTAGGGTGAAAGGATGAACTTATAGATATAGATTTACTTGTGTTTCAAAACTATGGTTTTCAACTATAAAAGCTTAATGTCAATGTTTTGTCTCTCTTTCAATGTTTTACTTTCTCGGAGATTTTTCATGTTCTATGTTATGCATAGTTCATTGTTTGATTAGTAGAAGAACTCGTTGACCCTTTTGCGATAATCGTTTTATGAATATTCTTTGACTATTTATGCCAAGTATACCTAGTACTTCGAAATTCTACCTTAGGTTGAGAACAAACATTTCTTTTTGAAAATTTTTTTCTACGATTCTTAAAAAAAATATCATCCATGTATTAGTAGCTAGATTTTCTATTTTGCATGAGTAAAATCGATACCCTTTGTGATGAACGCAAGTAAACCCTAATCTATAACGGATTTCCAAAACCTTAACACTTTTTTATTATTGATTTCAATCTTCTTTAAATAATTTTAATTCATTGGTTAGTTTAATTTTTTACAAAAATCGGAAAAATATCTTTTGAAACATCTTTTGACTCGAAAGTTACTTGAATTAATTAGTATAAGTGATACACACTCCTCATGGGAACGAACCGTATTTGCTATTGTTTACATCTTTCGACATTGTGCGCTTGCGGTAAAACAAAGTCGGTTTTCCGAAGCATCAGGCTTTACATTGTAACTGGATAGTTAAAACAGTTGTTATTACCTAAAAATTGATTCTAGGCAAAACAATGTACTGTAGAAGTACTTTGTTTAGATTCGGAAATCAAAATCGTATAGAGCAAGCTTAAACCATGATAGTAGCCGTTTCGTTCTGCTTCGGTCACAATAATAGAAAATGGATTGATCTTAGGGGAAGGAAGCAAAGAAAGTTGAAGGAAACGAATGTATTGTATTGTGTGTAGAGTGGTGGAACTACTGAGAAAAGTAACAGAGCTTGAGAGATTCTTGTTCTCCTTTTTCCAAATAGGCTGAAATAGCCTATTTATAATAGTAAAGCGCTCACACGTTTCCTTGTAAAGTGTTGGAGATAGTGAAGAGGTGGAGAAGTGAAAGTCGTGGGGTTAATGGCTTAAACTCCTTGGAATCTTTGAGAAACCATTATTCCACTATCTATTAACTGCTTCACACTTTCCACAACTTTGTAACTTACTTATCATGGGATGTCGTTACACCCATGTTTTTATAACCTCCAGACCAAAACCCCATGTTTTATCCCCCTATTATGGTTTGATTTCTGAAGCCATTGATGAGCTTGTGTCAACACATCATGATTTTTTCTAAGTATTAGTGTCAGTAGCACAAGCAAGAGCGAAGGGTTGAAAGTCACGTTAAGAAAGAGAGAAATTGGCATTAGTACTGATGTCGGCAGTGCTAAGGCCTTTGCGCATGTGCTAACACTTGCTAACGCTAATGGTCGTAGCGCCTGTGCTAGCATTTGCTAGCGCTGCTGGCAGCGCTAATGGCCTTAGCGCCTGTGCTAGCACTCGCTAACTTTCTCCCTTAGTGCTACTTATGGCTCGTTTGGCACATTAACTTTAGTGGCTCTGTTAGCATTTTGTCCTTTTTGGCTTTTTCTTTTTTTAACTTTTGGTACATGTGTGTGTTGCTTATTTGTGTCAGAAGCATGGCTAGGGTTTTGCCAAGGTTAGTACTTGCTAGTGTCATGGTTATTGTTTATGCATCACTAACTTTGGCATTTGTTAATGTTGTGGACATATTTATAGCCTGTTTTTTTAGAATTTCCCAGTCGCATGAGATTTTAATGTTAGCATTGTGCTTAACTATTATGCAGTGCATTCAGAACATATTCAAGAGATTCAGCCGTGGAAGTTTGCAATCTTGAGATTATGCTTAATGCAACTCTGCAATTAGATGGTATGCATCTAAATTAGCGTTTTTATCCATATATGGGGTAGCCTCTATTCTGGATGTCCGCAAATTTGTCTAATAAGTGTTTGATTAACACAAATAGTTTATATAAATGCACATGAAATAACGAGGGTTTAGCTGAGTAAAGCTCTGAAATTCTGGAAGTGCGTAAATATATAAAGAGCTGCAAAGCTAATTTAGCCACGAGTTGAATATGCATTCTTAATTCTCTTGCGGAATGTAAGGTAGCAACATGTATTTATAATTCTGATGCCGGGTCAGGAATTTATATACATTTATCTTGTGCTTTTGTAGCTAGGGAAAAAGCAATAATACAATTTTCTCCTTTGTAAAAAATCCACCATTAACAACAGCTAATGGGATCACATAACCCAACCAATTAAGTTTACGTTTCAGATTGGCCTATCAGTTGTAGAGAACTGACAGGTAAAACCAAATCTTCCTTCGGTGATTTTATGTGCCAGTTTCTCGATGGCTAAGCCATCGAGAAAACTTTTTCTTTCTGATTTTTTTTGTTTGTTCCCAGGTTCTCTCGATGGCTCTGGCCATCGAGCAAATATATTTCTTATGACTTTGTGTTTTCAGCTCCTTTCTTCTCGCGAACTCCCATCATTCCCTGTTTCTCGCTAAAGCCTTTACCAACAGCCACAGACTCAAACTCAGGCAATCTCCTCACTGCTAGTCACTGTCACTCTCAGCTCGATCGAACTTCTCCCTGTGTCTCCACCATCAACTAATAATGGCAGCAACCTCAAACCGCTGCTACCATCACCGAACCATCACTGATTCCTCAATATCCATTCATAGCACACTACCGGCCTCTTCCATGAACCATCAGTTAGAGCTCTAACATCCATAAACTTCACCTTATGCCCATATTAATTACCGAGTAACTACAGCCAATCCATCACTCTATTCATCTCATAACTGCCATGAAACATCGATCACAGCTCGAGTTCTAGCTACCAACTTACTTCCGTCAATCATTCTTCTTCATAACAGAATCAAGCCATCATTATTATTCTCGTCTGCCAAATTCAGCAAGAGCTCCACCATATGATCGTGATCATCATGAAATTATCTTCAATCCTCGAGAATCATCCATACCTTCCAACTGCATGCTCGAGTCATCAGCAGCTCATTCACACAGACTTGAGCAACACTATCAATTAAGAACTCGAACTTCATTATCACAGTCTCGATAGAACTGTCATAATCAAACCATCATCATCACGTCGATAGAGATTCCACTAGAACAACCACAGACCTTCACAATTTCTCTGCTCGAATCCTACCCATGCCAAAAAATCCATTCAATACTTCACTCCACCATTCGAACTCAAATCAGATTCAACTCTAAATCTTGATCATCACGATCAATCACAGCGACAACCATTCTCCACAACTCTCGTTGTTGACAAGTTCTTCTCAAATGTCCTATAATCTACTTCATTCTTCTCTTCCCAAGATATCTCGAGTTGTCTCTTGAAACCATTAAATCAAAGCCATTAATTATTACCAAAAACAGTCGGCAACAGCTTGACCTAGTTCTTGTTGTTCGAAGAGGGGGAAAGAAGAAGGTGGTGCCCCTTAGCAAGTTGACCGGTGCTGATAGAATTATTCAAATATGGGCAGCCCTTATCCAGAAGCACAGGTGCCTTTAGCAATTTCCATTGAAAAGACTGTTTTTCCCTTTATTCTCTTTTTGCTCATTACTTCTTCATACGAAGTCGGAATGACCTCGTTCTTTCGCCGCTGGCTTAGTTTTGTCGTTCTCTTAACTTGGTGGGTAGAAATCCTGGATTTCACAGAGTTCCACTGGGTATTTGGAAATTCTTCCCTTGTAACACTTATTTTCCACTTCTTTTAGAGACATAACCTAACAAAAGACATAATATTCAAAATTAATAATATACAAAGTGATTCAAATGAAATCTAACAAATAAATGTAAGAAAACGATATTCAAAATATTTAAATTATGCACTTATCATATTACCACCTTCATTAGTAGTAATGGTAGTAATTACTTCGGTTTCCTCTTTATCAGATGAACCTCTCATCTCAGTAACAGAATGTACGAGGAAATCATTTTCATACAAAGGAGGTGAGAATTGAGGAGGAAAAAATGAAAACTGAACCGCAGCAGACTGAGAGGTAGATGTGTCAATACCAAACTCCAAGGAAACATACAGATTCACTAAATCGTCAGTTCTAGTCTCTCCCACATCAGCAGAGGAATCCACAGACCCATCAGATTGACCCTCACCTACGGGTTTGGTACTTGCAGGATCAATAAGAATATCCTGCTCTTGGTTTTTTGATTGAAGCGGAACATCTTGTCCCTCATCACCTTTTTCGGATTCATCATTGTCAGAGCCAAGACCTTCACTTCTTTCAATATTTTTTGGAGAGGAACTAGTTGTATCAAGGATTTCGTCTTCCTCCCGCTCAGAAGACACAACCTTGGTCTTTTTTCGACCTTGTCAACATTCAATTAATGAGGGGACAATTCAATAAAAAAAATGTCAGTTTGAATGCAAGATAATTAATACATTTCCTTTTGCAGCAATAGCTTTTCTCTTCTTTCCCACATCACTCTCAGACTCATCTTCCACTCGAGGTTGTGTAAGACAACCACAATTAAGTAATTTTAAAAATAGAAGTTAAAAATAAGAACTAAATGTTGGAAACTTTATTGCCAAGGAAAATGGACATGCGGAACGGAAGTAAGGTTGTGTACCACATTATCCATAAACCCAGGGACTTTCAATTACTAGAGGGGTACGATACCACCTGAAATCATGGTCATCACGAATTTTTTCTTTCAAAATTTGTCGCGTCCCATGAATAACTTTCAGCTTAATAGTATCAATCTCCCAAAGCAGACAAAAACCCTCACCACCTCTA
The DNA here is from genome assembly GCA_023531435.1 of Papaver californicum. Lineage (NCBI taxonomy): Eukaryota > Viridiplantae > Streptophyta > Magnoliopsida > Ranunculales > Papaveraceae > Papaver > Papaver californicum. The sequence goes on from JAJJMC010029624.1 coordinate 7,390,042, forward strand.
CGTCCCGGACCGATACTCTATTTCTCATAATTCTTCGCGTCTATGGCATCAGCATAGGTAGCATGGAAATTACCTACAGTATAATATTTACATTCCGCAGGATTAGGAATATAGCTTTTGAGAGTAATTTCTCCTTTGCTACGTTTGTGACACTCATTTAACATGCGACACCAATTTCCATTATATTGAGCAATGAAACGGCCCGCAAAATGAGTATCTACTCCACTACGACCCGAAAGAACTTCATATTAAAAGGAACGTCCATTCTTATATAAAGGAAGCACCAAACCTGCATACAATGCTCCCACGGCTATCAAAAATTTATCTGTGCTATATGGGAACATCTTTATCATATCAAGCGTTATTTCATCACCTTCAGCGGGTTCGTAGAAAGAAACTTTGAAGTCCATCAGATTATGTTTTCTCTTAAACTCATGGAGATCTTCGAATCTGAAACTCAAATTATCACTTGCCTGTTTATTCCTGCGGGAAGAAATCTTCTTGTCCGTAACATTAATTGTACTTGGAATATTTGGTAAAGCACGCGCGGGATGAATCAGATTGAGGGCCTGAGGATCTGAGAGACCAGATTTTCCTCCTGCCTTTGTTTTTTCCGCAAAGTATCGAGACGTTTTCTTCTCCAAAGGATGCTTACCTTGGTGCGAGACAGATTTAGAAGTATTGCTATCTTTCTCTCCTGACATAATAAAATCTACATGTACATAATCAACAGGGGAAAAAACAATGAATATTAGATTCAACTTCAACTTCGATAATGAACAGGGCAAGGATGTATACAAGAATAAATTAAACATGAACAAGATCAATCACAAACAATTTCACGAGCAAATATTAACCAAACATAAGAAATTTTTAAAAAAAATTATCAACAGAAAAAGATCAAGAGTATCAATCAAGTACGAACATTAGTAGATAATCAACTCCTCATACAAAAAATCGAAAGAATTAAAGTCATGGATTTTCCAGAACTATAATTGTTCATCATAAAAATTCAAGCAAACAAAATCAACAGATTAAAGTTATAAACATCTCAGAATCATTATTATCATCAGTAGTTCATCAGAATCATTATTTTACCATCACCCATCATCAAAATCCAACAAGAACTATGTTCAAGCAAACCATAAAATTAAAATCACCCTAAATTTAAAACTCATACATGTAAACAAAATGAGATCGGAAGTTCTATCATAAAAAAAGTTTGAACTCAGAAAGAGAAACATAGTTGGTCTCGATAAAAAGAAATTTTTGATCAAAAAAGAAGATTGGGGCAGAAACTGAACTAATCATGTTCCAAAATTCCCTGAGAATAAGCTTCTGAAAAAGAGTAAAGTTTTGCTATATGAAGAAGAAGACAAATTAGGACAGAGAATATAGATAGTAACTGAGGAATCTAATAAAACTCAACTTTATACGAAGATCTCGGGAAATAAACCATCAAAAGAAGAAATGTACAATAAATAAGAGAGAGAACCTTTATTGAAGGAGTAAAGCTGATAAAAACGTGATAAACTTTTTTCCAAATTCTATCCTCCATAGAATATGAAAGAAAAGGGAAAAATTGTGAATATCAGATCTCTGCCATACACGTGTCAACCATCAAAGAAAGAATCACCGGATTACGATAGATCAAGAAGTACCAAATCAAAATCTAAAAAAAAAACTTTTCATATCTCGAAGAATCATCAAGGATTCATATTAATTCCACTGACAGTCAAACTGACATGACATATGATGTGATTTTAATAAAGTGGTAAAAAGGGTTTGATTCTCAGACTTGTGAAGATTCAATTTCTAAACCTAATTTCTAATGACTAAAAATAAAGAAGATTAAAACAAAGTTGATTTAAAATTGATGGAAGGAACTAGGGTTAGGGATTCCACTATTAACCAATATTTCAAGTGATAAAATCTTACAATTCTTATATTCAACTTATTCTAAATATTGCAAAAGTTAGGTTTTTGAAAGAATAATTATAAATCGAAAGTATGAGGCATCAAAAGTTTAAATCCAAGCATGACCCATCAAAATAAAACACAATTATTTGATAAAAACCATTTTTTTCAATTTAATTCAAAGCAATTAATAATAAAAGAATTGTAAAAAAAATAGATAAAATAGAAGTTACCACTTAATTATTTGAGAAATAGCTTCCTCCGTCACCCTAGTGATGATGATTAGCTCATTGTATTGGAAACACCCTCAAAAAATATATTTCATAGCTCAAAAATTGCTTACAATGGTGAAATAATAGTAACACATGAGAACAGAGACGCTTATAAACGTTATAGAGAAGTGTTCTCTGTGTTACAGAAGAAGGAAAAGTAAACAGGAGAAAAGAACGGACTTGAACTGCTTCAGAAATATGACTACTTCAGGGACTGCGTCAGCTACAATATTAGCGACAGTATCAGCGACATTTTCTGAGCTCCTTATGTTCTTCACCTTCTTCTTCACCAGCAGAACTCGGGTTTTCCTGAAAAAAAATTCTCTGCTGCGGCTCTTCCCCCATGGATTTCTCATTGATTCTCTTTGGTTTATATAACTTTAGTAAACCCTAGATCCTTCTTAACCGATAAGGACTCAAAGAAACATCCAAATCATACTCCAAATCATGTGATATCCGAAACAGAGAATGACTCTGTTTTTCCGTCCAGATTCACTCCTGACGCCAATTTTTCTGGCTGAAACACTCTCTTGACGTGTGTTTAACTTATTTTGGTTGTTTACTTCACTTTGGGTAAATTAGAATTACCCCAAATCACTAAAAACACGTACACACCAACTCATAGGAGTTTCTCCCGATAACAAATAGGTTTCCCGCCATTTTCGGTTTCAAATTCAAAAGAAGGGGTGCCCCCAATCTAACTTGTGGGTGCCTTTATCAACTTTTCTAGGTGCCTTTAGTAATTTTTCCGGGACGATTTTTTCCAAATTATTTATTTCTCAAAAATACCTACAAAGACATAATAAGTCATAATAAGTACAAAATCGAACACTAACAAAATAGAAAATCGAGCGCAATTTAGACACAAAAATGTGTCTATCAAATACCCTCAAACTTACCGCTAGTCCTCGAGCAAATCTAATAAAATAAAATCCTAACTCACTTTCGAAGGAATCGCGACTATATTTAGCATATGTAATAAGCCTTTAAACCCCTAGGTGTCCCTAGTGGACGAGTTTTGTCTCGTGAGGGTTTACAAGAGGTATACCCACAAAACGATTACTCCAAATTTTAGCTACTCGTGAACGATTAAGGATAGACACTAAACAAGCTATTTAGTTAGCATACTAAATTCTTCGGTTATGGGAATCATTACCCTATATGAGTCCAATTGTTGTGCACAAGTTTTCACTCAAGCATACTAAAATTCATATATAAGAAAACAAAGCTCTACTTAGATAGTCGTTCAACCACAATACTCAGAATTTATTAAACTTCAATCACATGAAAATATTTAGAAGATGGAAATAGACAAAATGAAGTTTGTGCGTGTTGACTAAGGTGAACGGTATTTTCCATATCTGTCTGAAGGTCAGTACCGGGATGAATCCTAATGGATTGAGATACATGGTCTTAATCATAATACTAATATCGATTCAACTGGTATATACAAGGGTCCCAGCGATCGATTTATTAAAGTAAAACAATTATTAAATGAACTAACAACATGATTGGATCAAATTGAATCCAAGCGCATGGTCCTTATCAGCATCTTACATGATAGTTCTCATGGATCCTGCGTTCCACGCTTGCTTAGGCGACGGAGACCGGGAAAACACACACATATTGCTATCAAAGTATCAATACTCGATTTATTTTTATTTATTTATTTTTATAAATAAAAATTTAATAATGGGGCTTGATCTCAAACAATCTATTTCATCCTGGCGGCGATAACAATTCGATACTGGTGCCCCACCAAATCACTTAGAGAAACACAAAAATTTGCAAAAATTAAAACAGAAGGTGATATGGTCGAGATAGACTCCGAGATATGGTGACAACTATCATGTTATTTCTAACACCTGAACTTTGTCCTTTTATGAAGAGACCATTTAGCTGGGCACACCAATTCCTATAGAAAAAGAGATAAGTTTCCATCTACCTAGAATGGTTAGTGTCATCCTGAATTGTTCACAAGTTCTAGACTTTGGATTTTTTATATTTCATTAAAAAGTTTCTCCCTTACCCCCAAACTTAAATCAAACAGTATCCTCAATGTTTCTAAAGATGAATGGTTAAAAATATGAACAAGGAGAAACTGTTACCACTTCAAGAAAAGGAGTTAAGGAAAGATATTACCGTATCGCATGAGCATGGGTTACCTCCCAAGAAGTGCTAAGTTTAAAGTCTTCAGCCAGACTTAGAAAGAATTAGTCACCTCATAAAATCATATAGCAATAGTCGGAATAATTGTGGGTCATCTGAATCAAATAGTGCTATCACAAATAAGAGGAAACTGCAACAGGCCAAGAAAATGAACAAACCGAGCACACCCTTATCTAGTTTTCTGTTTAAGACAACTACATCTAACTGTGGTTCAGGCTCAGGCTCTATAAAAGGGTCTAGATAAAATATTTTCATGGGATGGATTTCCTCACAGGCAGGATCAACAGGATCAGGTTGTAAATTCTGGAATAACTCAACTAAGAACTTAGAAGCACATACTAATAAACTGAATAATTGTAGATCCTCAAAGTCAATCAGATTTGACTCACACAATTGACTACTATGAAGGTGGTCATTCTTAAACAAATGTGTCGATTCTAATTCCCTAAAGTAATTAGGCTTAGTCTCAAAACTTAATAACTGACACATTTGAAATTCATACGTTCCCACATATGGAAGAAAATATTTTGGTGGGAAAACAAAGTCAATCTTGGTATTATTTCCTAGGTAAACCACATCGACCAGAGGATGGGTTTCTAACAGCTGAACTTCTTTCTGGACATCAACAGGCTCAGGAAATCTAGTTTGAAGATGATCTTGTAAAATGGTAGAGGTGCAAATGTCAAGTCCCAAGTTAGGGACCTTTCTAAGAGTTAAAGGTAAAGCACAGGTAGAATGATAGTCACCCCCAAACTTAGAGTTTTCAGTGTCTTTAGATAGACTAGTCACAATTTCCCTAATTTCTAGATCGTCAGATTCCCGAAAATGGTCAATTGCTTCTTCAAGGTTATAATCAGGTGGTGCATCCTCACTCATATTTAAAATCTCTACGAGTCTATCTTTGTTATTTAATACTATTGTTTCTAAATCGTTGGACTCTAAAATAGTATTCTCAGGATAAACTTTTCTTTAAACCATTATCGACTTCAAAACAAGAAAATTCTACATCGTCTAAAACAATGGTATCTCTAGTCAAATCTTCTTCCTTTTGAATAGTGAATAATCATTAAAATTATTTGGATTTGAACCAAAAATAACACTATCATCATGAAGCACAATTGGAGTGACAAATTCTTGATCACTCTGCCTGTATATTTCAAGTTCTTCACCAATACTATCCACATCATCATAATAATATGAAGATGTTTGAACCTCGTCTAAATAAGTAGTGTTACCAATTCTATCCTCGTCCTCTTGACTAGGTGAATAACTGTCAAGGGTAGCACTATATTGGAAATTAAGATTATTTTGAGCAATATTATTCTTTGCAAGACTTTCATTTACACTTAATGCAAACTATTTGTATTCTCAGCCAACTGCTTTAGGTATTTCGTCTAGAGAAAGAGTTGGAATACTAATTGTTCCCCCCCAACGTAATACGAACCTATTTGTATTCTCAGCTAACTGCTTGAGGGATTCTTCTAGAGAAACAGATGGATCATAAGGAGTATTAGATAGCAACTGCTCGTGTGATTCCTCTAGAGGCATAATAGGTTCATGATAAGGACTACTAGGTTGCATCTTCTTTAGGGAATCCCTCCAATACAAAGAACTTGAATCATTATAGGGAGTACTAGATTGCATCTGCTTTAGGGCATCCCTCCAAGACAAAGAACTCGAATTTTTCTCATCTGATTCTTTAAAGAAGGATTTGGGTTATCATAGGGAGTACTAGATTGCATCTGCTTTAGGGTATCCCTCCAAGATAAAAAACTAGATATTTGCTCATTTTCATGTTCATATGACGGGTGTGTATATGAATAGTAATTGGGATCACCCTGGTATGAGCAATAACCTCCAAAAGGTTGATGGTGGTCCCGACTACTATCCACACCTTGTTGATAGTAACAATAATGTCTATTTTGAAATTCAGTCGGATATTCATTGTATTGGTCCTTATAATACCAGTTCGACATTTTCTAAAAACTTCCTAATATATTTAAAAAAATCTAAGAAAATAAATCCTAACATGAAGGGGTTCTAAACATATCACAAGCAAGGCTAAATCAACCAAATCAAACCTATTAAATCTAGCAAAAAAAAGCATGATGGCTCCACTTAGATTGTTTCTAGACCAGCTTCTATTCTTTCGAAAGGCAACTAGTTACAATTTTAGCAAACCTCTTAGAACAATCCGAATTAGATTAAGTCGAAGAGAAACAGGATAAGCTCTAAGGAGCTTTGATAACCCTATATCTTTGGCACTTTTCCCTGGGTTACAAGGCGGCTCTAATCAACTTAAAATAATCTTCCTGAACTTTGAGTTAGGCTAATAAAGTAACCAGTACAGTCCTTTAAAACGAGTTTCTTATAAGCTCGTTCCCCTAACGGTCTCTTTCTAGTCAAAATTTTAAGGTTTAGGTTCGCGTTTGGTAACGTGTTCCTAAAGCGGGCAAGAAGGAAACGGTGATGAAATCCGAGTCCTTATCTTGTATGGCCAGTTCTTGCCCTTTACTAGAAAAGTAAGTCCATTTTTAGTTCCTCAACATATATGCATATGAAGGAATACTGTAAACCCACTTGCAGGGGATTCTTGGGTTGATCGATTCTTACCTCCCGTACCAGACGAGAGATGAATCGGTTGTAGTCGACTCGGGCCACCGACTCCTGGGTCAGTGTACGAACCCGAGGGGCCGAGACAATATCGTAATTGTCGTCCTTCCCTGTAGTAGTTTATATTTAAATTACCCTTCTTCAGGGTTTAAAAATAATAAAATGTCCAAAGTCAAAAATAAAGTCCAAAAAGTGTCAAAAATAAAAGAAAAATAATAAAAATTCCTAATACAATTTTCTAAGAAATAAAATCTAAAGAAAAATAAAAGTCTTTGTCTTCTTTTCCGTTCTTTAAGCTTTAACTTTTAACTCTAAGTCCTTAACTTTAACTTCAAGTCTTTAATCACCAAACTTTAGCTTTATTTCCTTTCAATCCAAGATCCAAACCTGTAGCAAAAAGAGAAATACCCAAAGAAACGTAAAATAAAAATAAAAATAAAAAACTAAAGATAAAAATAAAAATAAAAACCTAAAAATAAATCTAAAACTCTAAACCAAGTCTGCGTCGGCGGCGCCAAAAATTGATGTGATTTTAATATAGTGGTAAAAAGGGTTTGATTCTCAAACTTGTGAAGATTCGATTTCTAGACCTAATTTTTAATGACTAAAAATAAAGAAGATTAAAACAAAGTTGATTTAAAATTGATGGAAGGAACTAGGGTTAGGGATTCCACTATTAACCAATATTTCAAGTGATAAAATCTTACAATTCTTATATTCAACTTGTTCTAAATATTGCCAAAGTTAGGTTTTTGAATGAATAATTGTAAATTTCGAAAGTATGAGGCATCAAAAGTTTAAAACCAAGCATGACCCATCAAAAGAAAACACAATTATTTGATAAAAACCATTTTTTTTAATTTAATCAAAGCAAATAATAATAAAAAAATTGCAAAAAAAATTAGATAAAATAGAAGTTACCACTTAATTAATGGAAAAATAACTTCATCCGTCGCCCTAGTGATGATGATTATCTCATTGTATGGAAACACCCTCAAAAATATATTTCATAGCTCAAAAAGAGCTTACAATGGTGAAATAATAGTAACACAGGAGAACAGAGACGCTTATAAGCGTTACAGAGAAGTGTTCTCTGTGTTACAGAAGAAGGAAAAGTAAACAGGAAAAAAGAACGGACTTGAACAGCTTCAGGGACTGGTCAGCTACAATATTAGCGACAGTATCAGCGACACTTTCTGAGCGCCTTATGTTCTTCACCTTCTTCTTCACCAGCAGAACTCGGGTTTTCCTGAAAAAAATTCTCTGCTGCGGCTCTTCCCCCATGGCTTTCTCATTGATTCTCTTTGGTTTATATAACATTAGTAAACCCTAGAGATCCTTCTTAACCGATAAGGACTCAAAGAAACATCCAAATTATACTCCAAATCGTGTGATATCCGAAACAGAGAATGACTCTGTTTTTCGTCCAGATTCACTCCTGAGGCCAATTTTTCCGGCTGAAACACTCTGTTGACGTGTGTTTAACTTATTTTGGTTGTTTACTTCACTTTGGGCAAATTAGAATTACCCTAAATCACTAAAAACACGTACACACCAACTCACAGGAGTTTCTCCCGATAACAAATAGGTTTCCTTCCATTTTCGGTTTCAAATTCAAAAGAGGGGTGCCCCCAATCCAACTTGTGGGTGCCTTTATCAATTTTGTTGGGTGCCTTTAGTAATTTTTCCGAGCCGATTTTTCCCAAATTGTTTATTTCTCAAAAGTACCTACAAAGACATAAAAAGCCATAATAAGTACAAAATCGAACACTAATAAAATAGAAAATCGAGCGCAATTCAGACATAAAAATGTGTCTATCAACATATGGCAGCAAGAATGACAGTAACGTTTTATGAGAGACACCTAATTCACGGGATAATATCTCAGACTTGACAAGTACATGACAGATGGTACAGAAATGACATTATTTAGACACATGTCAATCGTATAAGTTGCGGGACAAAGGAATCAAAGCATGACACTTAATTCCCGCAAGTCACGTGTCAGACATGAAATAGCTTAAAAGAGATAAACGATTCAAAGATTATCTACTCCGCATCATATTTACGGGAATATCCACATGGATTAATCTAATAGGATAAGTCAAGAGGTGAGACCGCAAGTAGGTTGCGATCCTTCCAACATGAAACCAAATAAGGCATGAAAGACCCGCATCATACCCTATGGAATGCACAAAAAGTATACGGGAAAAACATTATAACAAGATATAGATAAGGTCAACAGATGGACAGATAAGATCTAGTGCGACCCTTATAAGATCTTATAAATAATGATCTCAAACAACAGAAGAGGGGTCGGAAAAAATATTAAAAGGAAAGATTAACTAAGATAATTGAGGAGAAATCAGACTAAGAAAATTTGATTAGGTGAGATTCAGTATATTGTTTTGATCATCATATGTAACCATTCAAAACTTTAATGAAAAGATCTTTTTAAACAAATCTTTTTATTATTGATTCAATCGTGCTTATAATATCTTTTAAATGATTGATTCATTTGATTGTGTTATCGTATTTTCAGTAATCACAATGGAAGAGGCTCATGATCACTTTCTTATGGTTTTTCTTAATCTTGTTTGTGTATAACTTTATTATGTCTGTGGTAATCATGTTGCTGGTGATTCTGTTGTTTGTAGTATCTGGAATCTTGTCGGACCAACTCTTTGAAAAATCAATAAGCAACGTGTACGTTTTACTCATAATTTTACTTATCCCTTTCGTGATTGGAGCCATTTACATCATCTTCGGCTGGTACATGGCCAGTGTGGAGTATCGATTTTGGAAGATATTAGAGGAATTAAACGAATAAAGAGTTGTAAGGGACAATTACTACAAGTCTATGATAAGATCTTAATTTATACAATTCTATCACCTTATTTATATTTTCTAGTTACTATTATTGTACTAAATTAACCATTTTATTCTTAATAGGTGGTTCGCATAAAATCCGAAGTTATAAGTTAAACACGGTTAAAATAGGTGCTAATTGGAATTTGCGATGAAACACAACGCTGCTCACGGAAAAGAATTATGAACTGGATGACGTATAAACTCAGTTGAAATATGGACGGACTGTAATTGGCTGTGTTGAAACGTACAGGCTATTTGGCTAAACTTATGTTTGGGTCGGTGTTGTGTGGAGAGGTTAATGATGATCCAAGATTAAGTGATTGGTGACACACGGATGACACAGAAAGGACAGTGGCTTTTAGGTATAGTCAGGTGCGGGCTCTGGCTAAGTGAAACAATATGATGTGAAGAAGAAGGATTTTTGTTTTAGCTTTTGAAGAAGGATCACGTGAATAAAAAGAAGATCTGGGAGAAGAAAGACCTAGTACCTAAACCTAGTAAAGAACACGTGAAGGTGGAGGCTAGACCTAGGAGGATCTAGACTTCTCTTAGGTTTACTTTTAGTTAATCTTTCTTTTGAGGTTTTGATAGGCGGTACGGTTAAAAGGGAACAAGGCTGCTAGTTCTTGTAGTGTGTGGCTAGAAAGAGACATGACATAAGGGTGTAGGGAGTACATGGAGTACAAAGAGCCTGGAGATTGAGACGTGACACAAAGATGGAGAAGTGTAGGAGGTACAACACGTGAGTGTTGGCTGCGTCAGGTGGAGAAGAAGCTAGGAGTTGGCTAGAAAAGGGAGTAGGTCAAAAGAAAGGCTAGTGGGGGACAAGGTCAGGTGGTGTAGGTTTGGTTTGTTAGCATACAAGGACTTTTAAGAGAAGGTGAGATAAAGTGGAGCCAATACTTGTTTCTGTTGGCTGACTTGGAAAGAATAAAAGGAAACTGAAGCGACATGGCAAGAAGAGATTGGTTGAAAAACGTGGAGAAAATTGTAGGTCAGGGTTTAGAGCATATATAAAGGACCAAACAGATTGATTTTCGGGGAGACTCTTCCTTTTTGGGAGTTTTCGGCTGACAGGTTCTGACGGCCAGAGAGGTGAGAGGCTGGAGAAGGTAAGTGACAGGAGAAAGTACAGGAGTTTCTGGGTGGACGGCTGGTACGGATATAGGAGATTTTTCTGGTGAATACAAATCAAAAAGGGTTCAATCTTCTCCTTCTTTATTCTTCTTAATTATTTTTATGGGTTTTGAGAAACCCATCTCCATGTTCAAATTAATTTGTAACTAGGGTTAATGTTGAAACCACTCAAAGTTTTAGATCAATTAAATGAAGTATTTTATACAGACTATTATGATTTGAATAGATTAATTCCATGATTTTGATTTATTGATTTAATGAAAATTAGTTGTTGCTTCACGAGTTCTGTACAATACAATAACCTATGCACAGAATTAGTAGGATAACAAATATGTTTTTCTACTTATTTGATATTCCATGCTTTGGTTAAATCCTTAGATGGGGTATGCTTAGAAGAGCCGGATATTATCTGTGGACTTATAATTAGTTTCGTACAATTTTCTCGCTAACGCAATTTGATGGTGTATGCTTAGACTTAGAACTTTTGATGCACCATGCTTAGGCGTCCCAGTGATATTTGCGACTTTAATACATATAATATGTGATGTCTATAGAACGAACAATAAATGAATATTCATGAGTTATGTATCACTTGAGTAATTAAATAAAAATAGTGGTGGATACTGAAAACCCTGGTTATTGTTTCTCCCATTTGATTTATTTTTATTAGTTTAGTTTGTTTTATTATTTTATTCATAAATCTAAAATTCCAAAATATTATTCTTGATTAGTTAATTGAGATTGATTGCAGTATTTTTCCACTCCCTGTGGGTTCGACCCGTACTTGCCGTTGTCTACTAGTTAGACGCCGTGCGATTGCGGTTATTTATATAGGGTAAATCTAAAATCTTACCAATTTTTGGCGCCGCTGCCGAGGAGCGGTTGTGGAATATTGTAATTAGTATTTTTGATTTTCTAATCGTAGTTTAGCTTTTTATTTTATTTTGTATATATTTATATTTATTTTTATTTTATGATTTTTAGTTCTATTTGACTCGTTTTGTGTTTTAGTATCTCTTTTCAGGTACTTTTTTGAGGATGATGACTCCTTCTCAGGAGACGTCATCTAAGATGACATTTCGGGAATATATGGATCGGTCACGGCATGAGGAAGTTTTTGCTTCACCTCTGGTAAGTGAAGAATCACCTCTAATGTTATATGAGAAGTTTTATAAACACAGACCACCTAGTTTAGAACATAGATTGAGAGTTCTGGCAATGAAAAGATTATATACTGATGATGATCAGTCTTGTAGTGACCCTCTGTTCCAAACAGAACATATAGATGACCCTGTGGATGATTGTGTAGATGATTTGCCTAATTCTATAGATAAATCTATCTCACAAGATCATTCACCCGACTTAGAGGTTGTTTCTAGACCCCTAGACTTCCAAAAGTTACCTAATTTAGGGTTAGAATTGTGTGCCTCTCAAGTTTTGTTGGATCACTTTGCATCCAAATACCCAGAGGACTTGCATGTTCCTGACATTGTGCACGAACCGATTAATATTTCCCCAATCCCAATTTTATCCCCATATTATGTTCTTTACGAACTTCCGAGTGTAGTGAAAACTTGGTTTGGGGGTAATCCCTTCTTTTTGATAGTTTCAGTGTCACCGTGTCACCATAATATAATTGTGAAACTGTCATTTGTATATATTGTATTTTGGGTTGATCCCCAAATTTTCAGGTTATTAGTGTATGGGGATTCTTTCTGTACATATGCAGCAGGTAGATTTTTCTTTTCTTGTTTTTATTTTCTTTTAGGCTTTTTGTTTATTTTTATTTTTGGTGTTCTTTGTTATTACTACCGTTTGATGTGTGTTACAGAGAATACTGTTTTTCTTGCGTCAATCAGGTGAGACGTTCCAATCCCTTATCTTTTATTTACATTTGTTTCTCTTATTTATATTTATATTGTATACCATTTTAGGTTGCGCGGTTTGAAACATTGAGGACAATGTTAAATTTAGGTTTGGGAGTAGAGTTTCTGAAAATTGATGCCAATAAGAAACTCCAAAATTTAGAAACTTGTGAATTATTCAGGATGACAATAACCATTCTAGGTAGATGGAAACATAGCTCTTATCTATAAGAATTGGTGTACCCTATGGTCTATTCATATCTGGATGCACTCAGGTGTTAGAGATAACATGAGAATCATTGAATAAGCATATCTCGGAATCATCATAACCATATCACTTTCTGTTTTTATTTTTGCAATTTTATGTTTCTCTAAGTGATTTGGTGGTGCCCTGGTATTTCCATAAGGTCGTAGCTCGGATGCATTAGAATTTTAATTTTGTCAAAAAAAAATAAAAATAATAAAATTGACACTTTGAAAGCAATATGTGTGTGTTTTTCCTGTCTTCATCGCCTAAGCAAGTGTCGAACGCAGGATCCATGGGAACTATCATGTAACATGATGAAAAGGAACATGCGCTTGGATTCAAAAGATCTAATCATGTAGTCATGAAAAAAAAAATGTGTATAAATAATAATAAAAATAGGAGCATCCGAGCCGGACTTTATACTAATATTTTGGGAAACACCGTTTACCTTAGTCAACATATGCACCATTCATCACTTCTGTATTCATTTTCTAATCTATCCCTGTGTTTGAATTTGATTGATTTCGAGCAATGTGAATTTTTATCCAGTTTTGGATGTTCAATGATTATTTGAGTAGAGTTTTGCATTCTTATATGAATTTTAGTACGCTGAGTGCAAACTCGTGTACAACAATTGGATTCATACAGGGTAATGATTCTTATAGTCGAAGAATTTAGTATGCCAACTAAATAGCTTGTTTAGTGTTTATCTTAAATCGTTCATAGGTATCTAAAATTTGGAGTAAAGGTTTTGTGGGTATACCTCTTGTAAACCCTCACGAGACAAAACTCGTCCACTAGGGACACCTAGGGGTTTAACGGCTTATTACATATGCTAAATGTAGTCGCGATTCCTGCGAAAGTGAGTTAGAATTTTATTTTACTTTTAGATTAATTTTGCTCGAGGACTAGCAAAATATAGGTTTGGGGGTATTTGATAAGCTCTTAATTTATACAATTCTATCACCTTATTTATATTTTCTAGTTATTATTATTGTACTAAATTAACCATTTTATTGTTAATAGGTGGTTCGCATAAAATCCGAAGTGATAAGTTAAACACGGTTAAAATAGGTGTTAATTGGAATTTGCGATGAAACACAACGCTGCTTACGAAAAAGAAATGTGAACTGGATGACGTATAAACTCAGTTGAAATGTGGACGGACTGTAATTTGCTGTGTTGAAAAGTGCAGGCTATTTGGCTATGTTTGGTTCGGTGTTGTGTGGAGAGGTTAATGATGATCCAAGAGTAGGTGATTGGTGACATACGGATGACAAAGAAAGGACAGTGGCTTTTAGGTACAGTCAGGTGGGGGCTCTGTCTAAGTGAAACCATATGATGTGAAGAAGCATGCTTTTTGTTTTAGCTTTTGAAGAGGGATCACGTGAACAAGAAGAAGATCTAGGAGAAGAAAGACCTAGTAAAGAACACGTGAAGGTGGAGGCTAGACCTAGGAGGAGCTAGACTTCTCTTAGTTTTACTTTTAGCTAAGCTTTCTTTTGAGGTTTTGATAGGCGGCACGGTTAAAAGGGAACAAGGATGATAGGTCTTGTAGTGTGTGGCTAGAAAGAGACATGACATAAGGGTGTAGGGAGTACATGGAGTACAAAGAGCGTGGAGATTGAGACGTGACACAAAGATGGAGAAGTGTAGGAGGTACAAAACGTGAGTGTTGGCTGCGTCAGGTGGAGAAAAGACTAGGAGTTGGCTAGAAAAGGGAGTAGGTCAAAAGAAAGGCTAGTGGGGGACAAGGTCAGGTGGTGTAGGTTTGGTTTGTTAGCATACACGGACTTTTAAGAGAAGGTGAGATAAAGTGGAGCCAATACTTGTTTCTGTTGGCTGACTTGGAAAGAATAAAAGAAAATTGAAGCGACATGGCAAGAAGAGACTGGTTGAAAACGTGGAGAAAATTGTAGGTCAGGGTTTAGAGCATATATAAAGGACCAAACAGATTGATTTTCACGGAGACTCTTCCTTTTTGGGAGTTTTCGGCTGACAGGTTCTGACGGCCAGAGAGGTGAGAGGCTGGAGAAGGTAAGTGACAGGAGAAAGTACATGAGTTTCTGGGTGGACGGCTGGTACGGATACAAGAGATTTTTCTGGTGAATACAAATCAATTTGGTTTTCAACTTCTATTTTATACATCTTAAAGGCTTCTAAGGCATCATCCTTACCTTTAAACAAATACATGTGACAGTACCTCGTACAATCATCTATAAAAGTGACAAACCATTTCTTACCACCTCTAGTTTGAACTGATTTCATGTCAACTAGGTCTGAATGAATTAATTCTAAGGGTTTAGAATTTCTCTAAATTCTTTTTTCTAAAAGGTTTTTTTAGCATATTTTGATTCTACACATACTTCACATTTATGTTCATTAGCCAAACTAAATTTGGGTATGCAGCCCATGCTAGCCAGTTTATGCATTGACTTATAGTTTACATGTCCAAGTCTACCATGCCAAACATTTAATGACACACAAACATAAGAAGAAGAATCAATTTTATTCATTTCATCAGAGGTTACATGAAGTTTATAGAGACCCTCAGTCTTATAACCCTTACCCACATAATCCTTACCCTTAGTGACAACAACTTTTCCAGATTCAATTACAATTTTATAACCCTTATCATCTAAAACACCACAAGAAACAATATTTTTGCAGATGTCCGGAACATGAAGAACTTCATTCAATGTGAGAGTCTTGTCAGAAGTGAGCTTCAGCCCAACTTTGTCTTTTCCTGCAACCTGTGCTGCAGATGAGTTACCTATGTAGAGTTTCTCCCCTTTCCCTACATTATGATAGGAGGTGAATATATCTTTGTTTCCACAGACATGCTTGGTAACAGGGGAGTCTACCCACCAATCTCTCACATTGGTTACCAAATTAACTTCAGCCATCGTACCAGAAAACTCGTTTTTGTTGTTTTCAACCAAATTAGCGTTGTTTTTCTTGTTATTAAAGTCTTTACGTTTTTTACAGTGAATTGCCATATGGCTAGGAATTCCACAAACATAACAAGCACCCTTAATTTTACCAATGCCAGATTTGGGTTTCTGAAACATACCTTTCTTGTGAGGACTAGGCTTAGGCTTGCGTTTGTTGCTCTCACCCTTTTCATTATTGGAAGACTTGTGTTCAATTACATGAGCCTTGTTGGACATGTACCTTGTAGAAGATACGTTCTTTTCTTTGGAGCACAGTAACTCTTCCACTTGAATCTTCTTACCCAAATCAACCATACTGACTTCACCAGTTTCATGTCTCAATCTGCGTTTGTATTCGGACCAGGAAGACGGTAATTTCTCAATTACACCATAAATTTGAAAAGTTTCATCTATCATCATGCCTTTAGCAAGAATTTCATTGATAATATGCTGAAGTTCAAGGAATTGATCAACCACATATTTTTCATTCGAAATTTTATATTCCAAGAACCTAGCTACCAAAAATTTCTTACTTCCAGCAGTTCCAGCTTAGTATTTTGCCTTTAAAGCAGCTCATAAATCGAAAGAAGCAAAATTCTCCTTTGCATTGTAAAAATCATACAGTGCATCCTCTAAACAATTCAGAATATGGTTTTTAGCCATATAGTTCTTCCTAACCCAACTATCTAATTCCCTTTCATTTCCAGCATCATTCAAACTCTCATCAAAAGATTTCAGAACAAGATCATCTAGCATATGAAAACTTAGGAAAAACAACATCTTTGATTGTCATCTTTTGAAATACTTCCCACTGAATTTTTCTGGTCTGTCAACATCATTTTTACTCATTGTTACAGAAGAAGTGATATTGTGTTAAGATTTTTATTCTGCAACAATAAAATACTGAAAAACAAATGATGTTGACGTTAAATAAAATTTCTGAAATTTAAACACTGATTTGAGGGCAGAGTCACTTGATCATCAAACTGTCCTTAACACAATAGTTCACCGGTACGCCTCAAAAATGAGTGTTGTTAAATACCCAACAGTGAAGTTGTGTCCAGGATAAAACTGCCCGATACAAGTATTGTATAACACTACAATACTTGCCCACTCAGACGAACTCAACAGCAAGATGAAGGAAAGAAATAAACAAGTAAATGCGCAAGCAAAGCAAGAAGACCAGGGATAGTAGCCTGCTCTGGGATGAGTTGGAATGAAGAATTTGATTTGCTTTTATAGGCAGAAATCAGAGAGAAGCAGTAATGGGGATTGATTCGCAATCAATTCAAAAACCGACAAAATCAATTCAAATCAATTCCTTGCTTGAAGCGTCGAATTAAAAATAAAATGGGCAAAAAAATAATTGTCCATTACTGCAAGAAATAATTTTTGGTAAGTTAAATAAATTCTGCCCAGGTCATGCGCCCCCCACATTAAATCAGAAATAAAAAATCTTAAGTTTATTTAGGAAATAAATTCAAAAACAATCGATCTTGGTTGGCATGCGCACAAGCCCAAGGCAAGTCTATCACACACGCGCACAATCTTGGGTATAAGAAAGCTCAAGCATTATTTGCCCACCTATGCCCATACCTACCCACCTACCTATCCATATTGATAACTAAGCTTCTTTAGTTATATGGTGGTGTTCATCTTTAGTTTTTTCCAACATGGGACTAAAGGATATCAATTTTATTCACTCATAAAAATAAGTAAAAATCCATAAATACCATTTGGTCCTATGATCAATCCATAACAAGACCAAGAATATAAAACTTCGTTTCTCTAACACTTCAGTTTCATCTGTCCAAGATACTCCTAGTGTCTTTCCAATCTGGTTATGAATACTTTTTATATTTAGATCTTTAGACCACGGAAAAAAATATTAAATCGAATTGTTTTCTTTCAGCAAACTAATTGTTAACTTTTTGTAGAAGAGTTGTCTTTCCCACTCCTCCCACTCCATGTAATCCTACAATTAGCATAAGATTTTCCTCGGTAACCAATGACTCCATTACCTCATTAAATTTTGTGTCTATGCCCATAACCTCAACCGTGGGAATCTGTTGAAGAAGATCCGGTTGACATCTATAAGTGACATCTTGGAAATTGTCTTCCAACAAATTTTGTACGCATTCATCAGTTCCACTACTAATTTTCCAAGTTTGTAATCACTCCAACAATTTATTCGACCCAGAAACAAAAATAGCATCCTCTGTCGTTCTTGATAGCTTCGTTGTCATCTAAGATCTTTTGTACTTCTGTCTCTAAGGCTTGTATTCTTTGGAGCCAATCACTAACCACATTTGTGCGCTTTGCTGCTTCAGTTGGGTTAGACTCTGCCATCTCAATTCTTCTATTTACATCATCTCTTTGACATCTCAATGAATTAATTAAAATCTCTAAGGTTTTCAGATTTTGTTTGAGTTTACAAACATAATCTGTATTATGAACAGAACAACCCATAGACGAAAGAATATGTCAAGGAGTGGACTAACAATATCCATTACAGATTACAGGAAAACTGCAGTGGCTGTTTATGATGAAATGAAAACTATGTGAAGGAATAAACACAAGCTAGAGAAAGGTTAGATAATTGGACGACTTTAGGAGGCCTTCTATGTGATGGTAAAATATATTTTATCCTCACATAGTTTGTCCCAGGAAAATCAAAATTGGAATTTATGAATTCACAATTACTTCAAATTAAGCTTAAATTGGAGATTAAATTAGAGATAATCAATCAAATTGTTCACCAATTTCGATCGACTACAATCAAACGAACAGATCAACAGTTCAAAGTTATTTGAAAGCTCCATTAAATCAATCGGAATCGATCAAAAATCAAAGTACATAGCAAAAAATTGAAACAGAGAAGTTTTACACAGAAAACAAACTAAATCTAAGGAAATTGAAAGGTACGTGGTTGTTAACCAATATCCTTGCTGATTTCTATTGTTATGAAAAGTGATAAATCGTAAATGGGTTTTGTATCCTAAATTTAAGTGAATGGGTGATTTCGGGAAGTCGGTATGTTAAGGATTTTATGTTTGTACAGAATTAGGTTCTGGGTTTATATACCAAAGTTCTAACTGTCATGGAACTAATGGTTCAATTTGATATATACAGGTTTGATATCTCTTTTATCACGTTTTATGATTCCTTCTAAATCAAATTTGCTCTCATGTGTCAAAAAAAAAAAAAAAGCAAGAAAACAGTATTGATCAATTCTTGTTAGATAAAATGCCTCAAAGAACTGTTTGTCACGTCCCTAAAATTAGATTGTAGTTTTAGGATTATTACATTATAAAGTGGTTTTGGTTACTGGGTTTTGTTTATATACGTTTTAGAGCAATCACTTATTGTTGTACAATCGCTTATGTCGAGTATGATCAATTTTGTTGTCAAAAAGGCATTTACCCATGGTATGGATCATATTGGTTATCTTCTATTAGTAAATCTCATTTCATTCTAATTGGACCGTCGTAGTTGGTATATCTAAGCCAAAAAGTAGTCGGGATAAGTTAGAATTGTTGGCTAAACATTCGATATCCCAAAGGTGGAGATAAAGTTAAAATGGAAGTGACATCTCTATTTTGATTAGTCCAATAGGTGTTGGTATCTATTCACAGTGAAGCTCTTTGCTTTTGGGAGACTAGCTCAAAGATATGTGCGAGGAGATGTTCCTGAACCCTTACTGAACAAAAAGGTCGTTATTTGTAACTTGTCTTCAGATCATTTCAGTTATGTTCTCAGTCACATTCTTTAGAATAGTACAGTATAGTCAGATTAGTGCAGTTTTAAGTTGTGGACTGTTGGAGCATATCAATTTGTATATATTGTAGTATGAAACAAAAAAAGAATACCATCCATTGAGTGTATATTTCATTCGAATTCATCTAACATGGGACCTTTCTATATCTCTTTCTTCAGCTAAAATCATTGGACATGGGCTCATTGATTGCTGCAACGAAATTTCGTGGAGAGTTTGAGGAGAGGCTGAAAGTTGTCCTGAAGGAAGTCACTGCTTCCAATTGGGCAGGTAATCTTATTTTTTGATGAAATCCACACTGTTGGTGGTGCAGGTTTGTGCTTTTTCCACATATTTGATATAGGCCTCTAAATAGGAAAGTGTACAGAAATCCAAATGCACCAAATGAGATAGAGAAAGGACAAACCAGAGAAGACATCGCCAAATGACTTTTGGACCTCTGGTGATTTTTGTTGTTTGTTTTTATTGTTGCTGGTGTTGCAGCTGCTGGGATTGTAAATGTTTGACATTTTGATTAGGTCTTTTTTTCAGGCGGCCCTCCACCGTGCACGATCATCTAGTTTATTAGTTATTACTATCTTCAATACACCCATATTATATAGGTAAATCACATGTAGAAGCTAAACGAAATTGGTTGATTCAAAAAAATAAGTCCAAATTTTATTAGATAATTCTAACCCTATTGAATTGGCAACCATTTAGATTTGGTTAACAAATTTTGGTTGTTATAATAGTAGTAAGACGTGTGATATTATTTTTTCTTTTTAAGAGGCTTAGTGACCGACCAACTCAACTAAACTATTGGGAATTCATCAAGTGACTCAAGACTTTAGTAAAGAATCCTTATATAGAGGTTTATGGTTTTAACAGAGAGGTTTTTCGAGGATTGAAGGCATCCAAATAGTTGGCTAAGAAATATCCTAAACAATAGTAAAATATCTAAATTATTCTTCCTTTAAAATTAAAACCTAATAACTAAATCAAAACTCTAATCTATTCATCTTCTTCTCTTGAACATCATCAACAACAAATTAAATATTATCAACAACCCAATCAAGAAATCCAAAAACAAAATTAGGTTTGACTGTTTGATTTTTAGTAAAAAATAGGTTTTGAGTATAATTTACGGTTTTTTTGAATAAAACTCAACTGTAAACATGTTTGAAAAGATAAAAAAAAAAATCAATTTTTGGTTGACTAAATCACGATTTCCATCATGAGGTATGTAAAATTTGGTGTTAATCAAAAAAAATATTTTTTTCATCTACTTCTCTTCCCTCCAAAGACCAAAACACTAACTCTAATTTTCTATCTCTAACTATAGATCAAAATCATTAATCTAATCTAATAATTAATACTAGATTAGTGTTAATCAAACGAGGATTGTTTAGCCATTATGAAAATATGAAGTATATGGGATCTTTAGATTTACTAACTAATGACCCTATTTTGTCTTCATATGAAAAACCCCTCTATAAAATCATAAGCTCATATACGTAAATTTCTTTATCTAATTCTTCATGTTCATCGAATAACTCAAGACTTTAATGAATTTCTTTATCTGTATCTCTTTATATAGATCTGGACTTTAATAAATTTTCTTAATCTTATGACTGATGTTCTATTATTTACGTTAAAGAGGCTTTACCTTTAAAATTGGATTTCTAGTAAAATGTTATTACATATACACTATGTAGTAACGGCACGACCATTCCACATGCTACCTTAGAGCAAAGGTTATGAGATAGATCCTCTTGATTAAAATGAAATATTTTATCAAATTTGATGTTACAATGGGTAGAGGGAAACCCCCTTTCATTCCAAACTCAATGAACCATTTTTTCAAGTGAATGAGAGTTGAAACCAAGTCTTCATTATACGACAAACAGTCTGCCCTATGTATTTTTTTCCGCTCATGCGGTAAACAGTGTGTTCCATGATTTTTTCCTCCCATGCACATTTTTTCATTTGGAAATTTTTTTTCTTTTAAAAATTATTTCACACCAAAACTTTCCTTATTTCTTTAATTAAAAATCTGAAAAGTGCATATCTACTACTATTTTTCTATTCTTTTTCAATTTAAAACTTAAAAATATGTAGGGCTCATTCTAGCTTCTCTCTCTAACTTACTATTTGAAAAACTTTATATATTTATAAGGCACATTATATGTCGTATAGTCTCCATTCATCTAATTCAATAACGACCTTAGCTTGGAATATCCTTCTAGCTCACCTTTTGAACAATCAGCACGATAACAACAACCTTCCGATCTTTATCACTCCCAGACAACCATTACTCAAATCTTAAAACAACCGGGGGCCCCTTCAACCATAACCTCCTTCTGTTTTCTTCTCTGGTCTCTCTAGTTGATCAGAAATGAGCGCACATTTTTTCGGTCACTACCAACTTCGGAAGGTATTGTTTTGAGAGCAATTACTCAGCAACAGAAGTTCTCCCGGGCATTGAGGGCCCTTCCCCCTGTTATCCCTGGCGTCCCACCGACTACTAACCCATCAAACGCCATCAGAAAAACAACAACCATCTCAGTGGAGTAGACAAGCCCTAGATTGGAATGGATTAAGATCAACATAGATGGAGCCGTCAGAGGACACCCGGGTAGGGAAGGTACAGGATTCATCTACAAGTACTCAGAGACAAGAAAAGTTTTGGCGATGGCACAACCACTCGGAATCACAAACGCCTTATCAGCTGAAACCCAGGGCCATGCTACTGACCTCCAGAATTACAACAGATAGAGAATGGCCAAAAGTCATTTTTGAGACAGACTTGGAAAACCTCATGAGCTTTCTAGCATCTCCCACGGAACCGTCTTGGTATATTTCAGACATGATCACTGAAATAAAGTTAAGAATACGTCAAATACCTCACTGCACTATCCAGCATAATTATAGAGAAGGCAACCAAGCAGCTAATGGACTTGCTAACCATGTCGGTGATGCCAGCCAGACGGAGAATTTGTCAATAAAAATATAGGACCAGACAATCCCTGAGTTTTCTTAACCAAATTGTACTCAATGACTCTATGGGTACCATTTATTCTCGTGTAAGTTCTCTCCAGGATTAATAAAATGTATACTTATGCTTCAAAAAAAAAAAAACTAATTTCCATTGTGAGTTTTTCACTCCTTCAACTAATCTCTCGACCACTTTGAAAGAGATAGAATGTTAAAACACTCTATTCCATAGCCTTTACTCGCTCCATCAATAGGCTCACCATACAAGGAGCACCAAGCATGGGTACCAAAAGACAAACAAGAAGACAAAATAAATGAATTTCTCTGCTTGCGTTGATTGTTTACAAAAGCTCTGTTTTTTAAATTGGATCTCCAGAGATATGTTACATGTACTCGTATCAAATAGTAATGGTGTAATGGTATATATTTTACGCCTTTAATTGTTTACAAGTTAGTTAACAGTGGGAGAGATTATTGTATGCATGCTAGATTACAAGTTTTCTCTTAAAATGTTTGTGAGCTATAACTTCTGCAAGCGGGCATAAGTTTTTTGTAGCACATACTCTAAATCTACTATTGTATGATGATATAAATTTTAACACAAACACCTGTGAATAAAAATATTTATCTTCTGAGTTAAAAGAGATGGATGTAACACATTTTATTGGTAATCTAGACTTGGTCTAATTAGGAGGACTACACCCATGCCACATTTCCCCAACCTCGTCCATGTGAACCATAGCTAGCACTAATTAGGAATAGACCTTTCAAAAATGCTAAATCCAATAGTTCAACTAGTGAGCTTTGATAATACTGTTCAGTTTTGCTGTAAACCCATCCCAAATGCAACTAAATATGATCTAGCACGACCCCTCCATAGTCCATATTGTCACCATATATAAGAACAAAAATTTTCTATTCATCCCACCATAAAACCTACGGTTAAACCTATTTTTTCATTTTGGGAATATTTTTCTATATGTTAATGAGCAATTTCAAGTACTATTAGAAAAGGAAGAAATTGATGCTGCCAATGTTACCTATCCTGCTGATTTCAGTTTTGGTGCGAATGCAAATGGCGATACTAATGCTGGAGTCGTGCTAATATTACTAGTTATGTAGGTAATGTCAAAACTACTCATGCCTCTGCCGGCCTAGGAAGTAGGAACTGTCCAAGACTTGGGAGTCTAGGACCGTATGATATCAAATATCCATATTCCATGACCTATAGAAGCTTTAGCGAATTTGGTAAACCCATTAATCAGACATGGTTACGAAATATATTACTGGAACTAATCTTAACCGATTTTTGAATTATTCAACCGTTATTCATTGGAACAATGCCATTAGAGCAAGTGTCAATGAGGGTAACCCTACTAAAGTTTTTCTTTTATTTCGCCAAATGAAGCTATCAGGATTTGAACCCAACTTTTTAACATTTCCATTCATTGCTAAAGCATCTGCGAAACTCTCCAACTTCAAATTAGCACAAGTCATTCATACCCATAGTAAAATCACCATTTTGTTATGATATCTTTGTACAAACAGCATTCGTGGATATGTATAATAAATGTAATCAATTAAATGTTGCTTACAAATTGTTCGAGGAAATGCCTGATAGAGACGTGGCGTCATGGAACGTCATGATCATGGGTTTTGCACAAATGGGTCTTTTTGATAAGGTTTTGATTCTTCTGATTCAAATGAGATTATCGGGTTTTCAACCTGATTCCATTACGGTTATAGCCCTGACACAATCGAGTTGTAATAGTGCAAGTGATTTGAATGCGTTAAAAGCTGTTCATTGTTTAGGAACCCGAATTGGGGTAGGAAATGATATCTCAGTTTCTAATACTTGGATTTCTGCATATGCGAAGTTTAACGACTTGTGTTCATCTAAGATGGTTTTTAATGAAATCTCAGTTGGTTTAATAACTGTAATTTCATGGAACTCTTTGATTTCAGGATATGCTCAATTTGAAAGATTTTATGAGGCTGTCAGTCTCTATAGAAACATGTGTCATGAAGGAAGAAGACCTGATTTGTGCACAATTACCATCTTGATTTCTTCTTGCATTCACCCTGAAGCAATTTCAGAAGGTAAACAAATCCATTCTCACGCTATCAAGATTGGCTGTGGTTCCAACATTTCTTTGATTAATACACTGATTTCAATGTATTCAAAGTGTGGAGACATGGACTCTGCTCGTTACTTATTTAACACCATGTTGGAAAGAACTTGTGTTTCTGGGACTGTGATGATTGATGGGTACGCAGAGAAAGGGGATTTAGTTGAAGCATTTGATTTGTTCAGTTCCATGGAAGAAGCTGGTGAAAAACCTGATTGGGTTACTTTGATTTCCTTAATATCTGCTTGTAGACAAACAGGAAATTTGGAACTTGGGAGATGGATTAATAGGTACGTAATTTCAAACAATTTTGGACAGACAGTCATGGTTTGTAGTGCATTAATCGATATGTATGCAAAATGTGGAAGTATGAAAAACGCCCGCGAGACATTTAAGTCCATAAGTAACAGAACTATTGTTTCTTGGACAACTATGATTTCAGGTTCTGCTTTAAATGGAGAATTTGATGAAGCTCTGAATCTTTTCTTACAAATGTTAGATTCCTGTGTAAAACCAAATCACGTTACTTTTCTTGCGGTTCTCCAAGCTTGTACACATGCAGGTTTTCTTGAGAAAGGGTTGGAGTATTTTGGTTTGATGGAAAAAGCTTACAAAATATGTCCTACATTAGAACACTATTCGTGTATAGCTGATCTTCTTGGAAGAAAAGGAAAGTTACGAGAAGCGTTAGAGTTTATTCGGAAGATGCCTTTAAAACCTGATGCTGGTGTTTGGGGTGCTCTGCTTGGTTCTTGCAAAATTCACAATGAGATAGAAATTGGTGAATTTGTGGCGCAAAAACTTTTTGAGCTTGAGCCCAAAGCTGCAGTTTCTTATGTGGCCATGGCTAATATTTTTGCCTCGAAAGGAAAGTGGGACAATGTAGCAAAGATACGTAAAATGATGAAATGCAATCGCGTGAAAAAATCACCTGGTAAAAGTTTTGTTCAAGTGAACGGAGCGACACATTCATTCACAGTTGAAGATCGGTGTCACCAAGAAGGAATATTGATATATGAAGTCTTAGATGGTTTAGCTTTGCAATTGAAGAAAGAAAGATTAGAAGAGCACATGGAGTTCATTCTCTATCACCACGAGCTGGAGAAGTGATTTTCAAGATTTGGAAGATAATTGTGAACTCCATTGTAAAAATGTAACTCGAACAATTTCAGGAGGTATCACAAGCCATTGGATTTAGAAATTGCTTTGTTTTGCTGCAGCCTGGATGGGATGGAGTAGTGAAGCATCAAAGCAGGTTGATTACCTATCCAAAACAGAAAGAAAAAGAAAAATAGCAGGTTGATTAAATCGTGGTACAAGAGATAGAAAGTTTAATTAGCCTTAAAGGTGCCTGCCATATTATGGACTAGAGTGGTGATGCAGCCCAAGTTCACTACCGTGCCCATGACAACTTTAACAGAGAAATCTGAATCTTGATGTTTTGCTAAAGTTCGGAACTTCATTGTGGAAGTGTATTCTTGAAGTCCTTCCAACTTAAGAAAAGGTTGCCAACATTTTACCTAATTGATCGAAAATGTAGTCTGTTCTGCGGCTTCTGCCACCCTCGGACGGCCACTAAGCACATTCTGCTTGACATGACAACCGCATTATACCACAGTTTGTTTCTCTTTACCATGGGGTTACAGAACAGATAGCCAGTTTGTTTCTCCTTACATGGGGTTACAAAATAGATAGCCTCGACCACAGTTCACGTCTTGAGTGGGTAGCTTCCTGGTTCATGACCAATCTTAATCTTGGTGAGTGGATAGGGCAAGCCTAGCTTCTATAAGTACTTATGTTGAAACGCTTTCCCTACGGTAGTTCTCGACATACTAGAGCTATATTTCTGAATCACATCGAAAATTTGGACAGTTTCAGAAAAGTCTTTCAAAAGGGTCTATCAAAACCCATTAGATGAGGGTTTTTGCAAGCACGCATCAAGGATTACAAAGATTAAAGCCGTGCTAAGAGTTTCGTAAATGCCTTCGTACAAAGAACTGCAAATTTAAAAGAAAAAGAAGATGCAATTATCTATTGAAGAAGTTCCGGGACCAACTCAAATTTACACAGATTTCTATCCTTATCGTTTTCTCTTTCATTTCCCGAAATTAGCATTTGAAACTACAAAGAAGAATTGTGTAACTCATTTGTAAGTAACCGAACATTTTGGTGTTAAGCAAGCTACATCCTTCGTTTATCTCTTGAAACTTCAGACATATCCTCATATCTTTGATAGGGAGTAGTCCAATGCATCCACCAGAAAATCTGCAAGCAATTGAAGTCAAGACAGATTTCAAAAAGATTGAAAATGTATAGTAAATGAAAAAACTAAAAAGAGATGAAAGCTGAAATATCTTGAAACGGATGAGTTTGCTTAGACCTCTTTTTGGAAGATTACTATTTCTTTTGAATAACTAAGTACAATGCACAGAGCAATGGTCACTCATGGGTAGCATACTCTTTAACACAACCATAGTAAGGGGTACTAGTTGCAAGAATCCATTGAAAATTCACTTGAAGTTTTATAATCTAAATAATAAACTTAAAATCCTTAGTGACTATGGAACTGCTGGGTGGAGAGTGAGATTACCTGCATCGTCCTTGGAGAAACACATAGGTGGTTTTATTCTGAAGACATTTCCATGTAGGCCTCCTTTTCCGACCAGAACACCAAGCTCTTAAATCAAAAATAGACATTTTGTTAAGGAACTGTTACAGAGAACAAATTTATGATCCGACGCTAGGTTGGTTCCTTTTACCTCGGAGTTTCTCAAACAGCACTGCAGTTTCTGCTTTGGCTGGTGTTTTCTCCTTCCTGTCAGTTACTAGTTCTACCCCCAACATTAATCCCCTACCTCTGATATCTCCAATTACTGTGAAATAACAGCAAACATACATGAGATCTAAGGGCAAAAATCCAATGCTCAACATAACGCAGAGTTTACTGTATCCGGACGTTGAAAACATTCTAAAGACGACATACTACATGCATAACAAACTGGGTCTACAGATGCAAATGTTAAAGTACCCATATAATATAGAAGCTGGGATCATCTATTTTTACTTTCATTATACCACTCCATAGATCTTTATCTTCATGGCACTTTCATTTATATCAAATTCAAAATCTCCACAGATCATGTAGGAACACTCAGAACATGGTTCCAGAACACAGTGCCCAGAAGATAAGAAATAATGTGGATATGAAGAATAAGAAATTCACAGGTGCAGTACTTTCATAAATCCTAACCTTAGACTCATGATTTATGACACGATCAAGTTCTCAAATTTGTGTTCACACAAAAATAAAAACCAGAAATTACCACTTTGTAAACCAAGGGATGAGCAACTCATAATTATTACAGAAGAAAGGAAATATTAACAAAATCAGAACTGTCAGAGTGATAGATATAGTAAATGAGTTTAACAGATTAATCAAGCAATCCAAGGCTACCGAATGCTTACTTTCATATTTCTGCTGAAGAGCTTTCAAACGCTCAGTTAAGTGGGAGCCGATATCAGCACAATGTGCTTGACGCTTTTCCTTATCAAGGACTCTGAGAACGGCAAGCCCACCAGCCGAACATACAGGGTTGCCACCAAATGTGTTGAACTGGATTTTTTGAGCCATTACACTTGCTATTTCTGGTGTTGTCACAACCGCTCCTAATGGTAAACCATTTCCTATACCCTATCACAATTCATAAAACAGATTATGGCTAACACGAATATAGACTTGTTCAAATCAAAAAACTGTGTACAGATCTGAATCTTCAGGCACCAAAAAGTATGTGAGAGTGGTGGTAGTGACCTTGGCCATAGTGACAATGTCAGGAATGACACCTTGTGTCTCAAAACCCCAGTAATGGCTTCCAGTACGGCCGAATCCTGTTTGTACTTCATCCGCTATACACACCCCACCTGCCTTATGTACCACATCATATACTTGCTTTAAGTATCCAG
This sequence comes from Papaver californicum, assembly GCA_023531435.1. Taxonomy (NCBI): domain Eukaryota; kingdom Viridiplantae; phylum Streptophyta; class Magnoliopsida; order Ranunculales; family Papaveraceae; genus Papaver; species Papaver californicum. The sequence continues at coordinate 7,418,909 of JAJJMC010029624.1, forward strand.
GGGCCAACTCAACGGTTCCTCCAACTCCCTGTAATTAAATGAAAAATCACTCTCACTATATAGCTGTATCAATCTCTGTACATCGGAGACAGAAAGCACTAAGATATTCATACGAAATAGATTACCAACTCTAACCTGGATAGTTTCTGCAATAAAACCTGCCACTTTACCAGATGTACCAAAATCAATGTGATCTTGTACATCTTTGACATAGCGATTGGTATCAGCACCAAAGGCCCCGCGATAGGGATCTGGGTTCATAACATGATGAATTTCTCCCTGCAGAAGTTGTCAATAAAACTACAGTGAGATGTTATTATTATAACATTGTCAAGAGTTTTTTTTTTTTTCTGTAGAAAAAGCTAACCTAAAATCAATTAGTTTAAGTCGAGCACATGATTAGCACAAAGCAGTTAGCTCTAGCTACTGTACCTAGTTTACTAATATTCGAGAATCATCATGAAACTTTCAATAAAATGCACACCTGGGGGATGTTGTACTTCCAGGTGTTCAGAGCCGTCAAGCCAATAGTGTTAGAACTTCCACCGTGATATGCATTTCGTAAGGCAATCATACCAAGATTACCACTATATAATCTGGCCATCAACATGGCTAACTCATTTGCCTCCGTTCCTGAATTGACAAAATATACAACCTGCATTTTCCAAGATAAATATTGAGAGATAACTTAAGATAGAGATTTACATACCGAACAACTTGTACTTATTATAAAACTAAAATTCACTGTCTGCCTGAATCCATATTTGTTTCCACACATAGTATATATCAGAAAAATTATTCCTATTTGGTGACTGTTATTATCACTGCCTCAAGCAAGTTACCAAACAAAAATCATTCCGTATATGAAGAATAATTTATAGTCAAGATGTTGTTTAATCTACTTATACGAAACCAAGTAGAACAAAAGTCCAGTACTTCAAAATTAGGAGTGCTTCATTTAGTTTCTAAATATGTGCCCAAGACACTTAAAATTTAAAAAGCATGTAACAATCCAGATAATTGGCACCTTCAGGTTTCCCGGCATTCTTGAGGCTAAAGCCTCTGCAAAATCAGCAATTTGATGGTGCAGGTAAATCGTAGTTGCATGCTGTAGCAACTTTGTTTGTTCAACCACTGCATTGACAATATCTGGATGGCAGTGTCCACAGGAAACAGTAACAATCCCAGCAAATGCATCGAGATAACGCCTTCCATTCTCATCAAACAGATATTGCATCTTGCCTTCGACTATATTTAGCTGCAAATATGTAAGATCAACGTTTAAGAACAAATAAAACACAAAATGGTGACTAAAGAAAACATATATAACAAATAGAATTTTCAAATGCACTATTACAAAACCCTATGCAAAATATGTTGACCAAAATCCTTCAGAAGAATATCAATTAGAAATCACTAGAACACAGATGATGAAAAGACATTTTTAGAATATAAAAGCAATTATTTTCTCGTTTCGCACTATACAAATTTACCAGGAATTCAAATATCAAACACAACATGGTCAACACTGAAGAAATGTCAAATTCCCGAATCAAGTTTTCACTTATAGAGCTCATTTTGGTAACCTTGGGTTATAAGGCTTCAATCACCAAATATTTTTTACAAATTCGATAACTCCAGAGCTAGATCTTAACAAAAATATCAAATTAAATAACAAATGCATCACCTTTAACTAAACCCTAATTTCTAAAATCCCTAAATTACCTACCCATACTAAATTTCACAAAATACTCAAAAGAATTCTTAAGCGAAAAGGAGATCTTACAGGCTTCTCGTAGTAATGAAACAGAGATGGACCTAGAAATTTCTTTCTTTTCTGAAAGACTTCTTCAGCTGATGGACCAGTATAGGTTTTAGGCTCATAATCAAAAGGTGGAATGATCGGAGTCGAGATCGAAGAAGAATAAGAATTACAAAGTAATAATCTTTGATAATTCTTTGCAGATTCAATGCTTTTCTTGCACAAATTTCTATATAACATCATCATCATTTGCTTTACTGTCTTAAGATTTCGGGGATTTCTCACTCTTTATTAGAGTTCAGTTTTGAGTAGTAGAGAGAGAGTACAATTGGCGCCAGTTTTATACTAGTATGCATCTGGGATTGTGCGTGTCAGGGAGTACTATAGTTAGCGTGCTTCCATACTTGTTTAAGATCCACGTTGCTCACGATCATTTTGTGACTAGAATAATAGAGTGTGAGCGTGTGTTGTGTACGTGAGAGTTATGTTCAGTTTAGTACATAACAGAAAGTCTGTCCTGTACTCAATTACTTTCCAATTCAATACAATGTAGTCTTCCGCAATCCAATATGGTATCAGAGCAATACCTGGGAAAAACCCCAAAATTTCTCTGATAAGTCTTTCCTTTCTTCTTCTGTATTCAATGGATTTCTCGATCTAGGAATTCATTATCGGTCAATGGATTTCTACATTCAATGGAAATAATCGATTTTCTTTTTCGATTTGTGGTGTTGATTAATGATCTGTTCTTGGGAAGAATCACCATCAGTCTCGATCTGTTCTTGATCTCATTACTTCAACCTCGATCTATTTTGTCTATAATGCAACTTTTAATGAAAAGAATCAATTTCTTTACCGATCTACGCAGAGTTTAATGTTGTTGTTACTGAGCATATCTTGAAAGAATCGATCTCTATTTCGATCTACTCAGTCTTTAATGACTGTTTCTTGAAAAGTGGTACTGTTAATGTGAAGTTCTTGGGAAGAATCGATCTCTTTATCGATTGATTCAGTCTTTAATGATATCTTCTTGGGAATCATTGATTTCTTTCTCGGTATAGGAAAACTTCAATGCTCAACACATTATTCACATAAGCATTCAAGATACGGTAGAAATTCTTCTCTACTCAGTACTATATAATGAGAATCAAAGGAAATAGGTAATCTCTTCCAATTTTTCTCGTTATTCATTGTTTCTTCAATCTTGATTTTCTTTTCTTCTGCCGCTGCTGCTGTTCTACTGAGAGACTAGGGTTACAATTTCTTGTTGCTTTGTTCATCAACTGTTGAGAGAAATACAACATTCTATTTCAATTTCTGTTTCCGAGGCTATTCTACAATGGATTCCGGTAATATTCTCCTTGATCCTGTGTTGCTTTTTTGGTTCCTGCTTGAGTTTTCAACCTCAATCTTTTCAGATCTTTTTAGATCAATTCATGTAAGACTGAAGAATTTCAGCTTTGATTCTCTGTTCCATGTAAGTCTGATGTTGACCCATCAGCATTGATGTAAATTTTACATATAAGACTGGTGCAAAGATCACCAGCATTTTTCAATTCCCATAAGTCTGGTTTCAAATACACCAGCAGGATGTTTCACACATGCTACTTCAGTTTCCAATTTCATCTACGTCATTCAATTTCTCCTTTGGTCAGTTTGGTTTCTTTGTTCTTGATTTCTCTTTAATTTCAAGATTTTTTTTTCTACAATCAATTCCAGTTTTCAAACAATTCCCATTTCATTACATTACATTCAGTGATGTTGTGAATTAGATCTGCTAATTCTGAGTTAACTTTGTGAGATGTGTTTCTCATTCATGATCACCTTCTCCTTCTGGTTTCTTTATTCTTGAGGTGTGTTCTAATCTCCTATTTCTTTGTTGGGCATCTGTGTAAGAAAGTTTCCTCAAATCTTGCTGGTCCTGTTACTATTCTGATTGCTTGTAGTTAGTGGATAATCCACTAGTCAAACTCTGCTCAATCTTCAAGCTAGGAGTACTCTCTCAACCTCAATTTTTTTGTCTATTGATGATGATTGGTTAATCTTTTGTCTTCCGGGATGGGGAATTCTGCTGCTATTTCAGTTTGAAAAGAAGTTTCTTGATCTTTTCTTTATTGATCTGTTTTCGTCATGTGTGTGAGCTTGAGTTTAATTTTTCTACAAGATTGATTTCGTCACATGTGTAGCTGCTGAACTTAGTATGTTGTCTATTTCACGTTGGTATAGAACAAAGGCATTAATACTTCTCTAATCAATTTTGCTGATTGAAACATTTGTGGTGGCTTATCGTCTGGAGAGTAGTTTATTGTTGTCCTTAATGTCTACGACAATAATTAAGTTTCCAGTACTGAGGTGCTTGATCTTACTGATGAAGACCATATGGGAAGTTTGCTGCCAGCAATTTTTCTTATCCTTTTGGTTGTTGTTCACCGGTGATGTGCCTCATTGCAGTGAGAGATTTCTTCTCTCGTCAAACTCTGCAAGTGCAGGATGAATGGTTGTTTGTGTATATCAATAAGTGCAAGGTGAGTATATCAATAACTTGTTGGTTTTCTTTTCTTAATTGTGAATAGTGGGTAAGCAATCTGGCTTGCTTCTTTCTTTGGTCTTTTGTTCCATTCTTGGAAGCTATCTTGGATTGTAGTCTTCTTTCTCTGAAGCATGCTCAATGTCTTCTACAACAACTACTGCTGCAACACCACCGGACTATCATTCTCTGCCTACATATGCATTGGTCCACTATTCTGGTTTGTCTTTTACGTGTCACAGCGAGGTAACTAGAGTCTGTATTTACAAGTTCAATGTTCATTTGCAATGTACCTTGAACTTGAGAGGGATAATAGAGTGTGAGCGTGTGTTATGTACGTGAAAGTTATGTTCAGTTTAGTATATAACAGAAAGTGTGTCTTGTACTCAATTACTTTCCAATTCAATACAATGTAGTCTTCCGCAATCCAATATAGAATCTTACTGTCACCCAACTGTTTTTTTCCTTTCTTTTTTTTAGTAGATTGAGCAGTTTTATTAAGATTACTTTTCAGTTGAAAAATAGCTAAAACAGTTGAAATATTAATTCTACACTTTTAGGACTGAGAGGAATCCTTTAGTGATAAATATATGTGTCTAGAGAGTAAAGAGATATTGATGTTAAGTATTGGCGTATTGCTAGGGTGTGTAAAAATTAAAGCAATAACAGTACGTGATAAAAACAAAGGAAAGGGGAAGGAAGAAGATTTGCCATGGAGCAGGATAGCTATGAAACAGTATGGAGTACAAGATAGAATTTCAGTGTAGTTGGGAGAACAGCAAATGCTGGCGTGGAGTATCGTATTTTAGCTTATCTTGTGGACAGATTAGATACCAAATTCAAACAAACATACAAAAAAAGATTCTTGGTTTTGATTATTTATTTGTTTTCATCAAATTATTGACTAATGCTAAATTGCTAATACATACTTATCCAGGCTTCAGGCCGCCATAGTTTTCGTTCGTATTGCGAGAATTGTGATTAGCTTACCAAATTCAGCTAGTCTGGTTTGCAAGTTCAGTTGAGGCCCTAGAGGGTAAAGGAAACACCAGCTGAACTCAAAATTTGAAGAAATTGGATGTTAATGGGCACGATCTCAGATGCAAACTCTTTTTGGCATTACGCCATTACCAATCTAAATTCTACCAACCAAAACCAATCAAAAGAAGAAAAAAAACAATAATGATAAAGAAGTTTAAAAAAGTGACAACAACTTAACTTGGCTTTGCTCATAATTATTTGTACATTATGACCGAGTAGTTGATGCTCTGATATCATCATGTTTCATTAGAATACATATATTATGGGCTCCTAATCCAATTAAAATCCTTTTTCGTGTTTTATATGTTAAAAAATGGATTACATTCTACAGATTGATGTTTACCCACAAAAAAATCTTAAAATAGATGTTTATCAACTTTCCTAGATAATACTGTAATAAATACCAATTATAAGGGTATCCATTGATTTTTATTTGATATAATCTTCCAATTTTAAACTTATTTTTACTTTATGATTAAATAAATTGTTTAATTAATTGGTTCAATAATCTTTAAATTTATTTTTGTAGGTCTAGAAGACTAGCAAACGGATACTGTTTTAATATCCATAAATATAAAAGATATTTTTTTAATACTCAATTTTAGGTATTTTGCCTAAAATTTTATTGCTAGTGTAACTAAAACTGACCAACATGCCCTTACCTTCTTTAATTATTGTATCTTGTAAATTGTCATTATCTTACTGTTGACTACCCAAACAGCAAGCACCTCCGTCGATTACTTTCACTCTCTTGTTGCAGAATACCTTCGTCACTTTCTCAAGGGAGCCGTAGCAGCAACATGGGGCGTGTTTGTGCCCACCATGAAGAAATCTTCTAGTCAAGTTAGCAAGAGGTACTAAACAAGAAGACTTTAGAAGCAGTAGCCATCATTCCTTTTAAACGTCTTCGTAACAAAATTGTTGGTTTCTCTACTCATCTTATGAAGCAAATGAAATTTTTTTACTGAATCTAATTAGTGTTTTTAATTGGTTAATGTTTATTACAGCTTTTAATCATGTTATATTGGATTTAATTTTAGATGATTGTTGATGGATTTAATTTTGATAGCTGAAACTAGTTTAATTAAATATTATAGGTTAATTAAATGGGAACCCTTGAAGTGTTTTACTAGATTTAATTACTGTTTTTATTTGGTTAGTGATTCATACTGTTTTTGTATCACGTGATGTTAAATTTATGCTTTAGATGATTGTTATTGGATGTGGCACCACTGCAGTTTGTTGTTATGTGAACAATGTGTTTGATTAAGGTTTTGTTGTTGGATTGCGTAGTATGTTTTTAAAGAAGCAATTGCATTTGTTTAGGTTTCATCATGGATGAATGCATTACCTTAAATAAGGATGCATCCAGATTTATTCTGACTATTTTTATTTTTTGACGTAAAGTTAATTATTAGTAGTTTAAACCTGGATGAAACCATGTACGTTACAGATTAAACCTAGATGAAACTAGTTTTATCTTAGTTTAAAACTGGATGAAAATAGTTTCATCATGTACATTCCAACAAAAATAATGTTTTAGTGAGGATGTATCTGGTTTCTTCCTGTATATTCTCACAAATAAACATGTTTTCCTCAGGATATATATAGTTTCATCTTTGCACATTTAGATATTTATTTATTTTTATGTTGGAGGTGATGGTGGTGTTTGTCTTATTTTGTTACTATTCAAGGTTGTGGACCTGTGATGGCAGCAATGTGGCGTTTTGTTGCGGTTGAAAATGTCGGTAGTGGTGGCGGTTATGGTAGAATAATTTTTTTATACGGAACGAATGGTAGTATAAGTTTTCATATCTTATTTTAAGCCAGGATGCAACCGGTTTCATCCTGACAATTTTTTAAATAATTTTTTTTCTTATTTTAACCTGGGATGCATCAATTTTCATCTTATAGTTTTTTTGAATAATTTTTTTATCTTAGTTTAAACCAGGATGCAACTTATCCTAGTTATTTTCGAATAATTTTTCCTATCTTATTTTAAGTCAGGATGCAACCAGTTTCATCCTAGCTAGTTTTTGGAAAGAAAAAAATAATTCTTAGTTTAAGTCAGGATGCATCCAATTTCATCCTAGCTATTTTTTTAATAATTTTTTCTATCTTAGTTTATGCAGGATGCAACCAGTTTCATCCTAGCTCTTTTTTTTCGAAAAAAATACTTTCAAACTTACTATCAACAATGAATCTTATTTTGTAGATAATCTAAAACCCTTTCTAAAAATATAAATTTTATTATAATTGGATATATATTTTACAAGTTATGATTTTTGTTGTGTTTTGTTTTTAAATAGGAGAGAGAAAGGATAAAAAAAAACATAAAGATGAAGATATGATTGTCTAGGTATTTTAGAGTCCATTTCACTCATTCATAATGTTTAATTTTCCATTACAACCATATTTTATAAAATTTTGGAGAATAGACTCATTTTTCGTTTGTTATACTTATATGTATAAACATTATACAGTATTAAACATATAAATATCAATTATAACAAATATATATTAAGTTCGTAGAAACTAACAAAAAATGGTCTCGGCTATACCTTAAACTACGACATCAAAGCTCTAAACTAGACAATTTTGAAAGAAAAAATAAAAGTGAACACGTATGTAACTTAAACAAAAACGAATCCGTTTTTATTAGGCATAAACGAATTTGTAATTAAAAAACGAATCAGTTATTGCCAGACATATACTTTTTTACAATAAAAAAAACAAAACCGTTTTTGCTAAGTCCATTTTTATTCAGACCCCAGAAAAAAAAATACTGGTCAAATTATCTTTCTAGAAACAAATAACCCCAAAAAAACATAATATTAACCTTTATTATTATTATTTTTCTAAATTTTGTAAAATGATAAATTCAATAAGTATATAACAATTTTGATTTTTTTGCTATTTAAATTATGGTTTTTTGCTATTCAAATTTGATGACCGGATTAGAATTTTCAAATTATGGGTAAACTCACATTTTCAAAAGATTGATGGGTAAACATGAATTTAAAGATTCTTATTTTATATGTTGGATTTTGATAATGAACAACCCGAATTTTCAGCGCGGATTTAACTATTCTTGGCTGATTTTTCAACCAGAGTTGATCTGAATTTGATAAAAGTCAAGCTGGACTATCTACTTTACCTTACAGGGATAGGGAAAAGGTTGTTCTTAATCCTTGGCTTCCTGCATAACGTATCAAAGGTTGATAAATATACCCTATTTTTGTAATTGACCATCATAATCAAATAAATCCCTATAAAGAAAATCTAATAAATGAAACGGAAATGGGGTCATTGCAAAATAAAGGGAGCAAGTTAATTCTCATGTTTCAGTCATTGACAAAATGAAAGTTTTGATCTTCAATGGTGTATCGGTACACAAACTTTGAATAACTTCACTCTGAAATTCAACACCCTTCCTTCTAACTGGAATGTTGTAATGGGTATTGTAAAATAGATAATATGTAACATAACTCTACAATGAAACTAACCGCTTTGGTACCCAAATTTAAGATTTAACTTGTTAATGTTGTGGCGAAATTCCATGATTTAAGGGAGTGTTCAAGGGATTGCTTGAACATTATCCTGAATCAAGTTTGACGCGTCCAATGGTTTAGCACATATAAATTTTACTTTTCACGCTTAATCATTGGGTGCATTAATTTTGAACCATCAAATTTGATTTTATAAGTTAAAATCTAATAAATTTTATATTTGCGCCCAATTATTAAGCACATAAATTCTGAACCATCAGATTTTTTTATAAGTTAAAATCTAACGACTTATATATTTGCGTCCAATCACTGGGTGCATCAAACTTGAATTAGCATAGTGGCTATGGCCTGATTCAAGTTGACGATCGTCAGCTTGAATCTTGAATTTGGAGAGCCATATGGGTTATTGAGTTATGATCCTAGTTAGTAATTCGCTGAATTATTCACGAATTTTAACGAACTAAACGGTACCGAAAGATACGGTCGTCCAACTGAAACTCCGATTCCAATACGTGTATAATTTAGGGTTTACGAATAATACATGAATAGTTCGGCAGTTCAATTCGGATAGTTAGTTAACAGCTGAGTCAACCGAATTCATATAATACTTGTACGTTGGTCGCCCCAAACTTATATCCTACCCTGCATTACTAACTAGGGTTATGATAGTTGTATTCTTCTTTCAGTTCACTCTACCTTCCTTTCTGGTGGAAATCTTTCATTTAATTTATCGAGCGCTTCTTGAGTCTCAAAAACAATAATAAAGTAATAGAACCCTTTATAAGAAAAGAGGGATGAGAGCAGAGATAGCAGAGATAGCAGACATATTTCCATCGTTCCAATATCGAGGTTTAACTCAGAACCATTCCCTTCCACATGTCATAATAATGTCACAAGATCAAATGAAATCAAGCACATCTGCTTTATACTTTCTCATCTGCCTATTACACCAAAAGGTTTAATTTAAGAAGCCTGATATAGGGGCTCCAAATTCAATTGAGGGGCTCCCCTAATAAGACCAAATAGGGACATTATGAAGTAAAACTCAAAAACCCCTTATCCATAATATTTTTACAATACCCAAACCACCCCTGATTAGTAATCTTAATTATATTAATTAGTTAAGATTAATTTAAGCTAATCATGATTAATTAAACATAATCTTTTACTTAATCAAATGATTTGAATTTATTTTATTTTTTGAATTTGTGTTTGGTGGGAAGAAAAACTAGATGAAATTTAAGAAAATTTTGTCGTTTTTTTTTAAACCCTAGATTTTGATTCAATAAACCATAGTAGCATTGAGCATACCTCTAACTTATACTCTTGATCTCTTTATGGCTCAAATTTGATGAAATCACGATTTGGAAGATTGAATTTTTGTTGTTCAGAGAAATTTACGGTTGGGTTTTATGTCGAACGCAACCGTAACCATAAGAACACCGAAGATCACCATTTTTGCCCAGATTTACGGTTGGGTTTTCAACCAAAACCCAACCGTAAATCAAAGAACCATGATGAACACCATCATTTTCCCACAGTTACGGTTGGGTTTTCAACCAGACCCAACCGTAAGTAGAAGAAAAATGATGAACACCATTTTTTCCCATAGTTACGGTTGGGTTTTCAACTAGACCCAAGCGTAAGTAGAAGAAAAATGATGAACGCCTTTTTTTCCCATAGTTTCTGTTGGGTTTTAAGGCAAAACCCAACCGTAACACATCCTTTTGAGCATTGATTTTTTTGGTTATATTTGAGTTTTAAAAATCAAAATTTTGAAATAATTCAATCATTTTTACTAGATTGAAGGTAAATTGAGTGTTTGAAACAAAGAAAAAACGAAAAACACACAAATTAGATAATCCAAATTTGTGTTATCCAGTAGAATTTACGGTTGGGTTTTGGCTTATAACCCAACCGTAACATATTTTGTTAATTTTTGTTCCAATTTCAACACAGAATTACGGTTGGGTTTTGCCTTAAAACCCAACCGTAATAAAGTTGTGGAGTTTGTCCAAATTATATTACGGTTGGGTTTAGTTATCGGACCCAACCGTAAATGATCCTGTTAATTTTTTTTTGATTTTCAATATACTCCAAATTGGGTTTAAAACACACCTTTTTAACTTATTCATTCTATTGTAATAGATTTAAAGTAGTACATTAAAGGAAAAAACAAAGGAAACGAAATACAATAGATCATTGGATGATTACACTTAAACACTTAAAGATAATGGCGATAATCAAACACCCGACTTGTTTCCATAATACGATAGCAATATGTATGGTTGAACTCCTCCCCATATTTGATTCTATATTGCTCCATAGCCAACACATGCTGAAAAAAACAAATCAATTATAAGTTTGAATTTTTGAAATCTCTTTTTAATTAACGATTTATTAATCGACAAACTTACTCTTTCCACACCGTTCTCGTAGGGATTTGCTTCGAATCTCATTTGCATTTCCAGTTTTAAGTTGTTCATTTGTCTATACAACGTCTCAAACCGTCTCTTGATGGCTCTCCACGTCCTCGAAACACACGCTTCCACCATTCTTCAGTATCTTGATCCTCATGCCAATGTTCTTGTGAAACAACGTTGTTATTGTTGTTATAGAAGGCTCTGTCGTAAGCATGCTCTACCATCGTATGCCACGCTCGAACAATTGCAACATCTTCATCATTCGTGTATGTAGTTACCATTTTTAGTGGTTGAAAGGGTATGCTGAGAATAATGAGAAAGTCTAGAATTAAAATGAGAATGAAACGGATAGAGAATAATGAGAAAGTGACAAGGAAAGGTTTCCTTTTATAGGGGAAAAGCAACCAACGGCTAGATTTTTCAAATAAAAAATCCGTTGGAATTTTCCTCTTTAAGGAAACACAAATTCCGAAATTTTGAGAATCCCGTAGAATTTACGGTTGGGTTTTTCCTTGAAAAAACCCAACCGTAATCTAGTTGTGGTGTTTGTACAATTTATTTATGGTTGGGTTTAGTTATCGAACCCAACCGTAAAATTGAGTTTTTATTACGAATTTTAGTTACGGTTGGGTTGAGTCATCGAACCCAACCGTAACTTCTAGTGTTAGTTTTAGTATATATTTTATCATATAGTTACGGTTGGGTTTTGCCTTGAAATCCAACCGTAACCTAGTTGTGGTGGTTGTACAATTTGTTTTACGGTTGGTTTTAGTAATCAAACCCAACCGTAAAATTGAGTTTTTAGAATGAATTGTAATTACGGTTGGGTTGAGTCATCGAACCCAACCGTAACTTCTAGTGTTAGTTTTAGTGTATATTTTATCATATAGTTAGGTTGGGTTTTGCTTGAAACCCAACCGTAAGCTAGTTGTGGTGTTTGTACAATTTATTTTACGGTTGAGTTTAGTAATCGAACCCAACCGTAAATTTGATTTTTTTTAGTATGAATTGTAGTTACGGTTGGGTTGAGTCATGGAAGCCAACCGTAAAAAGGAGTTTTTAAGACAAAATTAGTTATGTTTGGGTTTAGTTCATTTTCTTATCAAATACCAGAGTTGTTAAAAATCTTATTTTTAACATTAAAGGAAGAACTAAATGAAACGAAATACAGTAGATCATTAGATTATTACACTTAAACAGTTAATCATAACGGCGAAACTCTCAAGATAGAAACTTTGTTCCAAGATACGATAGCAATCTGTATGCTTGAACTCCTTCCCATATTTGATTTTATACTGCGCCCTAGCCATGACATGCTGAAAAAAATAAATCAATTATAAGTTTGATTATTTTAAATCTTTCTTTAACGAACGATTTATTAATTGACACACTTACTCTTTCCACATTGGTTTCGTCGGGAAATGCTTCAACTCTCATTTTCATTTCCAGTTTTAGGTTTTCCATTTCTTCATACAACGCCTCAAAGCGTCCTTGATGGTACTGCACGTCCTCCGATATCTATTCCCGTGAAATGACATAAACATTTCAAACACACGCTCCCACCAAGAATCGTCCTCCTGACCGTCCATCCAATTTTCAGCTATAACAATGTTTCTATTGTTGTTATAGAAGGCTCTCTCGTAAGCGTGCTCTATCATCGTAAGCCACCCTCGAACAATTGCAACATCTTCATCATCGTGTATCGAACCATTTTTAATGGTTGAAAGGGTATGGTGAGGTTGAGTTGGAAAGTCCAGAATTATAATGAGAATGAAAGGGATGGAGAATAATGAGAAAGTGAAAAGGAAAGGTTTCCTTTTATAGGGAAAAAATTCTCAACGGCTAGATTTTCAAATAAAAAAACCGTTGGAATTCTAATTTTTATGTCACTATTCAGGGATAATTTACGGTTGGGTTTTGTAATGAAATCCAAACGTAACAAATATGTGGTTTTTGTTCAAATTATATCACGGTTGGATTTTGGCTTAGAACCCAACCGTAGTTTTTAATGTTAGTTTAAGTGCGATGATCATTTACGGTTGGTTTTTGTAATGAAACCTAACCGTAACAAATATGTGATTTTATTGCAAATTATATTACGGTTGGGTTTAATAATCGGACCCAACCGTAAACATAAGTTTTTTAGTGGAAATGTAGTTACGGTTAGGTTGAGTCATCGGACCCAACCGTAAATGATCATCTTCATTTCCTATATTCTTCATTTTTTATGCTTAAGTCAGTCTTGTATTTGTTTTATGTTGGTGGGAAAAGTGGAAGAGAGATAAGAGAGTTTTAACCCAAAATTTTGAAAAACCCAAAATGAGTGATTCTAGTGGCAAATTTGTGGAGGGTGAATCCTTGTATGATTGCCAAACTAAATTCTACATACCCATTGAGGGAGACCCAACTATGTATGATTATTTGGATGGTAGAGAGGTTTTAAGTGTAAGTTGTGATGCTGAAACTAAACCAAATGGAGAAAGTAGTCGTCAAAGTGAAGATTCAACTGCTGAGGATAGTCAGGTATCATTCTAACTTAAACTCTTTTTCATTTTTTGCTGATATTTAAGGAAATGAGGTACATAATAGTGGTTTTTTTTTGTTACTCCGGCATGTTTATGGTTGGGTTTTCTTGAGAAACCCAACCGTAACTATACATTTGAGTTTCTGAAAAGTAGAGTTTCACAGTTTTACGGTTGTGTGTTTACCACAAACCCAACCGTAACTTATTACGTGCATGGGTATTTACTGCACTTGTTACGGTTGGGTTTTACTCTTTAAACCAACCGTAAAATTGTTTGGCTTTTTTTTTGTTGTATTACGGTTGGGTCCGTCGATTCTACGGTTGGGTCTGACGCTGTTACGGTTGGGTCTGACGCTTCTAACCCAACCGTAAACTTATTGGTTTTAGTGTTTTGTTGCGTAATGCCTTGATCTTTTTTGTTCAGCTCGGTTGTACCTCAACCAATGTATGGTCAGACTCCTCCAAATGATATTGAAACTATAGATACTACGGATCACTATTTGAACGACCTGGTAGGTTATAGATAAGTTGTTAATCCCTTTCGACAATTGTCATAATGCCATTTTTTCTCCTAACGTTCTGTTCTTGGACCATGTAGACATGGGATATGATGCAAAGAAGTGGGCTACAAAACATGGGAAACTCATCATGTTGTGATTGTTTGTAACAACCAACAAAAACACAACCGCTTTCAAATGGTTTCTGAGTGTAGTGGACAATACACAAGACATGCAAATAAGGGTACTGAGTATGTACCAAAGACGAAGATCAAGCAAAAAACTTACACTAAGAAGACGGGATGTCCTTTCAAGCTTCAATTTCGTAAGAACAACGAGAATAAGTGGTTCTTGTCTACAGTTGTATGCGGTCGACACAACCACCTACCACCGGAGACTTTGTTAACGCATCCTTCTAGGCCCGGCTTACCAAGGAAGAAAAGCTCATCGTAGACGATATGACGGATAAGCGTTTGAAACCCAATGATATACTCGGGCACTTGAAGAAAATAAACTCAAATAATGTGTCTACGTTGGATACAATCTACAACGCCAAAGCCAAGTTGAAGCGTGAGAGATGGGAAGAAAGGGACCCGATCCAACAACTTTTGTATTGGGGGAGACGAAAAACTACACTATGTTTCACGATGAAGATGAGAATAAATAAATTAAGCATATTATATTGGCTCATCCCGAGTTTATAGAGTTAGCACGGTGCTCCCATCAAGTGCTTATGATGGATTCCACGTACAAAACTAACAAGTATGAGCTCCCGGTTTTGAATGTTGTAGGCCAAACTTCTACCAAGTCCCCGTTTAGTGTTGCCTTTTGCTTCTTGAGAAACGGGCTCGAAAAAAGCTATGTGTGGGCATTGGAACAAATTAAATTATTCTACGTTGAAGGATATACCCCTAAGGTAATTATCACCGAAAAAGAACAAGGATTGATGAATGCCATTGCAAGGGTATTCCCAGATGCTCATCATCTTCTTTGCACGTTCCACTTGTGGAACAATATTCAAACCAAGTGCAAAACGATTATTCGGCCAACAAAGAAAAACGAGATGGGGAGAATTAAAAAATTACCGGTTTCAGAACAAGAAACGGCCAAAGAAAAATTCGAGGAGGACGACAAGTTGGCGGAACTAAAATGGGCTAGTTTCCAAACTGAATGGGACGCTTTGACATGGTCTATCACCAAGGAAAATTATGAAGAAAATGTTCGTATGTTATGCTTGCATTGGAGTAATTATCCAAAAGTTGTGAACTATTTGATGGACCATTGGTTGAATCCCCACAAAGAGAAGTTTGTAGCGGCGTTCACAAACCAATATAGGCACTTTGACAACCAAGCTACAAGTACCGTGGAGTCATCTCACAACAGAATGAAGAAGAAGCTTCATAATTCTGATGGTGGGTTTGTTACGGTCTTCGAAGCGATGCACGATTATTTTCTCCGTGACCTTGACAGAGTTAAGGAATCTTTTGAAAAAAGCCTTTCTAGAAAACACGTCAGCTATAAAGACAAACCATTGCTCCAAAGTATTTTTTATAAGGTGTCGCATTGTGCTATTGAGAAGATAATGTATGAAATAAAGCACTATAGATTGGGAAACTTACACGGAGAAGAAGAGTGTTTTTGTCCTAACATGTCAAGTTTGGGACTTCCCTGCCGGCATATAATGCCCAAGTACGAAGAAGACGGTGTGATCCCAATTCAAGATATTGATCCGTTTTGGCAACAGTTGTCTTTCGATGAACCCATCGTCGAGCAAGATTTTGGTGCATCATTTGCCGACACCCACGTTGGAAAGGCTTTATCCAAGAAATACGATATATTAAATAAGGCGCAAAGGCAAATTTGGTTGACGAAGTTGAGTTACTTCGTGTTTCCGCACACAAGGTACGCTGTCAAGGAACCAATTAGAGGGAAGAGAAAAGGTAGGCCTTCTACCAAAGAATCGAGGGCCGTGGGACGCAAAAAAACTAGGGAATTGCATGAAGAATCAAAGAAAAGAAACCCTTCTGCATTTGAGCATTTGCAAAAGGAATATGAAGCAGAGGATGAGAAGGATAAGTCAAATGGAACAAGGGGGACCAAGTCTAGTAGATATTAAAGGAAAAGGTCTCGCGGTTCCCACTCAAGAAAGTTCAACAATTGTACTTGGTGCCAAGGGAAAAGTTCCTCCACACCGAAATTCAAGAAGAGTAAGTATGAAGGAATTAACAAGAAGAAAAAAAAAGAGTTAGTATGAAAGAATTAGCAAGAAGAAAAGAAAAACTTAAAGGAAATACATTAGTGGTTGAAGAGCCATATACGATCCGGATTGCAAGAGGATTGATGCAATTTCCATCTAACTTTTCAAGAATTGAGAATGGCAAAATCGTCCGAACCAAGCACATTATTTATGAAAATTATATGTCATCGTTTCCGGCTTTTTTTCGTCCATACATAAAGGCCACCGACGATGTTGCCGGTGATGCTATTTATGGATACCATGTATTCATCGAACAAGTTGGACCATTTAGCGGAGCAGCAGGGTTGGGTATGGACGAAGTAACTTATGCAAGGCATAAGTCAGCGGTTGAACTACGCTCTTACCCGGATTTATACAAGCCAATGATGTGTGCATATAGAGATGAAGAGTCGTTGTTAAACGAGGAGTTCATCGCTCTCGAAAGGCGTTTAATAGGCAACAAAAATTGCACTAGCGAGTATTGGATGAGCATGCCAATATGTGGGCAAATCCTCGCCAACGCTTTCAATTGCGTCATACATTATATCTCAAATGGTTATCGTTTTACATTTGCACCAACAAGATCAACATTTTTTGAACAATTGGCTAATAGAAGATGTGTGATTGGCTGGTGCAGAACTGCCATTATGTCGGTCTCAAGTTGAAAGAAGGAAGTCCATTACCCCCGTTACAGGATGGATACGACGGTGATATCGCCATGTCTTGGTGTCACCGGTTCAAGCAAAATTTTGAACTCTGGAAGGCATTAAAACTCTCCCCGACCTTTCAATTCATATCATTTGTTTCTGACTCGGAGTCGGAATGATAATATAGTAAACCTGGAAGGCATTTAATATTGGTAGTAACAATATCATATGTATGTTGGAGGAATCATAATATTAACATAGTTTTTTGGAAATGAAAAATTTGGAATATCATATGTGTCACTACAAAATTCACCCAGGTTTACGGTTGGGTTTTCACTGAAAACCCAACCGTAAACCAGTCACTACACAATTATGATAATTTTACGGTTGGGTTTTGAGTGCAAACCCAACCGTAAACCTTCTAGGGTTTTTTCCCCCAGTTTTACGGTTGGGTTATGACTCCAAAACCAACCGTAAAACTGTCACGTTTACGGTTGGGTTTTGAGTCCAAACCCAACCGTAAACCTGGGTGAATTTTAAACTGGAAGGTTTACGGTTGGGTTTGCACTCAAAACCCAACCGTAAATATTCTTGTTAACCTTTTTTTGGAATTTCAATTCACTCAAAATTGGGTTCAAAACACAAAATTTATGTAAACATCAAATTTTTGACCACATTACAACCCATGAAATCATTAAAGTAACCTGGGATACAATTGAAATTACCACTAACAAACCCAAATGGCATTACAAAAGAACTAATACATAGGTTTGCGAGTGAGCAAAAAGTCCTTTAGGATGTGATAATGAGGTAGGTATAAAAAGGGACATATTTTCCATCTCCTCTATTCCTGAAGAGATCTCTGTAACACCTCATCTTCGGTTTCACCCCTAAGTCGTAGTTGACCAATAATACGAACTAATGTCATAAATTCTTCTATGTATCGTTGTATAGTGTTATATCGACAAATCAACTTGACGTGATCACGGTTATAAGGGTTGCCGGTTTCAGAACAAAAGTTTTCATGGATTGTTTGCCAATAACTCGGACTCGTTATACCACTTTGCCTTCTTTCTTCTTCTCTTTTTGGAAAACATAATACATAGTTGCGGAAAATACATAAATCTTCATCCAAAGAAAAATCTGGATTTTTAATCCCAGGTTGACCCATATTCCACTATGTTAGAGTACTAGTTTAGTTGGAGATGATTGTTGTAACATAAATGTTTAATTTTTTTAAAAAATGGATGGGTTGGATATGTACTCAATTATTTCACTTATAAACCAGAAGTGTAACGGCTATATTTTAAAAAATGGGTCGTACAAGGTTTCAACGGCTCTATTTGAAAACCCAAAAAACTTCAAAAACGACCCAAAACTTTCCTCAAATGGAATTTACGGTTGGGTATTGACTCAAAACCCAACCGTAATATCCTTGGGAATTGATGTGTTGAGGTCATACATTTACGATTGGGTTTTGGCTGAAAACCCAACCGTAAACCATCCTTTGTACCTTTGAGTTTTATGGTCAAATTTGGGTTTCAAAATCAAAAATTTGAACTTATTCAATCATTTTAACTATATTTAAGGTAAATTGGGTCATCCAAACAAAGAAAAAACGAAAAAAACACAAATTAGAGAATCCAATTTTAAGTTATCCAGTAGAATTTACGGTTGGGTATTGACTCAAAACCCAACCGTAATATCCTTGGGAATTGATGTGTTGAAGTCATACATTTACGGTTGGGTTTTGGTTGCAAACCCAACCGTAAACCATCCTTTGTACCTTTGAGTTTTAAGGTCAAATTTGGGTTTCAAAATCAAAAATTTGAACTTATTCAATCATTTTAACTAGATTGAAGGTAAATTGGGTCATTC
>JAJJMC010029624.1:7444970-7517870 GCA_023531435.1 Papaver californicum
TTGATCATAACTCCTTCATACGATGTCCGATTGACCTCATTTTTTTTTGGATTAGCTTCGTATTTCAATTCTCTACAAGATAGAAATGAAAAATCTTAAAATCTATTTATCTAATTTTACGATTGAGGTTTAAAGATTAGTTACGGTTGGGTTTAGTTGAAAACCTAACCGTAAATCTTAATTGAATATTCATCTCCTACATTTGAGTTACGGTTGGGTTTGTTTAATAACCCAATCGTAATATGAAGAACAAACCAGTTATGGTTGGGTTTCCATTCGAACCCAACCGTAAATTCAATCTGTAACCCTAAATCTTCATTAATTTGTTTAGTTTTATCCGGATTGTCATCACTACTACTCTCTACATATTTATTAGTATTCTTCGTCACGAAATTGAGAGTTTAATCGACGACGAAATTTTGATTCGATGGAGAAATTTGATTAAAATGGAGAAGGAGAAGATATGGAGGAGAGGGAAAGATTTTAATTAGAGGATAAATTTATCTTTTTTTTATTAGGTAAAGGGTAAAATGGACATTTAACTTTTCTCCTAGGACATCCCTTAACGAAAAATTGGGTCACCTCACCTCCTAAAGCAACCCCTCTAGGATATTAGAGCCCCTATATCAGGCTTCTAAATTGATAGCTAGTTCAGTCCAAGCTATCTCCCAATTGCATAAATTATGTTGGCAACGGTTGTCTCGTGTTGAACCCCTTTATATCTACCGAGAACAAGACAACCAGAGATAAGCTTGTGCACAGTTACATGAGAAGTAAAGATTTTAACTTACACGACAACGAGTACAAATATACCAGGCCATGTAAATCTCGTAATCAGCAGTACAGATTTATTAAATAAAAGATGACAAGCATAATTCTGGTTTTCGAAAGTAACAATTCAACGTAATATTATCAAACATGTTAAGAGGCAATGTAAATGCTAATTGCTTCTTCTTCTTTTTTTCAAATCAGCATGGGTAAATATAATTTTAGTTTTTATTTTTTATTTTTGATCGGCAAAGAAAAGTGTGTAGATGTAATATTGATTGTTTATAAACTAGTTTGTAAAATAGTATAGTAAGTGAACAACTAACTACAAATCTTAAATCTACCCCAAAAAATTCAAAATAAACAAGATATGATCTTCCTGAGTCAAACTATTTTCTAAACATAAATAGTCCATCATGGCTTTACTTGTATGAACCTTGGTAACCACCACAAAATTGAGTAAAACTCCATTCAACAAAGAACCCCTGTAAAATCATGATCCCCTAAACCCTATCCAAGAAAAACCTCCAAACAAAGCCGTCTTATGGACTTGGCTAGCTAGGCCATTGCCTAGAGCCTCAAATGGTTTGGGCCCAAAATATTTAATTTTCATGTCAAAATTAACATCACTAAAAACTAAATTAGATGTAAGAAATAATAATTAATCTAGGTTTAGATTTAAGTTATTTTTTTTTTCTCATTTTCGTTGCACAAGCAAAGATGGATATCAACACCGTGTACTCTTTTTTATCGATCCAATTTTGAAATTATTAAAGAAAAACCTAAGCATAGAAGAGGTTAAAATGTAAGAGGATTGAATATTTTTTTCCCCAATTTTTCAAAAAATTGAATGCTAAATAGAAAGAAGAATGTCTAGTTTATGTTGCCACATAGAAAACACATAATTATTATTGGAGAAGCTCTAATAAATAAATTTTTTTATATATATTTATTGTTTTTTTATATTCTAGTAATACTATATACTATCTTACTTTTCATAAGAATTATGTTAATTTTTTATTTCAATTTTAATTAATAAAAATTGGAAAAAACATGTAAACTAACATTATTTTTGACATACGCGTTTTTTAAAATTTTTAACACTTAATAGAAAATAATCTTAACTGATTCAATTTTTTGATATTTTAATTAAAAATAACAATAAAATTATTAGCTCACTAAATTAATATTAATAATATTAGATTTCCATATTTTTTATTTGATCATGAAAACGGATAAAAAAAAGATAAAAAAACATAGTCTCACTTTGATTACTATCTACGTGATAATCAATAAAATAAAATAAAAGAACACAAACTTTTAATCAATTTTTTTTTTTAAAAAGAGTAAACTAAAAACAACTTAAATAACAAAGAGTTAAAGAAGCGCAACTCTTCGATTACAGAAGCAAATGTTAAACAGTAATTTCACTTGTTAGTCCTACAATACTCAAATTACTCAACTGTAAAATCCAAAATACTGACACCAACCGAGTCAGAGCTCACTTTTGAATCCTGTAATACTGTCTAATTTTAGAATCCGAACTTTTGGTAACCATCTTCCCTTCATGGAGCCTAACAATAATTGCTCTATGATTCCGTCTTACGTCATCCTTTGTCCGGTTGACAGCCACCATAGTTGCCTGATGTGTATCAACCATGTTGGATTCCATTTGTCACCGAATCATCAGTGTCGCCCTGGGTCCCCCGGATCCAGCACACTGATATTAGTAAACATCAAGTTTCTCCGAACCTTTGGAGCCCTCGTAATTACCCAATTCTTGCTATGTCTAGTGAGGAGTGGTCTTGGGCTGGAAAAAAAGGAAAGAATTGTAAACCTACCTTCTGATCTACAGTCAGACACATTACCATTGCGTCACAGATCTAATTGTTGAACATGATTAAACAATCAACTACATATCCACTGATTTTTTGTTTTTGATGGATGTAAGTATCACTGTATCAGGTTTGTATAGCAGAAAACTCTCATTTCGCTGTCGTCCTAGTGCAGAAGCAGCAGCGGCAGTCATTTCTTCTCCAAGTTCAGGTGCGTTAATGAAATGAGCTTAATCTTTAGAAAAAAATCTTCATCAGGTCTGCAATTATATCGAAGTCTTTATGTAACTTCATTGATTAATCATGTTTCAGAACCAATTCATTCTTCAAAACCCCTAGAGAATTTACCTATTCATAAAATTTCAAATTCTAGGGTTTTATCAAGTAGTCATTTCTTTTTTCTACACAGTCAGGTAATAAATTTCCTGAATATGAAATGCCAACAGTAACATGGGGTGTAGTACAAGGAAGAAAAGAAAAGCTGGTATCTAGAGTTATTACTTGTGATTATCTAAAAGGCTTAGGTATAATACCTGATGAATTAGAGAATCTAGAATTACCATCAACAATTGAAGTAATGAAAGAGAGAGTTGAATTGCTTCAAAAGATTGGATTAACTATTGATGATATAAATGAATATCCATTAATGTTAGGATGTAGTGTTAGAAAAAATATTGTACCTGTTTTAGGTTATTTAGAAAAAGTTGGAATTTCGAGACCGAAATTGGGAGAGTTTATTAAGAGTTATCCCAAGTTCTTCATGCTAGTGTCGTTGTTGAGCTTGTTCCGGTGATTAAATTTCTTCGTGGTATAGATATTGAAAGACAAGATATTGGTTATGTATTGATGAAATATCCTGAAATTTTAGGGTTTAAGCTTGAGGGAACAATGAGTACTTCTGTTGGTTATTTGGTAGTATTGGTGTGAATCCTAGAGATATTGGACCAATGGTAACTCAATTTCCTTACCTTTTAGGAATGAGAGTTGGTACTAGGATTAAACCGACTGTTGATTACTTGGTATCGTTAGGGATTCCGAAAAAGATTCTGGCTAGGATGCTTGAAAAACGGCCAAAGGTTCTTGGGTAGGATCTTGAAGAGACTGTAAAACCGTATGTGGATTGTTTAGTTAGTTTTGGCATACGAAGGGAGATGCTTGCATTGGTTATTGCTCAATACCCGCAGATTCTGGGGCTTCCTTTGAAGGCTAAATTGTCTTCACAGCAATATTTTTTCAATCTGAAGCTTAAGATTGATCCGGAAGGGTTTGCCAGGGTCACTGAGAAGATGCCACAGATTGTTAGTCTTAACCAGACTGTAATTTTGAGACCCATTGATTTTCTGCGTGCACGGGGTATAGTAGCAGAAGATGTGGCAAGAATGGTTATCAAATGTCCACAGTTGGTTGCTCTTCAAGTTGAATCAATGAAGAACAGTTTTCATTTCTTCAAGTGTGAAATGAAGCGGGCGTTCGAAGAGGTTATAGAGTTCCCTGAATACTTCACATATAGCTTGGATTCAAGAATTAAACCTAGATATCAGAGGTTATCGAATAAAGGGATTAGATGCAGTTTGGCTTGGTTTCTTAACTGTAGCAATCAGAGATTTGAAGAGAGGTTACATGCTGATTATATTGAGGTAGAAAGTGAAGGGCCTTCATTTTTTATGGGAGGGAAATTGGAATTACCAGGGGTTGAACTTCTATCTGACAAAGATGAAGATGAGAGTGACGATGAAGTTCTCTATAGACATACTGTTTCCTTGTAGTAAGATTGTTCATTCTGTTTTTTGTTTCGCGATAAACAGTTGTTCCAGTATCCTTTAATCAATGGAAAATAAACTTTTCTATCTTGCGAAACTTTATGCAATCTTCTCTAGCTTCTTTTCAAACACAAATTTACTCTGAGTATTCTTTAGCCAATTGGGCCCTTCATCATCTTCAAGCCTGGAGTATAATTAGTTCCTTCCATAGTCTTCAAATTTCATTCTGTTTTGTGTAACCTTAGAGGATAAGGGAGACTGCAGTTCAGGTGGTGGTGTCAAGCAGTGTCAAACACGAGTGCCATTGCCGCTACATATCGACGCTGTGAAGTTATGTAAAATGCAGTACTCTTGTTACAATGACCAAATATTACTTTCTTTGTTTCATGCAGCAAAACATGACGAGACTTGGAGGCTTGCGATATCCATAGAAGGTCACAAGTCAGAAATTGCCGACTGGGTACCTGCTTAAAAGTTCTACTCGACAAGAGGATGCCATGAGTGAAGTGGTAAGATCCTCTTTTCCTTATGTGGTCAGAATTAGTTTATCAGGGTTGTTCAATGTGGATGCTGCATCGCGGATTAGTGTATCTTTACACTGTTAGACTCCCTGGAAAATCAATTTTACCTTTCACATGAATTGGATTTACATACATACTGTGAATCTTTTGGCTGAAGTAAAGTTCTGACTAGTATTTTCTTCTGAAGTATTGGTCTGATTCTGTGCTAGTTTTACAATATCAATACTAAGATGACAACTTAGATAATATTCATGATTGTAGTGTTGAACTTAGCTTTACTTTCAGTCAATAGCAGCATTTCACCCATCTTTCACATGATAGACTAACTGACTGAGTAGTGGTTTATCATTTTCATAATTTGATTCTGACAGATGAGTGTTTTTTTCAAGCATTTATTCCCGTATACTCAATTATTTGCTTAGAGATTTTTCGATCGTATAAAACTCATGTTGGTCACCTGAGGATTCCTGCTAACAAATAATAGAGACTGCAGAGACTTGTTTGACCGGTTATAAGAGTCAATGACAATTTGGGGAAATAAATTCGCAGTTGATGCCAGGTTTGTTATCCTTCAATTGTGCATGCGTTCTGTGGGACCCCTTCTCATCGCTCCCCTTTAGATCTTCTCGGACCAAAAATTTTAGATTCACAAGTATCAGCATAAATATCCCTAGTCCTATTCCAATATTCCAAATTATATCGGGTTGGGGTATATAGTAGAACCCTATTCTGGCATCCTGGTCTTGGTAAAGTTATAACCCCCTGAATATAATCTTCATACATATAATGTTGAATTGGATTGTTCTGTATGAGGACGCTATAGGGTTCCTAAGGTGGTTGTCACTGTATTTACTTCCCTCCATTATGCCCCTTATTTTTGGTTGAAGTATGCTTCTGGTAGTCCATTTGTAGTTTTATTGGAATCACGAGTTTTGTCTGTTTGGGAGATGACGGAATCGCATGGTTGTTTACTCGGTATACAATATCTATGCAGTTCCATACTGTGTAGTCCTAACCTTTTTTTCATTTATCTTAAAGTACACCTATATTTTGATTATGTTTTTCATCTGGCTAAAGCTTTGTTTAGTTTTGCATTTCTAGTTATAGGTATTGCATCTTTTTTATTTGTTTCAGAGCTACGTGATCAAAGATGGCAGAAATAATCGGCAGTTTACTTCTATCGAGCGGAGAAGAATGCCCTGTACGTGAAGTTTAGTTGAGTTCCTTTAACACCATTTTTAACGATCCACTTTCTGAAGATCTTCAATCGTGGCATTTATAGGAGGCAGTTTCGCTTCTCACGGGTTATCTTTCAGAGGCATCTTAGGTCTTTGTTGTCCTTAGCTTTGTGAGTTACAAAAGAACTGTTAATTACAATTTACATGTATCAAGCTGTGATGAAATCCACCAAAAAGAAAGAAAGGTAAAGTTTCTCAGAGATTCTCATCTGAGATAAAAAAACTATGCTCCACCCCTGACTCTGAGCTGCGTCATCAGCAATATATGGGATGCACCAAAAAGAAACTGGAGGTCTGAGTGTTGTTTGAGACGAGAGTTCATGATAAACACCATGGTAGGTATGATGTTCTAGCAATTGAAGTTGAGGTGCATTTGTGAACTAGGTACGTTATATATTTAGAATTTATATATGCATAAACTTTGTAATCCTGGATTGGTTGTAGCAATTTGGTGAAAAGAGGGGTCTCTGTAGAACAATAACAGAAATTGGTTGTGATCTTGAAGAGACTTTTCTACAGGTAAGAATACAACCCAGTTGGAAACGTACCTGAAGTATATCCTGATTGAATAGAACCTAAAATCAAATTGGAGATATCCCTAAGATATAAAAATGATGATGGCAGTCATTGTAATCCTAGAGCCTTAATCCATGGATTTGAAGCTTTGAAATCAGGTTTAAGATAAAAGTCAGAATCAAGTAATTTCCTTTATGGAAATCAATGAAGATATGCAAATACCAAAGTTAAAAATTCCAATTGTTTTTTCATGTTTACTACAAACGATTGTAGCCTTTAAAGCTTTTGTTGTCTGTCTGTAACAGTGTATCTGTCGAGTGTATAAGAGGTGTTAGATTAGGTGTTATTTCTGTTAGCTAACTGATTAGGACACGTCTGTCAGTTAATTTTTTTCTTGATTTTCCTCTTTTTTTGGCCGGTCGTCTTTTTTTTTTTTTCTTAATCCCCACCCGATGCCGGCAAATATTGTACTCAGATCTGGTAAACTTTACCACTGTACTACTGTGACACCTGTTGTTTCTTGATTTTCCGCTAATTGGAAACATGGATTTCTTTTGTAATCAACCTCTATAAAAAGATTTGTATATGTCCTTCTCCTTAATAAGAATTCTATCGTTTCTCTTTTACCATTTTCTATAGTACCAGTGCCACGAAGGGCCTGATAATCATATTTTTCTTTTCTTTTCAACCTTCTTCCATTAAAACTCTGTTACTTCAAGCTTTTCTTCTGTTGATTCAATAATTGAAACACACATTTCTTGTGATTCTCTTATTACAATTTGTAATATTGTTCCTCGCAAGTTCTTAGATCACAATCATTTGACTTGGAGAGCTCTTTTACCATCGTCGTTACTGAAGAAATTTAAAGAATATGGTATTGACACAACTGATGCAGTGGTGAAAGATAAGGGAATCTGTAGTGCCAGTTAAGTTCAAAATGATTTCCCTCTCCAGGATCACACGTATGGTTTACATGCTTCAGTTCTTTTCTTTTATTGCACACATGTACTCTGTACATGTGTTATTACTTAACGTTAGTTAAGTGATCAGAAGTATAGATAGTTGTAATGATGTTCATTTTGTTGTAGTGAAGCTTAGCTTCACTAATAATGTTTTCAATAAAATTTATATCACCGTTAACACAATGTTATCATGGTATTAGATAGGTTAGAGTTTGTTTACAACTCTCCATCGATCCATTAGTTCATTTTCTGACTTCAATCTTCTTTTTCTTGTTTTTTGTGGTGAAGATTGCTCTTGTGTTGATTGGTTTCTTTGTTTAACGAATCTTGTTCTTCATTTTGATTTATCAGGTCTACTTTCTCTTTCTCTTTTTTTCTCCAATCTACGAATGATTGAAACATTTCCTTCAACTTCAACAAATTCAACCATGGAGAATCCTACTTCTAAATCTTTCTCAAACATTCCAATTAATCAATTGACAAATTCCGTTCATCTCAAACTCAAGGAGGATAATTTCATAACATGGAGGAATTTACTAAATCCAGTAATCCAAAAGTTCAAGCTGATGAAATATCTTGATGGTAGTTATGAGTGTCTACCTCAGTTCACCTCTCGGGGAAATCAAACTAATGGAGTTGTGAATTCTTTATACAATGACTGGTTGGATGAAGATGCTTTCATAATAGTGTGGTTAAACTCAACTCTTTTTGATTCATTTATTGTATATTTCTCTAGATCTACCACTTCACATGAACTATGGACAGACATTGAAGACAGGTTTGCAAGATCTTTTTCTACTCACTCCATTCAATTGCGTACAAAGTTGTTATCTCTCACTCAAGGTAATAAATCTATTCCCACTTTAATCAATGAGATTAAGTTTTTATCTGATCAACTAGCTACTGCTGGGGAGATCATCTCAGATAAGGAACTAGTTGTTATGACTCTTAAAGCTTTAAATGTTGATTATATACCATTTGCAACCTCCATGAGACATCGCAATCCACCAATTACTTGTATTGAATTGCATAATAACTTGCTTAGTGAAGAAGCAATTATTTCTGAAAGATCTAACCTCTTGAAGGACGAAACTGATGCTAAGGCCTTTCTAGCTAATACAAACAGAGGATTTTCTAGAGGTTATAACGATGAGTTTGTGATAGTGGTAAGAAAGGTTTTGTTTCAGAACTTGTGAAGATTTTGACTTTAGACTTAAGAATTAAAACTAAACTAGAAATAACAAAACTTAAATGAAAAATTGATTCCAAGATTTTATAACTAACCAAGACAATGGATTCCACTACTACACATGATTGAATGATGTTATAAACATTTCAAAACCCTAGTCACCTTTTAAGCCCTTTTATTTTTGAATTCACTAAAAATCAGGTATATTCTTAAATATTATTTGTACCCATTAAGTATAGATTATCAACTGATTTAACAAAGTATAACCTATCAAATTGAATCACAAATAGTTAAGAAAATTATGCAAACAATTAAAACTCTGCAGAAGCAGTGATTAAGTGAATTATATAATTAAACTAGAGAAAATAAAATAATTACCCATCAATCATGCGTAAATAGCTTCCTCCATTGCCTTGATTTCGTGAAAATTAGCTCATCATGGTAAACGACATCTCAGAATATTTATTCATAGCTCAAAAATTGCTTACAAAGATGAAATGCAGAGAATGTTATAAAACAACGAGTTTGCAACGTTTATAGGCGTTACAGACTCACTGTTACAAAGCAAGTGTTTCAGAGCTGAAGATAAACGTTGCAAAGATGACAATAAACGTTGCAAAGATGAAGATAAATGTTGCAATTGGAATGAAGAAACCGTTACAAAGTGGTTGAAGGAACCGTTGCCTTATCTTCTATTCTTCGTGTTCTTCAGCAGTAGAAAGATATTTTCTCTGCAACTCTTGATTTCTCACTATCTAAACTTCCCCAAACTCTCCATAGACTTTCTATCTCCTTCTAACAACATATATATACACCACAGGCTCTTAATAACTCCTGAGATTCTCAAAAATCTTTTATGCCATACACCGGAAATAATTTCCTTGTTTAACTCCTTCACGGTTCTGATTGCTGCTACCACACTCTAACATGTTACAAACAGCTCACAAAACGCGTCCAACTCCTTACAGAAACATGCAATTTTCAAATATGGCAAAGAAAATCCGAGAATATTTCTCTTGCCCTGTTTTACTCCAACTCGATTATTCATCCCAATTTAGTTGAATCAAACAATTATACCTTTTAATCAAGTCCGACCCAAGAGAAATTTGCGATTGAATCTCTCCCATACACCTCCAAAAATCGAACCTTAATTCTGCAACTCTTTTCCCGCTAATATTCTGTTTGAAATTTGAGAAGAATTTGGTGTCCCCCTATCCTCTGTTGGTGTGCCTGTAGTACTGGAGTGCCCCTATCCAAAATGGGGGACCCTTTAGCAATTGTTCCCGGGGTGCCTTTAGTAAATTTTCGAGCCATTTTTTTTTCTAAAAATGTTTATTTTTTAAAAACACCTACACACATAAAATAACACAATTAGTATACAATTGAGTACTATCAATATAAAGAATTGAGACAAATCAGACACAAAAATGTGTCTATCATATAATCCTGGATTCATAGGTAATTCCAGAGGAAGAGGTTATGGCCGTTATCCTAATCCATCTATTTTTCAAAGAAATGCTTCAGGCAGAGGTTACTCTTCCACTGATAAGCCAGTTTGTTAGATTTGTAATAATGTTGGTCACTTAGCTACTACTTGTAATCAGAGACTTAATTTCTCTTATCAAGGAAGATCTCCACCAGCAAATTTGAGTGTTATGTTGGCATCAGCTGATATATTTGATGATGAAGAATGGATTGTTGACAGTGGAGCTAATAACCATATTTCCTCCAATGCTAAAACTCTACAAAAATCTACTCCTTATGATGGTTGTGAGTTAATACACACAACTGATGGTACATGTATGCCTATAACTCATAAGGGAACTTCTACTAGACATGTTCATGATCATTCTTTTGTTCTTAATGATGTGCTTCTTGGGCCTACATCATCTCATAATTTGTTATCCAATCATAAATTCACATCAGATAATAATTCCTCTTTAAATTTTGATTCTCATGGCTTCTCTGTGAAGGATCAACTCTCTGGGAAGATTCTTTTTCAAGGTCCACATAGGAATGGTATATATCCCATGAGTTTCAGTTCCCCTCCTTATGCTTTCACAACTATAATAAGTTATCCTGCTCTTCTATATAAGAGATTTAGTCATCCATTATTTCAAACTTTACAAAAAATTTGCAAACTGTTACAATTGTCCAATGTAGTTAATAAACCTTTCTTTTGTAATGACTACAAACTATGCAGGAGCCAGAAGCTACCTTTTCAAATTTCTAGTACTAGTGCTATAGAACCTCTGGAGTTGTTGCACATGGATCTTTGGGGTTCTTGTCATGTAGCTTATGTGTCAAGCAGCTTGTATTATGCAAATATTGTTGATGAATATACCAAATATTGTTGGATTCTGCTATTGTCTTCTAAATCTGATTTCAAACATTCTTTTGTCTCCTTTGTAACTAGAGTTGAGAAACTTCTCTCTCACTCTGTCATTAAAATTAGAACTAATAATGGTGGGGAGTTTCTAAATAAGTTTATTAACCAATTTTATGCTTCAAAGGGAATTACCCATGAATATTTTGTCCACAAACTCCTGAGCAAAATAGAGTTGATGAGGTTAAGCATAAATATTTTTTAGGCATCACTAGAACCTTGTTGTCAATCTGTTCTACCTACAACTTATTGAGTTGAAGCTCTTCAAACTGCAAACTATTTGATTAATAGACTTCCTACTATATCAATTAGTTTTGAGTCTCATTTTCAAAAGCTTTTTCACAAATTTCCAAATTATAATTTTCTTAAAGCCTTTGGTTGTACATGTTTTCCCTGGCTCAAACCATATACTTCCAATAAACTAGAGCCCAGAAGCAAACATTGCATCTTTCTTGGTTATAGTTTAAACCAAAAAGGCTAAGATGTCTTGATCCTAATACTGGCACTGTCTATGTTTCTAGACATGTTTCATTCAATGAGTATTCTTTCCCTTATCCTTTATTGGTTTCTACATCTTCTACTATTGATCAATCTTCTGCATCTGACATTTTTCTTAATGCTCACTTTGATTCTCTCTATCTTGCTTCTACTCCTTCTCCTAAAATAACAAAGAATGATTATTACATGACTACTAGGGGTAAGCATGGCATTAGAACTCCAAAGTCTTATTATGCTACTAACCACCCTTTTGATGTGGCTCTTGTTAGTACTATTTCTTATATTCCAACATGTATTAGTGCTGCTAACAAGGAGAAAGTGTGGAGAATTGCTTCTGCTGCAGAATACAAGGCCCTAGTGGATACAGAAACTTGGTCACTTGTTGATCCTACTGGTATTGACAATATAATTGGTTGCAAATGGGTGTTTAGGATTAAGCATAATCCAGATGGATTTATTGAGAGATATAAAGCCAGATTAGTAGCAAAGGGATTTCATCAACAATAAGGCATTGGTTTTGAAGAAACTTTCATGTTGCTAAGCCAACCACTATTACAGTTATTCTTCTTATGGTTGTGTAATTCAATTGGAAAATTCATCAATTGGATGTAAGTAATGCCTCCCTTCATGGAGACCTAAATGAGACTATTTATATGACTCAACCACCTGGCTTTGTTGATGATTCAAGACCTCATCATGTGTGTCTTTTGCATAAAATCCATTTATGGTCTTAAGCAAGCTCCAAGAGCTTGGTATGAAAAGCTTAGTGTTGCATTTCTATCTCTCAGTTTTGTTAATTCAGCTTCTGACACTTCTCTTTTGACACTCCAACAGAATACAGATCTCTAGTTGGAATTTTACATTATCTGACATGGACTAGACCAGAAATATCTTATGCAGTTAATCTAGTATTTCAGCATATGAAGCATCCTATCACTACATCTTTTGGGGTTTAGCAACGGCCCTATGCAGTTACAAACTTGACTTGCAATGGTAGCCAGCCGTTGCGAAACATGGTGTTGTATTTTTTTTTGCAACGGCGCTCCATCCAAGTGTTTTTTTTCTTGACTTCACAACTGTTTCAGCCAAGTGTTCTTTTTCTTGACTTTGCAACGAGTTCACCCTGTGAGTCGTTGCTAATTTTTGTTGCTAATATAAAAAAATGGTGTAGTGTAGAACCCCCCATCTTGTTGCAGCTAAAAGGATTTTGAGATATGTCAAAGGGACTATTCATCTTGGTCTTCATTTTACTAAGGGAGATTCTTTTCTACTAGGTTTCTCTGATGCAGATTGGGCTGGTTGCATTGATGATAAGAGATCTACTGGTGATTATTGTATTTTTCTTGGTTCAAATGTCAACTTTTGGTCTTCCAAGAAGCAAACAACAGTAACAAGATCTAGTAGTGAAGTTGAATATAGAACATTGGCTCATAGTGCAGCAAAAATTGTTTGGCTTTGTTATCTACTTCAGAATCTTCATTTCTATGTCTCTGGCATCCCAAACTTGGGTTGTGACAACATCAGTTCCATTAATCTTGTAGCCAATCCTATTATGCATTCTAGGATGAAGCATGTTCATCTGGTTTATCATTTTATAAGGGAGTTGGTACAGTCAAAGGCTTTGGATGTGTTCTAAGTTCACACTTTGTTCATTTTGTTGTAATGAAGCTTAGCTTCTCTGATGATATTTTCAATAAAATTTCTATCACCATTAACACAATGTTATCATATGGTTTAGTTGGTGGTTTTATTGTTTGTCTTGTGATATTTACAATGAGAGCCATTGAAAATAATGGAGTTGCTAATCCGGATTATCTGATAATGTTATTTCATATATAACTGGTCTAGGAAGCTTCTTATTATGAATTTTGGAAATCAATTAAAAAACGAGTTGTTGCTGCCTCTTCAATTCATGCCATTCAATTGAGAACGAAACTTTCAACTATCAAATAAGGTAACACTTCAATCTCTTTCTAATCTTAATGAGATCAAGAAAAATTCTGATTTTTTATTCATTGTTGGTTCTCCCATTAGTGATAGTGAAGTGATTATTTATGTTTTTGATAGCTTTGGATGCAGTTTTCATTCATTGTATACTTCAATTCAAGTATGAAATCCACTTATTACTTTTGGGGGATTTACCCAATAGTGAGGAAATTATTCTTACTGAGAGATCTAAAAATGTTGTTAGTTCTAATGATACTAAGCATTTGTTGCATTCTGATCAAATATATCTTTCTTTAATTCTTCTGCTAGGTTTATCCAACTTCTCAACCTTTTTCATCAAGAGTTTCTTCTATGTTTCGTCCATCATTTTCACCGTAATCTTATTTTTCTCCCACTACATCTGCTTCCACTTTTCCTATGAAGAATACATTTACCAATCCTTTCACTACTGGAAATACTTACTCACTTAAAAATTACAAGCCGACTTGTCAAATTTGCTTCAAAGTAGGTCATTCAACTATAGAGTGTAATCACATGATGAATTATCAAGGGAGACCAATTCCACAAAACATTCATGTTATGTTAGCTGCCGCAGATATTCTTGGTGAGAATCCATGGTATGCATATTCTGGTACCAAAATGTAGTAGAGTTATAGAATTTAATCAAGTCATGCTATGTTAGCTATTGCATAGTGTAGTCTACTAAAGTCAGTTTCACACAAGATTAAATTAAGTAGTAGAGTTATAGGATTTACTCAAGTTGTCCTTGAAGACTAAAGATTTAAGAACACATGAAGACATCATGAAGAACTTCATCAAAGGTTAGTAACGAAGATTGATTTTCCTTTTGGAATCTTTTCCTTCTATCTATCATAGCAAATTCGAAGACTTTAGTATTGAATGACATACAAAGAAGGTTCTTGTCACTGACTAGCAAATGGCTAAGTTTATTGAGATTTCAAAGTTCAAGCTCTCGCTTGTCGAAATTCGGAATCAAGAATCAAAGAGGAAAATCTATGCAAGTTTAGGTTCGCAAACCTAGTCTAACAAAGTTTCTACTGGAGATTTTTTTTGAAATTTGAGTTTACAAACCTATAGTATAGTAGAAGTGGTGTTATTTGATGCATTTGTGGTCTATTTTGATTTTTTTATCACTTTCCACTTTTTAAAATCATAGTATAGTGGAAGTGTCATTATTTTATCAGGTCAGATGCCATTATTTAATTAAGCTCTTCCAGAAACCAACAGTTCCAAGCTTGAATTATGTCATTCTCCTAATTCAGAGGGAGTCAACTTATGGGACGTAACTACCTGAATCCACGAATTAACTTCATTTTCATTCCCCCAGTTTAAGAGTTTGCCCTTTATCGAGGTGGGTTAGGGGGCCCTCCAACCTCAAAGTTCTTATGATTAGAACAAGGTTAGACTTTGAAGACTTGGGGATCGTGAAACACAGGTTGATCTATCATCTTAATGGTTTAGAATCATGTATCTTGATTTGGTCGTTCATATAATTCTTGTATATTCTAAGTTAATTTTCTCATGCTATAAGGTCATTCAATAATTATTAATCAAATTCAAGATTTAATAGAATTTAATTTTAAGATTATATATGTTAATCGAAGTCTAGATTTAAATTTTCTACAAAATTCATCTAAGACTAGGTTTAAGATTTATATTCTAGTGATCTAGATTCGATTAGGTATCTTTATAAATTATAAAGAGTACCCAACTCGGCGGACGTAAGCTTTACCGGATCTTCAGTTTGTATCCCAAAGCTAATAATGAAAAGAACCCTATACTACTACAGTCCAGTGGGGCTGGGAGGGGGGGGGGGGGGGGACATGACTCTGGTGCTTTATGGCTTCTCCTCCTTTTTGGGAGTGAAATCTAGCATGCAAGCAGAAGTTAAAAAATTTCGGTTGAATAACACATCATTCTTATATATAAGGAATCAAAAAAGGAAGAAAGAGTTTATGTAACACTTCTTTTTGATACCGATTGAAATATAAACCTAATATGAATATTTGACCTAGATCATTCTAAGTTGGAGGAAGATTTTTGTTAGCTAGATTTTACATCTAAAAGGAGATCAGTTAGTCGTTTTGTGGGAGGCAGAGTATCGATAATCTTCACGAATGACTGTGGAGAAACTCATAATCCTGTAAAGGACATCATCTAGGGGATTCATGTGCATAAAATCACGGGAGTTGGAGACGCAAAGAACACAAATTAAGCAGGGTAACTTAGATGATATATTTTGTCTCAATTGTATCCAGTCTGAAGTCTGTTAGCTGGTTAGTGGTGTAACGACTTAATTCAGGGTGTGTTCAAATTGCATAAGGTATCATGGTTTTCTTCACTTACATTTTTCCTCGTTAAAATCAAGATACAAGTTATGAAACTATCAAGATAATAGTTCTACCTGTATATCACGATTTCAAAGTAAATTCATCAAAGTCTCACCTTTTGTTATCGGAGAACCTCGGTGATAAAGGAGAACCTTTACAACAAGATAAACATGGTGTAGGGGATTGAGTTTTTGTGTTGGAGGATATCTTCAATTTATAGTGAATGGTCAAGTGTAGGTTGTTTTACATGTAAGCAATGAGTTTATTACAACCTAAGTAATTCTCGATGCTACCAAGTTTAAGTTATTTCCTCAGATACAAAAGGTTTGTTTCTTTAGCTAAAACTAAACTTGCATTGAAGTTCTTTCTATAGTTCAAAGTATTGAAACAATTAAGCGTCAACAAATTACCATAGGTAAGTTACTTATAAAGATAACTTCGAACTTATGCAATTAGGCGTGTGCATATAAGGTGGCAACTTCCTGAATCAGGATCCAAACTTGCATCTCAAGCTTGATCAAGTTTTGGAAAGAACGCAAACTAATATGCTAAGAACACCAATCCGTAAGTGTGTGAAATTTTTTCCTTGAAAACAAAGAAGGGAAGTGTAACAATTTCCAAAAGGAAGTTTATAAACATTTTACGCTTTAGGTTCACGAACCCAAGTATCTAGGTTCGCGTACTCAGTTAGAAAAAATATTCAGAAGAAAATGTTCTAATTTAGGTCGGGAACTCAAGTAATATTTCCAGTTCAGAAACATTTCTCTCTCCACTAGGTTCGCGAACTCCAAACTTAGGTTTGTGAACTCAAAGCAAAGCCGGAGTTCAGGAACCTTTCTCTCTCTTTTAGGTTCACAAAATTAATATGCATAAAAGTGAAATATCAAGTGTACTTCTTGACTAGGTTAGTAAAATTAACAAGTAGGTTTGTGAACTTATACTTTAAAAACTTATGAGAAACTGTTTACTTGATTCTAGTTTTGAAATGCGATAAACAAGAGCTTGACATCAATCTTTCACCAGACTTTAGCCAAACTGTCTAATCCGTAATAAGAACCTTACCTGTATTTCATTCAATACTAAAGTCTTCGACTTTGCTATGATAGATAATAGATAGACAGATAGATAAATGGGAAATATTGAAAAGAAAATCAGTCTCTGTTACTAACCTTTAATGAAATTCTTCAAATGATGTCTTCGTTTGATATTCAATCTTCAGTCTTCAAGGGTAACTTTAGTGAATCATAAAACTCTATTACTTAATCTAATCTAGTCTAAAGTTTACTTTAGTAGACTCCAAATCAAGAAATAGTTTTGATAACTAAAATATGACAATAGACTTGACATATACCAACACATGTGGATTCAACCGAGCATTCTCTCTAGCAATATCCAATATTGATCATATGAATTCCAATCTTTATTCTGATATGTTTGCTGCAACAACTAATTCATATTGTGAAATTCATACTTCTATTGTTATATCTTCTAAAAATGTGATTGACTCTTTAACATCCATTATACCATTTTTTTTCCTATTTTTCCTACTGGTACTTCAATTGATGCTTCAATTAATTTTTGTATTCATATTGTTTCAACTTATCAAATGCAGATCAGGGGGCAAAAAATAAATTTTTTAACCAAAGGCTTATTTTTCTATAAGATATTTATTGTTTAATGCTTTGTTATCAGAATGTGTTCTAACTTCATTTTCTCAAGCTCATAAGGATCCAAATTGGATGAAAGGATTGTAATCATTTGATACTCTTGTTTCAGCTAGAACTTGGACATTATACCACCATCGCCTTCGCAGAATCTAGTAGGTAGTAAATAGGAATTTAAGGTTAAACGCAAACATGAAAGTAGCGTTGATACAAGGCCAGGCTTGTTGCAAAAGGTTATCACCAATAAGAAGGTCCCAACCACAATTAGACTTTTTCTTTCTCTGATTGTTCACAGTGATTGGTCAGTTAAGCAACTTGACATTAATAATGCCTTATTATATGGTGATATCAAATATCTCATCCATTTGGTTTTCAATACAAGGACATGCCTAAATTTGTGTACCAGATAAATAAGTCTATCTACGGCTTGAAGCAAGCTCCAGAAGCTTGGTATGATAAACTTATGGATTCTTTTCTCTTAATTGCTATTAAGGCCTTTTATGCTGATACTTTCTGTTTTTATATATAAATGTGGGTTTATTCATGATTGTCCTTGTTTATGTGGATGATATTCTCATCATTGGCTCTTCATCATAATTTTGCAATAAGCCAATTTCTCAACTTTCCTTGTTATTTCTAGTTAAAGACTTGGGTCATATTCATTACTTCTTAGGTTTTGAAGTTAAAAAACTTGTTTTAGTTATGCACCTTTCGGAAACTAAGTATGTACTGGATGTTCCGAAGAAAACTAACATTTTAGAATATAAGCAATGCTCTATTCCAGTTATTGTAGATATTAAAATGAGTAAAATGGATAGAGATCCTCCATCTGATGCTTCATTAAATAAATCCTTAGCTGGGGCCTTTTAATATGTCACTTGGACTATGCGAGAAGTATGTTATGTTCTGAATCGTGTTTTTCATCATATGAGAAAACCACTACTGTACTTTTGGTTATTTATAAGAGAATTTTAAGATACATTAAAAGTGTTATTGATTTTGGTATTGTATTGCACAAAGGTTTGACTGTTGTGTCTTCTTTCTATGTCTCATATTGGGCCAGTAACCATGATTATGGAAAATATACAAGTGGTTATTGTGTATTATTTGGTTCAAGTCTAATTTCTTGGTCATCTAAGAAACAACCAACAATTTCAAGGTTTTCAACTGAAGCCGAATACATATTTTTAGCTCACACTGCAGATGAAGTTCTCTGGCTATGTCAGTTTATAAAAGACTTGAATATTTTCTTCCTACCTTCCATACTCTTTGGTGTGCCAATAATACTTCTCTCTCTTTGGATTTAAATTTTTCATAGTAGAATGAAACATGTAGTCGTTGATTTTAACTTCATTAGGGAACTGATCCGATTTAAAGTTCTCAGAATTTACTATGTCTCAATTGATGCTCATGTTGCTAATATTTTCACTTAAGGGTTGTAAGCTGCAAGGTTTGAGATTTTTAGAGACAAGTTAAGTGTTGTATCACCAGCTCAACTTGTGGAGGCATAGTAAAGAAGTGTATCCCTTAAGATGTTGTTGTCTGTTTGTAACAGTGTTTGTAGATGTCGAGTGTATAAGAGGTATTAGATTAACTAAGTGTTATTTTCATCAGCTGACTGATTGAGACACCTATTTGTTAAATATTTTGTTAGTTAAATTGTTTCTTGATTATTTTGTTAGTTGGAAACATTATATTCCTTTTTGAATCGACTTCTACAAAAGGTCTTGTATCTATTTTTCTCTGTACTAAGAATTATATCCTTTCTCCTTCAAAATTTCTCTAATTACAAGCTCAAATCTTGTTGAATGGGAAACTAATCTTCACCACAAATAAAGAAGAAATGGCAACAACCAATTTCGATGTCTTTATAAATACACATGCCAAAGAAAAATCAAAATTATGTGATGGTGCAGCTGTCTATGGGAAAACTCAAAGTTTATAGGATGCATACACTCAATATATATATAAGAAGAGATAAAACATACATTGAATATCTTATCATAAAAAATCTAAATACAATAACAAAAAGTGCGTAGCCAAGTATCTTGTAAACTTGTAATACTATGTTGCGGAATAGTAAATTCGAGTTCCTTTATTGCATATATGGCATACATTATATCATGGTGACATATTATAGTGTACACTTGTTAATTACACGTAGCGATTTCTAGCACCCACGAAAGAGCAACTTTCAACAACAAAATACCTTACAACACCTGCGTTGAAGCATAAATTATTAAGAACATAAATAGTCAATTATCTTACCTTTTTTTTATGCAAAAAAGAAATGTATTACTTAAATAATAGAGTTAACATAGTTTACATCCTTCAATATTGCACCTGCAATAAAACTTGGAGGATGATTGATCCAAACTTTTGAAAGCTTAAAAATCCTAGCATGCCTAACTAACTTGTCTTCTGGGTTATTACATTTTCTCCCAATGAACTTACAAGTCCAGGAGGTTCTAAACTTTAATATAGTGTTTATCTCTAAGGAAAGAGATTGATTCTCCCAAGCTACATTCATTATATCTCCATTAGCTGCTTATACCACTAATTTTGCATCAAGTTCAAATTGAACATGCTGAAGTCCCAACTCTTTCTCCCACTGTATAGCTTGCATCAATCCATTGCATTCAGCTTCATCTGGATTTAGGTGTTCATCTGCATGGTGGCATTTTCCTTGGATGAAACCACCTGTAAAATCACGTAAAATTAGTCCATAACCAGATGCAGGTATATTATTAATCTTTTTAAAAGATGCATCTCAACATATAGAGTAGAATGGGCTAGAAGGTGGTCTCCAACAATTATTATTCTTTTGTGCAGAATCATTTACACCAGTTCTGCTTTGTGTCTACAACATAGTAGTGCCAGTGAAAGCATTCAAATACTACAATGCACGTATCACTCCAACTGGATCAGGTTTGATATCTTCAAAGATGCATTTGCATCGAGCTTTCCGAATCTCCCATACTGCATTAGCCATTTTAACAATCCAATCCTTATCTAAACTACATAAATTATTTGTAAACCAACTTTTAATCCATTCTTGCACAGACATGCCAGAATCTTGCATACTTCTTCTTGCACCAGGTATAGAGAACTAAACTGCTCTTGATAAATGATAGTTAATTACAAAGGATGTGTGTGGTTTCAATTTCTTGATTACACATTTTGCAGATTTCACCACTATATCCCATAACTCTATCCATGCGCTCATTTGATGGTATAATATCAATAACAAACTTCCAAATGAAGTGTTTAACTCTTGGGAAAGTTTTAATACCCCACAGTTTCTTCAAGAATCTTGACAGATGCACATCATCATCTAAACTGCTACCATTTTTAATTTCCACCAGCTTAGAATAAGCTGATTTAACCGTGAAGACTCTATTCCTCGTGAGTGTCCATACCAACCTGTCTTCAGTATCGAAAGAAACTCTCATATTCAAGATTTTTTTAGCATCATCTTGATTAAAGAGTTGTTGAATGATGTAAACCTTCCATGTCCTTGTATCCTGATCAATCAAATCCGAAACTTTGTTGTAGTTCTGAGCTTCCTTCAAACTTGCAGTAGATATTTGAGGGGACTGGCTGCCAAGAATCCAATTATCCTGCCATATCAACACCTTTCCTTTTTACAATGACCCAAAAGCTGTACTTTTTATGAAACTCACGCTGCCCTGTATACTCTGACATGCCCAGGTGGAGTTCTTCTTTTTTCTAGCATGTAAAGCATTATATTGAGAAAAATATCTTTGCTTCAGCGACTGACCCTAAAGTTTCTTAGATGAATGACAGAGTCTCCAAGCATTTTTCGCAAGTAAAGCCTGATCAAAACACTGCAAATCTCTGAACCCCATCCCACCTGATTTTTTTTTACTCACTTGCTGCCATGAAGTCAAGTAAAAACCTTTACCATCATGCTTATTCCACCAAAACTTACGTTGTATCTTATCTATCTTCTTAATTGTGTCATTGGGTATCTTGAAAACACTCATATTGTGAGTAGGCATGGCATTTAAAACATGCTTTACTAGCACAGTTCTTCCTGGTTGATTAATGAACTTACCTTTCCATCTAGTAAGTCTTGTCTTCATGTTATCAATCAAACTTGAAAAATATATAGTCTTTTTCCTATTAAGAAATAAATGAATACCCAGATATTTCTCATTGGTTTTCATCTTATTCATCTTTAACCTCCTAAGAAGAATCCTACAATGTCTTGAGTGCATATGTTTAGAGAAACATACAACTGACTTTTGAAAATTTATTTGTTGGCCTGACATAGCACTGAAAGAATTAATGATATCAAAAGATTATTTGCATTATGAATATCTGCTTTTGCAAAAAGCTGAAAATCATCCTCAAATAAAAGGTGAGTCACTTGTGGAGCATTCTTTGCAATCTTAATGACCCGTATTTTTCCATCTTGTTCAGCTTTAGCTAGAGCTCTAGTAAAGACTTCCATAGTGAGTAAGAATAGATATGGTGAGACTGGATCTCCCTGCCGTATACCATGAGTAGGTTTAAAATCTTGACATGGTGAGACATTCAACAACATTTGAATTTCAGTTGAGCTAATGCATTCTCGAATTAAACTGCACCACTTCATATTGAACCCAAGTTGCTTTATGATATTATTAAAGAAAGACCATTCACATCGATCAAAGGCCTTTGACATGCCAAGCTCCAATGCCATGTAACCTTTTTTTTTGTTTTTTTTTCCTTTTCATACAATGCATTAGTTTTTGATCCAATGTTATATTATCACTTATCTGCCTTCCCGAAACATATGCTGCTTGCATTGGTGATAGAAATTTCTC
Source organism: Papaver californicum (assembly GCA_023531435.1). NCBI lineage: Eukaryota > Viridiplantae > Streptophyta > Magnoliopsida > Ranunculales > Papaveraceae > Papaver > Papaver californicum. The sequence continues at coordinate 7,467,438 of JAJJMC010029624.1, forward strand.
CAAGTGGACTTTAAGACGAGTTGTTAATATCTTAGAAATCAGCTTGTAAGTTGAGTTACAAAAAGCTATATGTTTACAATCACCTGGTGACTGTGGAAGATTACACTTTGGAATCAAACACAAGTTGGTCTTATTCATTTTCTTCAACAATCTTCCAGAATTGAAGAAACTCTGGATCATTTTAATAATATTATCTTTTACTATAGACTATTGAGCCTGAAAAAATCCCAGAGGAAATCTATCTGGTCCTGGTGCTTTCCTAGGTTGCATCATCTGTAAAGTTTTTGTAATTTCAGTCTCATCTGGAACCTTGGTAAGAGCCAAATTGTCAGCATCAATAATGCACCTTGGTAACAATTGAAGTAGAGAGTTATCTGAAGAAGGATTTGTAGTTGTCATAATGTCCTTGAAATAAGAATTTAACAAAACTTTCAGATTGTATCTGCCACTGCACCATGTACCATCTGGTTGCTTTAGAGATTCAATTTTATTCCTTGATTTTCTTTTGTTGGCTTGAATATGAAAATGTTTAGTATTCCGATCAACCTCCCTAAACATAGTGCTTCTTGATTGCCTATAAAATTCTTCTTCTCTCTGGTGCCATTATGTGATTTTCTTCTCAATGTTTTGAACCTTCTCAGTATTGTTTATGTTTGTAGATGGTTATTGGAGATTTGACAATTCTTCTTGTAACTCTCTTAGTCTGCCCTGAATATTACCATATGTATTTCTGTTCCATGAAGCTAAAGTACGCCTTGTTTCATTTAGCCTTTTCTCTAACACATAAGTATTTGAACCATTGACATGCTTTTTTTTTTTCAAACATTATCTATTTGCTCCTTACATGAGTTATCTCTTAACAAACATTTAAGGAACTTCCAGTTTCTTGAGTTATGCATGTCATTAGGAGTTAAATCAAGAACTATAGGACAATGGTCTGGCCCTAGAAAAGGAATATGCTTAAAAATAGAACCAGGGAAGGTTATAAGCCAATAAACATTCATCAAAGCTATATCTATCCTAGACCTTATTTTTCCAGTGTCATGTTTATCACTAGTCCATGTGAATTGATTTCCATGAAAACCTAAGTCACTAAGGCCAGCATCAAGAATGATTTGTTCAATTCTGGTGGAGTATGAGCTAGAGGGAATAATATTATTAGCTCTTTCTTCAGGATAAAGAGTTATATTTAAGTCACCAATAAGGATCCAAGGAACATTGATATTATAGTAATCACAAACATCTCTAATAAAGTTCCATTGGGTTTTTCGTTCTTGTGGATATGGAGACCCATAAACACAAGAAAGTAACCATTGTGGCTTAGCAGGATCACTGCGGATTAAGCAATGAATCATGTTTTTGTCACTAATATGATATCAAGATCAAAACCGTCTTTCCAAAGAAGGAAAATACCCCGAGCTCTACCAACAGATGGAACATATAAAGAATTTGGGAAACTTAAAGGTCTGACATAATTCAAGATTTTGTCAGAATTTATTTTTGTTTCCTATAAGAAAATTATATATGGATAAAGCATTTTGTTGAGATCAGATAAATAGTTCCTAGTTTCTTTAGATGCATAGCCATTACAGTTCCAAGATATAATTTTCATATTGAAAATAATATCTACTCTACTTTTGAAAACCTGAATACTAAATGGATTAAAAATATGGAAAGAAAGGTTATAATATAAAATAATTTTCAACAAATATAAATTAATCTTATGATGGTGGTATATCTGAGCAGCAAGATCTCCATTATAACCGATCATGGGCATTTGAGAAGTACTTGGTTCATTTGAGCTCCTCATACAAGATAAAATGTTGTTATGCATATTGCCTGGTTATTGAATGTGGATGTTATAGGGATTGTGCGATGGACTATCATTGAGTTGGGAATTCCTTATTCTTTTATTTTATCTTGAATATTCTGTGACTCCTTTATCATATAGATCTTCAAGCATTGGATTACCTAATGCATCCTCATCTGTTTCTACAAGAAATTCATTGTGTGTCTCTTGTTTATGAACTTCATATTCAATAACAGTGAGTCTGTCTGGATATATTAGATAATAAGTATTTTCCCAGCTATCATCTATATGATCAATGATAAAACACTTGGTGCATATACTTCTAGGTTGGAGATCCCATTGGTAACGAATCCAAATATCTTCTCCTGAAATAGTCTTCCACCACCCACCTATGATCAATGGTTTCTTCAGTTTAACTTCTATTCTTGCATGTACAATATTTCCATTTCTTGGTATTTAATTCTTGGGATTATTTGATATTTTCCTCCCCATGTAACTAATTGCCTTATCAATAATAGTTGTATTCATATGTTTTAATCTTAGGTGCTTAAAGCTAACATTGAACTCTTAATAAGTGAAAATATGATCTTCAACCTTCTCATCTGGACGATACTTCTGTATGGCAAATAAAGCTTCATTAATAATACATGGTCCTCTTTTAATAACATCTTCATTTTCTTCATCATTGTTAAGTTTAACCACAACAATATTATGCCCCATGAGTCTAATCTCCTTCTTCTTATATCTTCCCCATAAATAGTTATTTCCTGATCTAATTATCTTCATATCAACTGGTTTCTCAGCAAAAATCTTACCCAACATCCTATGTGACCATTCATCTGCAACCTTATTGATTGTTGTTGTAGTTCCTACAGTTCTTCTCCTTATGCTTGACATATCTAGGTTTGTTTCTTTGAGTTGTTTTGCTAGGTTAGAAACTTGAGTATTCGAATGGTATTCATGTTTATGCTCAAGCAAAAACGACTGTATGAATGAGTTGGAATGTTTTCTTTTATCTTCCTACGAGAAAATTTAAGGAACAAATTTTTCTTGGAGATTTCTCTATGGTTCATGTTATATTGGAAAATATCTTTGATTGGTTTAGGAAAAGGGAAATTAAGATATCTTTCTGACGGAGTCATGCATTTTGAAAATTGCATGCAGCTAAAGTTTAGGCTAATATTATGGCCTTTCAGTTCGGTGAGTTTTGGAGGTAACAAGTTTTTTTGAAAAGAAAACGTATCAGAATGGTAATAGAATGAGTATTGAGGATGAACAATAGGGTATTAAACGAAAATATCATGGAAGAACAACCTTAATCTACTTGTATGGGCTATCACTGTAAAGTGAATAGCTAGCACCAATGCTAAGAGAAACACCACTGCTTTAAGATCAGAACCTAAGCACATTCTGATTGCCACCACTAGTTACCCACAGATTGGAAAATGAAGATCTTCACAACCAAATTACACTTCCATCAGCAAAATTTACAAAAAAAGAACTAGAATTAAAGCTAAAGAGGAGAGACTTGATAAATTGATTCCACAATAATTTATAAAGCCATCCTCAGAAAAACAAAAAACATGTAAGAAATATATCGTAATCTTAGTAAAGAAAACGTAATAATCATGAAAAACTGATTTAAAAGATCAATAAACAGAAATACAGAATAAAAAATGATCATAAAAATGGCGGAAAAATCATGATTTTGAAAAACCGATTTTTAGTGAGTTAATCCAGTTGATCGCCCGATCCTCAGAGCTCCTAAGGTTGACATTGATTATGTTTATATCAATCTTACCTCAAGTATTAGTAAATTCAGGTCCAAAAAGGTCAAAGACAAGGTGACCCCTTATCACCTCAAGTGGCAGATCTAGCTCTGAAGAAATCAAGTAGTTGCCATTAACCAAGTGTTCAACATAGATATGGTCTTGAGGATGGCATCAAGCAAATCCGAATAGTTTGTTTCTGTTTCAAGTTTTAATACCATTGCACATCATTTTACCCATTACTTTGGTTGGTCTTTTCCACTTTCATGCTATCACAAGCTTAATACTGATGGTGCAGCAAATTCTAATAATATAGGTGGAGCCACCAGAGTTGATTGGATCATTTATTACATCTTATGCCAAACATTTGTTCGGAAATACGAATAGTATAATGGAATTAATGGGCCATTAAAAATGGTTTGCATCTAGCTTCTCAAATGGGAATCTCAAAGCTATACGTAGTCGGCGATTCTATGTATATAGTTCATCTTGTAAATGGTATGTGTGCAATCTTTGTTTTTTCTTGTTAAAATCTTAAAAGACATTCATAGTCTGACAAGCCTCTTTCAAAATGGTTCTACCTAGTTGTCACCCACACTTTTCCTATTTGCCACCCACCTTAGAATTCCTAAAACAATTCTACTTTTCAATTCTTCTTTTTCCTATTTACCACCTATAAAAAGTCAAAACTCAAATATGATTTGACTATAATTTTAACTACTCTTATTCTTTGTCTTCTTCCTAACTAATCTCCCTTTTCATTAAAAACACATTAAAAAACTAGTAAATCCTAGATTAGAATTTTGTTTAACCATTATTGTTCACCAAAGCTAATGCTTTTTTTAATCTTTTATCATTAAATTCGTCAAAAAATAAACGAATTAATTGGTGAATAATCCGTAAAAAATTATTATGGAAGATTCTACTATTGAAAATCTAGGGCAAAATATCCACATATTAGATAAATCGATCATCCAACAAGATTGTGTTCATTCTACTGAAAACATATTTAGTGAACAAAGTTTAGAAGTAAGTAAATAAGGTTTGGTTGGTTAATCGGTGATTTTTTTTATTTTTATTTTTTGAAATTCATAGAACTGGTCGGTTCTGTCTGGACGACCATAAAGTGTTACAGTCGTATAGACATGGTCGACTTAGTGTGTAAACTGTCGATTTCATCTGGACGACTAAACACTTGGTTTGATACTTGCAAAGGACAGTAGAACAATGCTACCTAAAAATCTAAGTTAAAAGCTCACTAGTGTAGCAAATGCCAGGACGGTTAGTTGAGCTTTTAGATCCGACACCTCATTTCTAATTGTTAATCAATTATTGGAAAAGCATCGGTGACATTGATTTGCCCAAACTTTACCGATCAGCAAAAACAAATGTTACAGTACCATCTGGACAACACAGGCTTAAAGTGTGAATCGATCACTTTTACCCAAATACACAAGCAATCTCAATGACATCTATTTACAAATAAATTTTATTATGTGAACCAACTAATCAACTAGTTCTTCATCACAATAATAAGAACGTAAATAAAATTTATAAATGAAATTTTATATATAATCACATATTAAAAAAAAATTAATTAGGTAAACTATTACCTCTTTTTGAATTTAGATATTGCTTGAACAAATCCTAGTTTCTTTGAAGGTATCTATAATCAATTTGTTAAAGCAAAAAATTAAAAAGTAAAAATAGTGAAGTAAGGTCGGTGGAGATGGTGGCTGGCGGGTGGTAGAAGGTGACGGTGGTGGGGAGAAGAGAAAAAGAATAATTTTTCTAGATTAGTTTTTTAGTTTAGTATTTGGACTATTTTAGTAGTGGGTGTAAATAAAAAATTAAAAAATAGTATTTAAGATTTATTATAAAAATATATGAATAATAAATATAATAAATAGGAATAATAATTTATCAAGAATAATAGTCTCACATTACTAATATCCATATTTTCTTGAGGGTTGATTTTTTTCTACACTCACGTTAAGTGGTAAACAGTAGAATTTCTTGAAACCACGTTTGAAGAAAGGACCGAAACTCCTATCTTTTCTCACTAAAATTACCTTTTTTTCACTAGTAAAAAAAAAAACGGGTAAAAAAAAAAACAGGAAAAAATTAAGAGATTTTTACTGATATAACCCCATTTTATAACTCAAGTTGCAAATCTATCCCGTTTTTTTCATATATATCAAATATAACCCCGTTTTTTTACTTTTCCATCATATTTTTTACTTTTCCATTAATTGGCTGTTAACTGCCACGTGTCACACTTTCTCTCTCTGCGAAGAATACTCATTTACCCTTATAAACGTTACCCATCTCAACTTAACTTAACTCACAGTTTGACTTATAAGAAAACTGAATCACAAAATTTAACTGTCAAACCATTAACTGGCTGTTAACTGTAACCCTATAAAAGGTAACCCTTATATATACATTGATCCCCAACTGTTCATCATCCAAAACTGAATCACAAAAGTTAAAGTTCTACAATCCCAACTTAAAGTAAATAACTTCATTGGAATCAAAAACAGACTTGAGTAAGTTCTGAATCACAAAAGTTAAAAGTTCTACAATCCCTTATTTATGTACAAGATAAAACTAAAAACCCACTAGTCTTGCTGGAAACAAGCCCTGAAGAAGCTTGCTCCTCTGCCTCCAACATCTTTGGATCCTTTAACTTTCCCACCTCTACCTCTTCTTTTTCCTGTAGTTGTACTTGATTCTCTCTGTGAATAGTTGGTGGCACTAAAAGTTGCTCCATCTACAACAGTTCTTGGCCTCTTAGTTTTGGGATTAGACCTAACTGCAGCATAACCACATGTTGTCTTGTTATGACCAGCTAGTTTACATTTACTACAAGTTCCCACTTTTGTCGCAGAGTGTGACTCATCATAAGATCTCTTCCTTTTCTTTGATGGCCTGCCTGGTTTTCTCATCAGTATTAGAGGCTTGATAAGAGGAATTGGCATCTGCACAAAAAGAAGACAACTAAATATTGATTTATTCATGACAAGACATAAAAAGAAAACAACAAAGGGTGAAGCAGCAGGAAAAGGAGAAGAATGCAGGCTCAAGATTATGACAAATACAGGACTCTACTAACTAAAACAGACCTCTACTAACTAAAACAGGCCTCTACTAACTAAAACAGACCTCTACTAACTAAAACAGGCCTCTACTAACAGGCAAAACATGCCTCTACTAACTAAAACAGGCCTCTACTGTTGCTACTTTGTATACCTGGTATAGACTGAAACCTATACTATTATTTCCTTCTATGAATATGGCCCCATGTTCGAACTGATTGTGACAACTCAATACTCTCAAAGCCATAGGTTATCAATACTTTTGCAATAGAAATCATGGCTAAACCTAAAATGGATTATGTCATAGGCCAGTAGGTAGCAATAAGAAGTCAATCAAAACATATAACCTGCAATGACCTTCTCTTTATATCCTATGTGAAGAAATATGTATGTATGATCCTAATTTTATCCTACTGAAGATACAAATCTGAACATAAACAATCAGTAGTCATATCAGTAGCTACCATGAACTCCTATATGTTATGTCAGGGTAAGCATAATATAAAAGTTAATAGTACAATAAGTCACCTCTGCCCAATCTTCAAAATTGTCCAGAAGTTGAATTGCATGTGCATAAGTAGCTTTATATGCAGCAGTTGTATAATAATGGCTACAATACCTGTCAAAGACCAACAAGAAACATTACTTTTGTATTCATGATAAAACCAACTAATGATAAACTAATAATGAAACTAAAAATGAAAACTTACTGTGTCAGCTCTTATGGTCTTCAAAGCACATACACCATGATGACAAGGGAAACTCCTCAACTGCCATTGTAAGCAACTACACTCTTTTTTCTCTAAATTCACATTAAATACTAAGTTGTGAACACTGGTAACCTCATATAATTTACCCGTTATATCTCCTTGGACCTTAAAATAACCGGTGTTCTTAAGCATCTTCTTAAGTAACTTCTTAGCACTAGGAACCAAATCATGATCCTCCCACGTAGAACAATCAGTTCTTCTCTTATGAAACATAGACATTACCAGGTGTCCATACATGACTCATAACTTGCAAACAGGCTTATCTCTGAGGTTACCAATCATGTTGTTAAAGCTTTCTGAAAAGTTGTTGTTTAGATGTTCACAACAACTATTTCTGTCAAAGAATGCCCTAGCCCAGTTTTCAGGTTTCTCTCTCATCAAATAATCAAATGCTTCACCGTTCTCTTCAAGCACATTATATATGTGTACCTTCAAGTAACCAAACATGAACAGTGTTAGAAGACTGGACATATAATTTTATTCAAAAAAAAGTATGCAAACAGTCACATTAGAAGCTAAACATAGTTGGCATCCTATCAAAAATGGTATTGCAAACTCTGAATATTAATGTCGCAAGGTTTTCTGACATGATCTAGAAAGTTGCATTAATAGCTCTTCAAATGTCCACTTACAGACTTATAGTTAGTGAAGATTATTTGAAGACTGAATCTATTTTCTACTAATTAGATGTTGCTACCCATCTATTAAGAAAGTTGCCTATTTCTATTGCTCAATACTGTATTCATAAAACAGAGAAACAAATTGATGGATTCAAATAAAATGCAACTTTACAACCAATTGCATTTGTCTATAATCAATTTGTTTTATGAATACTGTTTGCCTATATTCATAAAACAGGCTACCGGGGACTTGAATTTAGTACTATAATCAATTTGAATGCATAAGACAATAAATTCTTCAAGCATTTCATCAAACAATGACTAAGCATGTTATAGACAGTAAATTCTTTATGGAATTTCATCAAACAGTGACTAAGAATTGTTGGAAGAGTGTAATATAACAGAGGAAAATATTACCTTAAAGTGTTTCACTTTATAACACTTGGTGGCATTCCATACACTTCTGTGCAAGCTCAACCCCTTGTAATACATTTTAAAGTTCTTGAACATATGCCTGCATATGATTTTAACAACCATTTGGTTAGAAATGAATTAAATAATATATGTCAAAAATGATGTAACATACAAGTGTTAGTTAGTTAGTTACCTGAAACAGAATCTATGAGGTGAAGTAGGAAACAATTTCTCAACCGCTTCTCTCAATCTCTTCTGTCTGTCAGAGATAAAGTTAATGGTGTACTCATGGTTAGTAAGCTTTGGCTTCAGGTCACTGAGAAATATTTTCCAATTCTCTTCACATTCATTTCTACACACCATGATTCCCAAGGGAACCAAACCATTCTGTGCATCGATTCCTGTTGCAGCTAGAAGGCATCCACCAAACTTGCCTCTCAAATGACAGGCATCCAACCCAACCACAGGCCTGCACCCACTAATGAATCATTGCAATGCTACAACAAAAGATATAGTGACTGACTCAAAACAATTATCTTTCATGCAAAAAGATAATAAATAACTGGTTAGTTCTTTAAAGCACCAAAATCAGAGAATAACAAACAAAAAGAAGGTACAAACATTACCTTCCATAAGTAAAGTTTGCCACAGACCCAGGATTAGTCCTATTGATCATCTCAACCATACTTGGAACTAGTCTGTAGCTGTCATCATAGCTTCCATTTCTCATTTCTAGTATAATGTTCCTAGCTCTCCAAGCAACATTATATGGGATGTCAGTGTTATGGCTGGTCTAGAACTCATCTTTAATCTGTCTTGCTTTAGGAATTTCAGCTGTAGTAGAAATTTTCATCTTCTCAAGTACATGTGCTGCAACAAACCCAGGATTTGTACTCCCATTCCTCCCAAGTTTATCACCTATACAGTTATGATTGTCACAGAATCCCCTAATCTTGAAGGTCTTCACTCTAGGCAGCTTTCTTGCATAAATGAAAAAACCACAGTTGTATGTCTCTTTGAACTTGCACACTACTATAATCCTCAAACTGTCACTCTTGAGAAACTTGTACTGCAGTTGATTTCTCACAGCATATTGTCTCAAAAACATCTTGAAATCTAAGTTGTCACTAAACTGTAGTCCAACTCTTACTTCACCATTCGGTATGTCCTCAACCTCTTCAAATTCAGGAAATAATTCTCCTTCCTCTCCCGAATCATAGATAACTTGAGAGACATAACTAACAGATTATAAGTACAATGTAAACAAGTACCAAAATAAACATAACTAACAAAAGATAATACAACTATAGACAACAAAAGATAATACACAGCTGCAGACTACAAAAAATAGTACACAGCTGCAGACAACAAAGCTGCAGACAACAAAAGATAATACATAGTTGCATACTACAAAAGATAGTATAAAAATAAGATGCAAGTGTAAACCAATGTAAACATGTACCAAAATAAGCATAACTTGGACAAAAGAAATGTTAATTTTTTTTATAGAACAGTTGCAGACTACAAAAGATAATACAATTCTTCATAAAGTCTTTGAGAAAAAAAAGGTTAAGTAATTCATCACCATTACATTGTCCAGCTGCATGAGTAGTAACACCACCACTTTTCCCAGCAGGATATGATTCACCATGTCGGCAACTCTGCAGAAACTCAGCAAAAGGCAGATCCATGTACTTCATCTTCATCATCCATGGGAGTACTTGGGTCATCTATTGGATGACATTCATCTTCATAAGCTTGAGTACAGGCTTGACCAAGGAAACATCATCTTCAATGCCATAATAAACATCTACACCTTTACCCTTAACCTTATCATCACCAAAAATAGCTTGGGTACCAACTATTTCCTTGGTCTTGGACTGTTCAGCAATTCTAGGGCTTCTCCTTAGTGTCATTGTTGATTTGGAAACAATCTTTTTAGGTGTTGGATACCTAAGTAAAGCTGGGTTTGAAACCCCAGAAGTTGTTCCCATATCATCATCGACAATAATATTCAAACCCAATTCTACAAAACCATCGACTTCATTCACTTTCGCATCATTCCACATAGCTAGAAAGTCAGAGTCATTTATTAAACTATATGGAAAACATTCATCAATCCACCAAAGAAGGTCAACATGTTCACTCTCTTTAAGATTCAACATATCATGTATTTTATTCCTAAACCGTAAAAGACTAGTAATATCAATATCTAGATTAGGAAAATCTATCCTTTGTCCAGTATTAATCATCGTGACTCTAACATCTCTATGAGTGTATTTCATTTGTACATTACTAAGACCCCTGCAAAGTATAAAGAAAACACTTCAGATAACATTCATGCGATAAACTTTAAAAAAATAAATCATTTAACATTCATTGCATAACTTCAGAGAACATTCATTGCATAACTTCAGAGAATATTCATTGCATTAGAAATCATATCATTACATTCATGAATATGTCACAGAAATATGATTCATTGGATATGTCACAGAGATATGTCATAGAGATATGATTCATTGGATATGTCACAAAGATACATCGCAGAGATATGTCACAAAGATACATCACAGAGATATCTCACATAGATATGATTCATTGTTAACTTTAAGATACCACAACTACTGACTCAGAGTTGTCATCGGCAATTTATATTCTAGTTCATTGACCAAAAACCACATATAAATGAAGTTTTAAGTAAATCAAAACACCCTCAACAAAATCAAACAGAACATTATGCTTCAAAAAAAGAAATCAAACAGATGTAAAAAGCAATAGATTAACCATATCAATATCCTGGTAGGTGATAACATAACAGGAGTAATCAAGTGATGTGAGTTGGACTTCATTACTGGTTTATGCAAAAATAATGTTGGCAGTTTAGTGATGCAGCAACACTGTTAGACAATGAAAGATGTTAGATGAAACATTTGAAGAAGAACTAGCTCTGACAAACTCGCAAAAATGAAATCATTTGAATTATGAATCAGATTATATTAGGGTTTACAGAGAATCTATAACTACATAATCCATTCAAGCAGAACACATAGAGAATCTACAAAACAACAGTAAAGAAGAAAACAAAAGTTGGGGTTTAATTACCTTTCATACACTTCCATTAGTACTTCCATCAGTAAAGAAGATAGCTTGAAAACCTTCAGAATCAGAGAGATAGAGACATCTGTTGGTGTAATGAGCTGCAACAAACAGATCTACAAAAACAATGATAAACCCATTAGAAATCATAAACATAATCATATTTACTTTGAGAACCCATGAACCCTAGAAACTATTGAAACAATTTTCAATATTTTTTTTATCAAAACCGAGTTTCACCCATCAATCACAGAGACAACACACAAATCTAATAAATTTAAAGAAAAAAATCAGAAAAATCAACACGCAAATCTGATTATTACCTTCTCTGCCTGAAGATTTTGAGTCTTAGGTAGAGAATCAGATTATGAGAAGATGATTTTGAGTCTTAGGTGTTGCTTATGAAAGAAAACCAGAAGAAAGTAAGAATCAGAAGAAAGTGAGAAGAGGGAGGCGAAAGAGAAAAGGGAGGTGAAAGTGAGAGTTTCCTCTCAAAGCAACGCCGAAAGAGAAGGAAAGAAAGAAATGAGAGAAACTTGTTTAAAGCTAGGGTTAGAAATGAGAGTTAATCTCGACCCTTCATCTATATTACTTTAAATCACGACCGTTCGACATATTAGGGATAGAAAATGTTAGAAAGGGCAAAGAAGGAAATTACAATGTCGCCACGTCAACATATTAAGTAGGTAACGGTACAATGGATGGAAAATTAGTATGTGGACTGTTTTTGCAATTTAAAAAAACGGGGGTATATGCTAATCGGTCCTAAATGTGAGGTTATACTAGAGTAATCCCCAAAAATTAACCCAAAAATTTCCGCTGTCTGGGTGAAATCGAATTCCCTCTTTATCTCCTCTTGATATTTCGCTGCAACAACAAGAAGATCTGTCAGAGAAGAATGGTGGCTAGAACGAAGAAGAGAGAAATTAGACAGATGGGTTCGAGTGTTGGGTAGAAGAAGATGATATCTGAGATGGGTTCGATTTATGAAGATGAACAAGGAGTGATGAAGATGGGTTCGCTGTTAAAGTAAGGGAAATGGGTTTGAGAAGATGAATTAGGTGTTGCTGTTAGGGTTTTGTTGATGATGTGAATCTGAGATAGGCAATAGAGTAAAGAATGGTGTTGCGAATTGAAGAAATCAAAGAGAACAAAAAATGAGATGGGTTTGCTACTGTGATTTGAAATCAAGATTTACAGAAAAGTAGATCTGTTGGCAGTGAGAATCGATGAGATGGGTCTGAGTAGATTTGAAGTTGCAGATGAGAAATAGATGAAAAACCCGGGGGGAAGAAACACAAAAAGTTCGGCTGAAAAAAAAAGCTCAGCTAAACTAAACCTAATCAGATGAGAATGGTTTCCTAATACTCTTTCCATATCCCTATTTTTTTCCTATCTCTCTGTCTCTTCGCTATATTTTCTTTTTCTTACAGTTTGGCGTTTTGCTGGCTGATTTCCGTTTGTTGTTTATTGTGCAGGTATGCTTAAAACTATTTCATGGGAATCCTGATAGATTGCCGCGAGGAAAGAAATCTAATAGCATGAATCATTTGGTATGTCTTTATCTCTTTTAAATCTCTGTATATGCATTTGTGCAAAAACCAAATGTTTGGTTTGTGGTAGTGAAATCATTTTTTCTCTAAGATCCTTCTTTTATACTATGAAATACGGAAATGGTGTAAAAGAAGAATTGCATCCAATAAGGTTATTTTGAAGGTCAATGGTTTCTGTTATTTGGTGCAATGATATACATGTTTTCCTGAAAAAACTATAACCGCAGACTGGTTTATTGCTGCTACTGTTATACTTTATAGGTGGGATGTGCGAACTTTGAAGACACTGGCAGCCATCAAATTGTGGAAGAATTGTCACTCTGAGTTCATTGTTGCCTTTAAGGGGAGTATCCAGCTCAATAGCCATGGCCTGAGGCCCTGAGCCCAAACACTTACTGATTCTGATGGAGAGAATGAGCTTTGGTAACAGTAATGATGTAATGCTTTTTTCTTTACTTTTGGTGAAATGTCTTACATAGGGGGTTATATGATTGTACTTGCGTTAGGTAGTCTGCGGATACTGAAACGGCAGTACTGATTTTCATTTGTTGACACCCTATTACCCTCATAGGTACAGTTAATTCATTGTCATATTGTGAGATATCGTGTATATGGGGATTAAATATGGAAGAATATTGCGATGCATTGATGCATAAGAATAGTGCTATGATTTCACGGCAAACGAATCGAGAATCTGGATCGAAATCTAGGCCAACACCAACTACTACTATTGATTATGTTAAACCAAGTCCTTCTAAACCCCTGTGCATCTACTCCAAAGGTTTAATGTATTGCGACGGGATGGGGTGATCGGGCGAGGTGAAGTCCCACCACACCAAATCAAAAATTTCATCGGATCCGATGCGTAGTACGAGTTACATGCTAAAAGAAGTTAAATATGCCCAATGGGTAGCACGGGCACAAGTCTAGTGATGAATTTAAAACATAATATGGAAGGGTCACTCCACTCATTGTCAATTGGTTTTGAGTTGGATGCCCGTAAATCTTAAGTTTATTATAGGGATATTAACAATGTAAAACTATTATCCTTTACACTTTACACAATTAAGATAGGTGACAAATAGAAAAAATGTGGGTGACAAATAGGTGAAACCTTCAAAATATTATTTTTCTCATATCACTATCATGAAGGTAATTTTGTAGATGAACTTTTGACTAAGAAAGCTACAACATCTGATATACTCCCTCTTGACTAAGAAAGCTACAACCTCTGATATACTCCCTCTGTACACTTTATAAAGGCGGAGTTTTTATTTTTAGTTGTCCAAATTGTGACATCAAATTATTTTTTAACAAATTTACCTCTATTAGTGTTGTATGGATATCACCACAGTTATTCTGATGTTTCTAACATTGAAAATATAACAAGGGTAAAATAAAAAATGAGCTGAATTTTTATAAATCCTATATATTTATAAGTGTGGATTACAGATCCTTTTTACGTGTCTAGTTAATCTTTAAACTGATGATGCAATGGAGTTTCTTGATATAAATACTTTTACCAAGGTCCGATAATTAACCCCGACTGCTTGTCTTATACCAACATTTTCCCTAGTCCACAATAAACCCAAACAATATAGCGGAAGAAAAAGAGAGACTTCGTAAATAAGGATGGAAGGTAGCAAATCTACGCGGTGGAGACAGATGGTGGGTACTACTGGTATGGTATCCCATCCTGTGTCATCTCTTAATTAATAATCTGACTATATACAATTTTAATTTAATTCAACCTAATCTCTTTTTATTTATTTCCGCATAAATAAATACTTCGACGGTTTTATTATATCTAATAAAAATAAAGTTCAGGATTTTTCCCTTTTTTAAACAATTTTCAGATCCTTGTTGGATTACAAAGCTAGGGTTTT
Source organism: Papaver californicum (assembly GCA_023531435.1). NCBI lineage: Eukaryota > Viridiplantae > Streptophyta > Magnoliopsida > Ranunculales > Papaveraceae > Papaver > Papaver californicum. The sequence goes on from JAJJMC010029624.1 coordinate 7,482,457, forward strand.
CCTGATTATCAATTCAAAATAACAACTATGTCGATGCTTGATTCTTTTTTCAACAAGAGATTCAGTGGAGCTAAATGGTAATACGTATAAACATAATTCCAATTCTTGTTGTTTTCTTTGTTTAACTTTCTCAATTTTTTTGATGTTTTTTTGTATGGAGATCAGACCCTTTGCTTGATTACACCTCTGTTTGTGTATAATTTGTTGATGCATGATTGAGTTCCCAAATTAATCAGTTTAGGGTTGATGAAGATTGAAATATATATATATTTAGAATTTGTACTTTTTTTGAAGTTTTAAGTTAGTTTTGATATAATCAATTTGGTTGTGAGCTTAACTAGACTTTGATTTTAATTTTTCAGTAAAACTTTACTTAAGCTGACGATTCCGCGAGTAAAGCTACTAAGGAATCGTAGGGAAATTCAGTTAAAGCAAATGAGAAAAGATATTGCTAAGCTACTCGAGAATGGGCAAGAGGCAACAGCTCGTATACGGGTAATAAGAGTGCTTATTTTGGTGATACATAGAATTTTGAGTATTTGTGAGGGATTCATTTGACATAGCTGTTTGTCGAGGTTTGGACTTGGAATGTTCTTTAACAATATTATATTCTGATTTTTATTGCTTGTAGTTATGAAAACTTTTGGTAATTCTAAACATAGTGTAAAATGATGTGGAAGAAGTTAGAGTTTGGGGCAACATTTGGGGCTTACTGGATTTCACTCGCGTAGTTGATGAAAATTCAAGTAACCAAATTTAGATCTTGATTGAGTTCTCATAGATGTTATTTTCTTTTGATTCATCTTTAGGTCGAGCATATTATTTGGGAAGAGAACATGATGGCTGCGCAAGAGATTCTTGAGCTGTTTTCTGAACTTGTTGCAGTGCGTCTTCCAATTATTGAAACGCAGAGGTAAGATTACCAACTTGAACGTTTTTGTTAATTTTTCGCTTGTTTACCTCTTCTGGTCAGTGACGTTTGCTTGCATTTCTGGTTGACACGAGTATAAAAGTATATAAAATAGCGGAATTGAGTTGTTCTGTGAAGTAATTTCAAATTTTATGTTGTAGTCAATACATATATCTTTTGAAATTAATTATGGTAAAAATTGGATGAGTTATATTTCATTTGCGCCATCGTGAATTGCCATCTCTGCGGACGTTGCGCAACATTGGGCTGCAATCTTTAAATTTACTGCGTAGTGCCGTACTTATGAGTATTACAAATTTTCAGAGTGTGTCCTTCAGACTTGAAAGAAGCAATTTCCACTATCTGCTTTGCTGCTCCAAGATGTGCGGACTTACCGGAACTTCTGCAAGTTCAAATGTTATTTGCATCCAAATATGGAAAAGAATTCATTACCGCTGCTGCAGAATTGATGCCAGATTGTGGTGTTAATCGCCAGGTAGCTCAATCTTACCTTTTGGCGCATATTCTTTTAAGGATTTAGTCTGAATCATCTTAGATTTCTTTTGCCACATTGTCAGAGAATGGAATTTTTATCTGATGTTTCTTGCAGGTTATCGAACTTCTGTCTGTCCGTGCCCCTCCAGCTGATAAAAAATTAAAGTTATTAAAAGAAATTGCAGAAGAACACAATTTAGAATGGGATCCAGCTGCTTCTGAAACAGAATACTTCAAATCACATGAGGATCTACTGGTAAGAGATTCTTCACACTCTTAAATGTGAAATAAAAGTGTTGGATTCCTCGGTGCTAATTCCTTTATCTTTTATTTGCTAGAATGGGCCAACCCAGTTTGTTAGTGGGTCTCAGTTACCTCTCCCAAAAGAGAAGCACGATGAACCTTTGCACTCTACCCCTGTTGAAGTTTCCAATGAACAATCTGATTCAGATACAGATTCATTAGATTTCCCTGAAGTACCAAAAGTATCATTACGGCCAAGCCCTCCTACTCTACAGATGTTACCACTACCTGGTCAGACTGCTCTGGACTTGGGATTTGAAAATGAGCATCCAAGATCTTCTGGATTTGGTGACGAGACTATTCATGAACCATACGTGGAACCTGAGATAGTCATACCAGAGAATTTGGTTGCTTCTCCTCAAGAGCTGCCCACCAATACAGATAGTAGAAGAGAACAATTCCTACCATTCATTTCTTCCCCATCACTGTCTTCTGCTTCATTTTCTGTAAGGAACTCTGAACCGGTCACTTCTCTCTCAAGAACAAAAAGTGAGATCAGAAGTGACGTAAACATGGATTTGCAGGATGTATTAGCTGCTGCACAGGCCGCTGCAGATTCTGCTGAACGTGCAGCAACAGCAGCTAGCCTTGCACAAATCAGAATCTCGGAGCTCATCAAAAAAAGGGATTATAAATCCCCAGAAAACAGTGAACATATATCCTACACCAACATGCCAGATCAATCAGCTAATATGGAGACTCCATGTTTTGATCATCTGAATTCCTTTGACAATACAGATATCAGGTCTTACTCCTTTGATCACCGTCTTCCAGATGACAAATTCAGTGGAAGATCAGATTCACCAAACCCTCCAGCTTATGACTCTCCTAAGTTGGGTTTTGAATCACCTCGTAGCGATGACAATGTCCTCCAACATGAATCTTCAACTCACCACCAGCCTAAAAGGTTGACTTCTCTGGATGAAGATCCGTATTATTCATACCCAAACTTATTCAGCTCACTTTCTTCAAACCCTGGATCTGGTAATCATGCAGCAGATGATTCTCCTACTCAGGGTAAAGCCTAATCCAGTTATTCCAAACTGCTGTTTGGTTTTTGTTTGGGTATTTTATTTTTGCAACTAATCTTTATATGTATCTTTTGTAAGTAATACAAACTCCAGATGTTTTAAAAGTGTTATTTGCTCATCGGGTGACTTGGTGTGTTAACTATTAGCTCAGCTCAAAGCCGTTTGGGTTAGGATGTTCAAAATCTATACTTGCCTTTTCTTGGTATTACGACTTTAAAATGTTGGGAGTTCCCTTTCATGTGTTCTAGTTGTGAACCTGATATTTTGCAGGTAAAGCTTTCTTCTCTAATAAAACGCTCTTAGTTCAGTTCGGTAGAACGTGGGTCTCCAAAACCCGATGTCGTGGGTTTAAATCCTACAGAGCGTGTTGAAAAGAATGACTTAAAAGAAAGAGAATCATAAGAGCTGTCGTCCGTTGTTCCTCAGTAGCTTAGTGGTAGAGCGGTCGGCTGTTAACTGATTGGTCGTGGGTTCAATTCCTATTTGAGGAGAGTTCAATTTAGGGAGAGTGGCCGAGCGGTCAAAAGCGACAGACTGTAAATCTGTTGGAGTTTTTCCTACGTAGGTTCGAATCCTACCTCTCCCAGTTAACTTAATATAATAGAAAAAGAGTTTATGAGAATAATTTCGTTGTTGTTTCTTATTCCTTTTCCGCTATTACTGTATCCAAAGGAAATTCAGAATCTTTCCTAGATTGTGATAATGTCCTCTTTAAACTGGACAAAGCACTGGACGAATATGGAGAAATGAGCTTCCAGACTGAGAATAGAAGAACTTTTTCTGGAGATTTATGGGACTTTGGAGAAAATGAGCTTCCAGAATAGAAGAACTTTTTCTGGAGATTTATGGGGCCTCCAATGAGGTTTTTACACAAGAATGGGCAGCTGATGCTCTACTTGCATTTTCCGGGGACACTGACATTTACAACCTACAGACATTGAACAAACCCTTGAGAAAATGATGAAACATGCGTGTTTTGAATGTGGAAGCTCAAGGTATCAGAGCACTCTTGGAATGTTAGTGTGAAGAAGACATGGTGTGGGAAAATCCTACCATCCAAGTTTTTTATATTAAGAATACTAATCATTCTTTTTTTTTTTTTTTGCTTTTACAATTAGAAAAATTAAAAGGATTAGACTACAGTAAAGGTGCCTCTCCTTATGGCTTTTGACTTGGCTTGCCTATGCTTTCATATTTGCCTGGTCGAGAGGCGTTCATCCATGATCCGTCGTCCCTAAGATTAGGTATGATTTTATGAACTGCAAGCACACTGGATCATTTAAGAAACGCTAGTCAGCCAAGAAACACAGCTTTAGCCGAAGGTTACAAATTGATTCAATTCGCACAACTGATTCATATGCACAAAAGGGGTAAATGCACTTTTGGATACAGGCTCACAAAAAGGGGATGGAAAGGAAAAAAAATATAGGGGGGATGTAAATGATTCAATTCCTTCTTTTTACTATGGTCGTCGCAAGTTTTAACTTATCTAGGACCAGACAATTCAACTGCGTGAAGGTTGTCAATGGAATCAGGAACCCATTCGTGGTGTCGATGGGGAGCATGTTCGACCTCCTGGCGGACCACTTCCACCTTTTGCCATTCTTCCCATCTTTCTGCCAAGCCATCACCTTCGAGCATTCTCACCACTTCTGACATCTTTGGTCTTTCCATTGGTGATCCTTGTGTGCAGAGCAAAGCGACCTGTATTAATTGCTCCACTTCCTCATCGATGTAGTTGTTTGAAAGATCAGGATCTACTAGCATTTCCAACTTCTTCTCTTTCAAAAGTCCCTTAACCTGAAGTCAAAAAAAAGAGAAAGAGAATACAATAAAGAGGGTGTATTCAGTTGTCATTTATGAAACGCGTGATTTAAGATTGCTGAGTAGGCTTCTATAGTAGAACAGGTTTCTCTTGCTTGTTTCATTGGTTGGACTAAAACAAGGGTTCAAATTTACTGATGTAGAGCTCCTAATGCTAGAATAAAGGATGGTTGTAAGAAAGGGTAATGCAAACCAGCAAAAACTTGTATTGCTTAAAGCTAAGTTACACACTGGATCCTATGACTTAATTGGTTCACGACAAGGGAGAAGACATAAACCAGACTCTGAATATAACCAAAAGAAGTGCACTAAAAAACATAATTAATAAATGAAAGAACCAAAGAAATAAGCAAATTAGACGCATACCCAGTCAAGCAACATAACATCATCGTCATTTGCAAGCCGTGCAAGATCAAAAGCTCGCTGCCCAGTGATAAGCTCTAGAAGCATGATACCATACCCAAATACATCAGTTTTTTCTGAAGACTTCCCTGTGGAAAGGTATTCCGGAGCTATATGCCCAATTGTTCCACGCACTGCGGTGGTCACATGAGTATCTTTATAATCCATGAGTTTTGCCAAGCCGAAGTCCCCAACAACTGCCTCAAAGTCCTCGTCCAACAAAATGTTTGCAGCTTTCACATCACGGTGGATAATCTTTGGGTCACAATGATCGTGCAAATAAGAAAGCCCTCTAGCAGATCCCAATGCAATGAGTTTCCTTGTAGCCCACTTAAGTGGGGGATCATTTGGTGGTCTTTCTGCAAGCATGCAACAATTCATCCATCAGTGATCTCATAAACGTGAACTAGTTTGGCCACAGCTTGGAAATTAACATCCCACAAGAAAATTTCAATCTAAAATAGAAGTAATGTTTCATTGCATGAATCAAGTTACGGTAGAACCATATTTTAATTTTTCAGACCCCTTAATGAAAATATTATGTCTGTCCAGTTCTATATACTACTAATTGAAAGGTAAAGTAGAAAACAAGTGCACCGAGATATGTAGAATTCTCAATTCAATGAGATGAAAAAGTAAACACAAATATAAAATTTCAAGTTAATGTATCATGAAGTCAAATTTCAAATGAACATAGAGGCAAAACTAGCCAAGCTCATGGCTGTTCTAAGTTAGTTACCCCTTTCACATTAGAAAATACCCAATCCTAGTTCAACCATGATCCCAATCCACTATTCGAACACCAGTGAAGTCAATCAAAAGCGCATGAATGTCAGAAACAAGCTAACAATACCTCTTAAACATGATGCAACACTTCCATTGGCCATGTAAGGATACACAAGTAAACGCTCGGTTGGCGTCATGCAAAACCCACGTAAACGTAGAAGGTTACGATGAACAGCCATACTAATCATCTCTACCTCTGTCTGAAACTGCAGTTCTCCACCTGGTGTGCGCTCTTCTTTTAGTCGTTTTACCGCAACTAGTGTACCATCCGCTAGACGTCCCTTGTAAACCTTACCAAACCCACCTCTACCCAGAATGTTTTTATTGCTAAAGCTATCAGTAGCAACCTGAAGCTCTCGCAGAGAAAATCTTTTGAGTTGCCCAAGGTGTACTTCGGGGTCCTCTTCAGCTGCACAAGAGAGGAACAAGATATATGCTTCAAGAATCTCACACTGCGACGTAGTCACGCCATTAAATATTAAAACACTTACCAGGGACATCAAAGAAATGTTCCTGTGGTTTCCTCCTACGCCACCATGCAAACCCAATGGCAGGCGCAGCAAACAATAAAGCAGCACCAGCAGCCACTCCTCCTGCGATCGCTCCAGTGCTAGTGGCACTATTTCCTGCCATTCAAAACAATGAACATAAAACTAGTTTAGCAGAAATCTTAAAACTGGAGGTAAAAAAACCTAAGATAATACATACAATATTAACTTCAGTGAGGATATAAGACTAGGAAAGCAAGCATAAATCAAACTCACCAGGATTTGGAGTTGGTGGTGGGATAAATGGTGGCGGAGGTGAAAATGGAGGAGATCCTGGGCAAGGTTTTCCAGTAACAGGGCCACATAGATTCAAGTTATTAGCAAAACTGCAAAGCAAGAATAATAGTTAGCATGATGTGTTATTTAAGTCAAACAACCAAAACAATGATCATTCACACAAGTGTGCGCTTATGAGAACCATACCTGATGGGAGTGAAAAGGGAGAAAGAACCATTGTCCGGAACAGGTCCTGATAGACGATTGTTCGACAGGTCACTGCATGCCGCATTCTACATGTTAATCCCAATTTGAACCAACAAATTTATTTAATAAACTATAAAACAAACTGTGATTAGATGATGACATTTTGATACTTACAGAACTTGGAGAGTGGTAACATTTGTCAAGGACATAGGAATGTTACCCGACAAAGTGTTGTTGTTTAGCCGACTATCCTTGCAAATACATACAGGCACACTGTTAAGATCCAGAACATACTTCACAACATACTGCAACTAGATACAACTATACATGTATTAACTTAGTGGGAATGCGCATGCAACAACCAGAGGCTTTGTTAGATGCATCAACATGCCTAGATTTAAGGGAAGAACCTTTTCCCTCTTACAAAATATCTGTGTCAAGATAAAAACAAAGCAATATACTTGATCGGCCTATGAGGAAGTTGTCGCACATGTGAAACTTTTGACTATCTCATTCTAGCAACATTTGGTTCTAATATATGAAAATTATCCATGAATACATATACATGAAAATTGAGTACATGGAGTGGGCCAGATTTATCGAATTGAGATGAAGGGATAAGTAATCATACAGGAAACGCAGCTTTGACAGCTTTCCCAATGTGTCCGGAATGGAACCACTTAAAGCATTCAAGTAAAGATCCAAGCTCACTAAACTTGTAAGGTTCCCAAGATCACTAGGGATTTGCCCACTTATGTTATTGCTGTAGAGTTCCCTGCAAAATTATAAGAATAAAAAAATCATTAAATTGGTGATACAACGTGACAGTCACAACATTAATCAAAGTTGTTGAGCAAACGACAAATTCATCCAGCCGAGGGAAAAAAGACAAACTTTGCAGTCAATTAACAGGAAAGTTACCAAAGCAAGCCACATAAAGGATTTAAGAACGCACACTAGCCATTTATATCTAGCTGTAAACCAATTGAACAGCTGGGTATTACTTTCTTCCTAAAAATCCCATAGAATTGTAAGTGCTTAAAGCTGCCACATAAACTACTACCCATTACCTAAGAGAAAAATTAGCAATGTTCCTCACAGAAAAACTTGGGTATCTCATCATTATTTGCAATTCTCCAAACAGATTTTAGAGACGATTGATTGACATATATATTTATCTTGTGTCTTTTTCTGAAATTTCTGAATCGACAATGGTTCCATATAAACAGTAGTCACAAACTGTTTCAGTATATTAGGTGTTCATAACCAGAATTCAACATCGATTATGGAGAGTCTGTATACAAATGTAACTCTTGCCTAGCATTGCATCTAACACAGCAATACCAGCTTGTACACAAAATTCAAGATAACTCGGGTTGACCCAAAAACAAATAAAACAGTTCAACTTCACAAAACTAAAACTAAAACTACAAAAACTTACAAGTATTGCAAATTCTTAAGCTGCCCGAGTTGGGATACCAGTGTTCCTGACAGTGCTGCGTTTCCAAGATCACTGAAAGTAAAAAGATATATAGATAAATATTAACATTGTTATAAGGCGAGCAATCACAGTAGCAGCGGAATAACATGCCCACTTATGTAACGAACAATAATCACATAAGACTAGCAAGAAAATTCACTTACACTCTAATAACACTATTGTCGGTATTGCAGGTAACATGAAACCAAGTGCAAGGATTAACAAGGGTGGGATCCCAACTCTGGAGGACATTATTAGGATCATCCAAATTTTGACGTAACGCATGCAAAGCATCACCTGCAAACCAAAAAATAAAAACAAGCATCAGGTTCCCTCTTTAGAAATCAACAACACCAACCCACATCTCATTAAAGATAAATAGAGGGTAAAATCTATAATTAAGTGACCAGATTATAACAAAAATAATCATAAGGTGCTCAAATCACCACCACCACCACCTAATATCACAAATTTCATCAACGCCCAGCGAAGTCAACTATAGGCGACACCCTCAAACAAATTATAATATTCAAAACTTCATTTAGCTTAATTTTGTTAACACTAACTATAATAACCCTGATTGTTGGCTATGAAGTTATAAGAAGATTTCTCCAGTCAAGTGAAGTGTAAGTTAATCCAGTTCTTATCTGAAACCCTAATTTCTAGGCATACAAAATAATCTAAGTGATAAGAAAAATCATTTATTTTACTTAGCTCCTCACTTAAATTTCGTACAAATTTTCGAAAATCTTTAGAGAAAATTCGTCAAGATTTCTTCAATTCAACGCCAAGTAAAGGAAGATCCAAAAATGAGGCAAAAATTGATGACTAACCTTCCATATTTGCATGAATCGTGGATAATGGATGAAAAACTAAGATCAACCATAGTAATACTGAAGTTGTGATCTCTCTTCTGTCCATGACTCTCATGAATCAAAATTTCTCCTCTTTACAAAACAAAACAAAAACAAAAAAAGTCCAACACTCCAGCTACTTTATCATCAGCAACCTATCTATTCTTCTTCTGCTTCTTCTTCTCCTTCTTCAGATCCACTAAGACAAAACAAACTCCACAGTAAAACCCAAACTTTATAGTTTACTTTTCACAAAATCTTCACCATTTTTCAAAAAGAAAACATCAATAGAATCAGTACTCAGAAAGCTGATCTACTCACATCAATACAGTTCGATTTTTACACTTTTCCTCTACTTTCTTTCTTCTTCTTCTGAAAAAGAAAACAAGAATCCCCCAAAAAAAAGAAAAAAAAAAGAAAATTCTCTGATTATTATGATTATTATTATTATTATTATTTATTATCTTATTTGTTGGCGATGAAGAAGGGTTGATCTTAAGTGATGTTTGTGAATAGCGAGGCTGGCGTGCAGTGTGTTTACAGCTGCCCGTAAAATGTGTGTGTAGCTTCTGCCCGTTAAAAAGCTGACCGAACCCTAGTCAAAGGTAATACTTCTACTCGTGGAAAGGGACCTAACCCAGAAACCCGTTTTCAGTCAAAGTGGGGTCCATGTTATTAAATTCCAACGTGGCATATTATTTCTTATAGAAGAAAGAGAGCGTTAGAATTTAGATTACTATTTTTCCGACAGAATTTAAATAGGAATAATATGTCCGTTTTTACGTACTGTTACGGAAATCACATGTTTTTTTCTTTGGCTCTTTATATTTTTTTGTGTTGCTGTCTAGTAATGAATCATTAAAACTGTGTTATCCAACACACAGTAAAGGTGTAATAGGTTCCGTTTTTCTTTTTTAAGACATTTGTTTATACAAACCGTAGAGTAGAGGCTCCTATAAACAAAATGGTGTTTAGGTAGCTAAAATTTTAAGTAGTCATAGATATGTTTAAACACTGAGTATAGTTCGTATGAAATTTCATAATACACCTAAGATCAATCATAAAGCTCTTTTTTACGTATTTTATCTGGATTTTATGAATAAAACTCACACAATAATAATAAGAATGAGAAACATAAGGGATTTACGTGGTTCGATATTAAAACCTACATCCACGGGAGAGTTTTCACTATGATATGATGATGGTTACAAGCACAAATGATTACTCAAGAACTTTCTCAATAGTTTTTTCTCTTGCTCTCTTACAGAATTGATCAACCCCTATTACATTTACACATAGGTCTATTTATATCCACAATACAAAATTAGGGTTTAATTCTCAACTTTTCGAATACAATTCCCTTTTACTTGGGATACTTTCTTCTTCGGATATAGTCTTCTTTGCCGAGGTAATCTTACTGTATCATGTTTGGTGTAAAACTCTTCTTCGTTAACATTCTCATGCGCTACTGAATTTGCCTTATAACCCTCGCTATAATTATCGTTGATCACCCTCTCTTCACCCAATAATATTGTGTCACTTGTCATGACAGCTAATAGACAGTTGATGTGACCATTATGTTCGCGCATTAATTGCCAACTGTCCAATTCAGACTTAGCCAATGATTCTTTGGTAGTGCTTTCCACGCGTCTTAATTCTGTTCAATGGTGAAAATCCCTATGTTCACCGAGTATATCTTCAGTATTTACCTGAAATATCTCTCTCTCGTGTTCATGTGTTGAGATGCGAACACGTGGCGAGATGATTTTTTGTCCCCATATTTTGCCTCTTCTCTTATCATCCGAATGAGGGTAGGATAGGAAGAGAATTCGAAAAGTTTAAAACCCTCGCTACGTCTCTAGGATTTTCGGGTAACCGCCGCCACGACTTCACTTCCCCGCTTTATAACCGGCACATCCCATTTTTTTTACTTTTCCACCTTTTCAGCCGGTCATCTTGGTATAAATATCTCTCTGATCAGTTCTTGTCCTCATTAACTTTTATTCCCCTATTAACTTCTCTTCCTCTGTCAAACATGCAACTCCACCATTAACTCCATCATCTTTTCTTCTTCTGCTTCTCAATCTCTGTCAGGTTTAATTCTTGTTAACTGTAACCTTATTTCTCTCAAACTCCTTTTCTATTAAAGATGGACACCAACCAGGGTACTGCTCCTTCACGAATTCCCACTATCGGGTAAGTTTTTTTTCCCTTATTTTTCTAACTTTTCATCTTTTGAGTTGATCTAATTTTCACTCTGTTTTTGATTTTCAGATCTCTGCGAACCAAAAATATTGTTGAGTGCAACACCGAACTTCAGCCACGAGGTCTAAGATTGACAATTCCCGAAGGGTCTGGCTCGGGAGTTAACCTTAATTTGAAGATGATTAAAGAAGAATCCTTGAGCGCAAACATAGTTATAATTACTTTGGGTCAATTGAGAGTTGGTATGCAGTTCCCTCTCTATGATAGTGCGAACCCCTTGTTCTACGAGGTTTTGGCCCATTTGTTGCCTCAGCGGGGAGTTTTTCAACTAAGTGGAAATACAATTCGCTTGGTAAATGAATTCGTCGCACGCTCGCAATGCTACTCAACTATTCCCGGGAAATCTCATCCATTCATTTCGTCGGATTATACCGCAAGTTCGTTCCTATCATACTACATCCAAAATCGCTTTTATCGCTGAACCGAAAGATGAGCTATTCGCTTCAACCGGGCGAGTATGTCCGAGGACAAGAAGCTCCTCCTCACCGATCTTGATCCGAAGATAAATAAGACAAACCAACATCTTCATTTGTCCAACGACGAGAACTGGATGAAATATCCTTTGATACTTGAAGGCCCCTGGGTTTGGGATAGGCATTCTGATGGTGTCCCTCGTCAGGGTCCATTGGGAGAGCATCATAAATTCCCTATATACGAGGTGTGGGTTGTTGGATGGTCCGACAGGATTCCCGAGGTACTATTTTCTTCATTTTGCTTTGTTATTTTCCTTCTTAAATTCTTCGCTATTGATCTTCGTGATTCCATGATGTTGTTGCTGCGAATGAAACAAATTCCAAGTCTCGCAAACGTTCATCTTTGGAGCCTAGGAAGGTAAAGAACATATTCTCTCACTATTGCATTTCCCTTTATTACCTCTGTTCTTTATCTGACGATGGCGAACTTTGTTGCGAAGACGGAAACTGACGATGGAATGACTTCACCTGTGAAGAAGAAACCTCGTTGCTCTGCGAAGAATCGTGTCTCACTTGAGGTGCCAACAATTGAATATGATGATGTGGAGGCTACCGCATCGTTAAAAACTACTGAGGAGGTTGAGACTCATATGCAGGATGACATTGTTCCTTTGTTGGTTGAAAATAAGGCCACCGAGAAAATCCTTGTGGAGGAAAGAAATGAAGATTCAACGGCTTATCCAACAATTGATATAGTAGTTTCTACAAGGCCTACCTCTGAAATTCCTTGGGTATTGAAGGTGCCTCAGCCCGAATCCGAAGTTATGAAGGTAACTGAGATCGGGGAAGGTTCTTCGCAGGGACTTGAGAAAGAAGCTAAGGAAAAAATTGAGTCTTCTATGCTAAAGACTCTCTAACACAAGTGTTCTCGTGAGATGAATAATTGGATTCAAATGTTCAAGGCTATAAGAGAGGGAGCGACAATGGATATCCCCACGCAAGTCTGCAATGCAATGATGTTATTGCTATCTGAATCCTTTCCTTCACTTAATTCAGAAGTGAAACTTCAAGTTTCCACCTCCTTAAGTCGAGCTCAGCAAGCTGGTCTACTGAGATTGGTAATTTCCGTTATTTCTTTGGTTTATCTTTTCATTCACAATATCTTTGCTTATTATATATTTGTTGTACATGAGTATAATCTCAAACTTGATGCACTGGAGGAAGCACGCCAGTCAGAGATGGACTGCATAAGGCTGGAGAACGAGGTTTCGCAGCTGAAAAAAGATAAGGCAACTATGCAAGCTGAATTAGATTCCGAGAAGGCTGCTGCAATTCCCAGAGGAAACGAGTTGAAGAACTTCGTGATAAGCCTCGCTATATCTTCTTAACTTTTTAGTATTTTCATTCTTTTGTTCTTCGCTAGTTGATACCTAGATTTGTTCTTCTCCAAAGAATGCTGCCAAATTCATCAAAGAACTGCCGAGCAGAGCAATCTAGAAGATGAGTTTTTACACGAGCAAAATAGAAAATATAGACAACGAATTGTATTTTTGAATTTGAGTTAGAGAATGAGGTTGTAATTGGTCATCGCATAAATCAATTAGTTCACGAGCTTCAGAACGTAGATGAGTCAAATTTGCATCTTGGGGATAATAATATGGAACTAACTCGCCGAAATAAAGAACTTCAAGGAGAACTCGAGACCTTGCGAGCTGAGAAGAGAAGGTTCCTCGATAAGAAAGATACCCACGGAGCCAAGCTTCGCACTACTGAGAAGGAACTTTGTACATCGCAAGATAACCTTTGTACCTCTCAGAAAGATCTTCGCACTGCTCGAACTGATTTCAACAGGTTGCAGGCGGATCATGAACAATTGCAGAAATATTTTAAAAAGGTTAAATCAGATCTGCACCAAGCCCGCTTGGAAAACAAATAAATCATCAAGACCGATGACATAGTGCTAGCTGACATTGCGAAATATGAAACTCGGATGAAAGAGAAGGATAAGACAATTGCTTTGTATAAGGCTCAGTTCCGTAATATTTCTGAAAAAGTCTTGATCAGTTGTCTAACACTCAGTGCAAGGTCGTTGAGTTAACGAGTAAAAAGGAATATGTTGAGAAAACTTTAAAAGTTGTTATCTTGCAGAAAGAAGGACATATTAGAAGACCATTCTTAGCTTCGTATTTCCTCTGGTTGCTCTGTTTTCTTAACTGATCACCTCTTTGTTTTTCTTTTGTAGTTTCAGAGAGACAAAAGGAAGAAGATATGACACAGATCCGCCAGGAGCTAGATTAGGCTCGGCAAAATTTGTATAAGGCTCAAACTGACAAAGATGTCGAAGCTGAAAAATACGAGGATCTCTTTAATAAGTACAAGAAACTTGACAAAGAATTTACTAAATTTGAATCAGATCATAAAGCCTCCTTCAGATAGTTGAAGAAAGGTTATCAAACATCATCAAATAATGTCTGTCAAAAATTTGCCAAGAATTTGTGTGATAGGCTCAAAACTCGTCGTGTAACTTTGAAATTCCCTGAGATCATTTCTGAAGACGAAGAAGAAGAATTTAAAGAGGAAGAAGAAGACAACGATGAAGAGACTGAAGGAGATGGCGAAGAAACTGATGGCGGAGAAGAGGTTGATCCCAAATGAGATGCTAATGAAGATCAACCTCGCCAGGAACAACCCTTGGGAAAATATATCGTTGAGGAATCTTCCGAAAAGAAAAATGAAGATCTTCAAGCTTAGCTTAGTCTTTTGTCTTTTTACATTTTTGTTCCTTTTGTTGTAGCCTGAGCCGATAATCATTAATTTTTACCTGTAAGATGACAAATTATAATTAATGAATATATATTTTTTACTAAATTGTCCTCGTTTAGAACTTTATCAAAATGACATGTTTCCAGTTTTCATGTATTTCTATTATTTAGCTCAAAAGTTCGCACAATCTCACTAATTTTTATACGAAGCGGTGCATTCTTGATGGAAATTTACTTCGTCGGCGAAGTAAGCGATCCTAAATACTCCCTGAGCAATAGTCTCTCAAACCTCGCCTTATCTGGCCATTTAAGCTCCCTAGAGAAGGGTGCCATCCTTTATGTTCCCCCTGGCTGCCCGTTCAAGGAAGCTTATTTCTAGTAGCTACTAGCTAGCTCCTCCCATCCCGTTATGCAACAACCAGTTTGTTTTCATGGACATCTTATTCCTTCGCCGATTTGGCTTAGGGTACGAGGTCCACACCCTAGGAGGGGTGTCTTGGAGACCATGCATAAACTATCAAGGACTTGGCCATATGGAAATGACCGTCCACTCTTCAAATGTGTCAAGCACCCATGCCTCAACCGTGTACCTCGGCGCCTCTTGCATAGTCTATACCTTCTGCCGAATGTCTTTCGTTGGGCCATGATTCGGCGAGAAGCGGCGAACCACAACCCTACAATATTTAGCGAAATTTAGGTATTAGATGCCTCTTGCCTTTGGAGGATAAGGTCTTATCGGCCTCCTAATAAGGTATTAACCGCCCCCTCATAGGTCTTACTCAGTGTGCCTCTTTCCTTTTTAGGCGAAAGATCCTAGAACCTCACCACATAATGTGTCATAGGTCTTATAAGTTTGCCTCTTGCCTCTTGGGAAAATTGTAGGTCTCATGTTTTGACTTCCCTTGCCTCGTAGGTAGCTTTGAGATCACATCATGTGGGGTTCCAGCCTGTAATGCAGGTTTTATGAATTTTAATGCACTTATTTTAACCGTCTCATCGTACCTTCTTCGAGAATCTCCGGCATCAGCTTTATGGATAATATTTTTTGATGTAATTAGGATTCCATGGATTATCCAACTTCTGTCCTTATTGATCCACCGGTTCATACGCTCCACTACCAACAATTCGCTTCACAATGTATGGTCCTTCCCATGTTTGTTTTAGCTTTCCCTCAGGTCCCTTTTGATACAGCGGTATTTTCGCAAGACCATCTCACCCATCTCGTAGTCTCGCATCCTGACTTTTTTATTATATTCTCTCGCAAGTCTCTTTTGATAATTTTCCATGTGCTGCAATGCTCTTTCTCGATTCTTCTCCAAATCATCCAACTTGGATAATTTTAGATATGAAGTGAGATTTTTAATCCATGCCTCTTTTTTTGTTGTCGGTATCATGACTTCCATGGATAGGACCGCTTCTACCCCATACATCAAATAAAACGGAGACATCCCTGTTGCACTTCATTGGGTCGTTCTGTATGCCCATAGCACATTGTGCAATTCTTCGCACCTTTCCTTATGTTTCCCATCCAACTTTTTCTTCAGATTGTCTGCAATAGTTTTGTTCGTTGCCTCAGCTTGTCCATTACTTTTTGGATATATTGTGGGTTGACTTTCATTGTTGAATCTTGAAGGCATTGAATAACATAGCGATGCTTTCCCCTTCGAATTGATTCCCGTTGTCCCAGACAATTTCTGCTAGTATACCAAACCTGCAAATAATATGCTCAAACAGAAAAGAAAATACATCTTTCTCTCTAATGTTTTTTATGGTTTCGCCTTTACCCATTTGGTGAAGTATTCTGTAGCTACGATCAAATACTTCCTTTGATTTGATCCTGGAACTAACGGCCCAACAATATCAACTCCCCATTTTGCGAATGGTCATGGGATAAACACTGAATGCAAAGTTATCGCTGGAGCATGAATATTTTTACCAAATCTCTGACACGCTTCGCATTTCTGAGTTACTTCCTTCGTATCATCATGCATATAGGGCCAGAAGTATCCTTGATCCTTTGCCTTTTTTTCCAACGATCTTGTGCCACTATGATTTCCCTCATGTCTATAGTGTATATCTTTTAGGATTTCCATTCCTTCTTCTTTAGATAAGCATGCAGCAATGGCCCATGAAAAGACTGACGATACAAAATGCTTTCGCGCATTTGATAGTTCGTGGATTTACTTTTGATTTTGTTAGCTTGCAACTTATCTCGGGGCAGTTTCCTTTCGCTCAGTGATGTTATTGTAATAGTGGGAAGAAAAGTTCGTTCAAGACTTGTGAAGATTTGGATTTAAACCTAATTTCTAAGACTAAAAATAGCAAAACTCAAATAAAATTGATAACAAGGTTAAGAGAAAACTGAGGCTAAGATTCCACTATTTTCCATTAAAGTGATTAAATTAAATGATTATAATTATGCAATTCATACGTTCAATTTGATTCTAAAATATTGCAACAAGTAAATTTTCAAAATAACTATTATATATCGAAAGCATGGAACATCAAAAACCCTAGGCCAAGCATGTACCATCAAAAGAAATCACAATTGTTTAATAAAAATCATTTAATCAATTTTTAACCAAGGAAAATAATCATAAAAGAATTGCATAAATTAATTAAATAAATATTACCATATAATTACTGGAAAAATAGCTTCCTCCGTTGCCTCAGCAATGGGTTTTAGCTCCTCATGTTGGAAACACGCCCAAAATTTGTATTTATTGCTCAAAAAGGTGTTTACAAGAAGAAAGGTATGTAACATAGAGAATTGAGACGTTTATAAACGTTACAAATAATGTTTTCTCAGTCGCTAAATGGTAGAAAAGATAACAGATTCCTTCACGACGTTCTTCTTAGCTTTTACGACGAAGTTTTTCGTTTTTTTATGACGAAGTTCTTTTTTTTTCTTTACTAGCAGCAGAAAGCTTGGGAATTATTTTTACAACTCTAATTTTCACTATGTTCTCTCACAAAACTCAACACCCTTTACATACTCAATATCACCTCCAAATCTCGATTAATGGCCAAAAAACTTAGTATTATTTTCTTTCCAAACTCCGGGAATTATTTCCATGTTTATCTTTTTCGCTCGCCTTATCGCAGCTGCCACACTCCAACACGTTCAAAACATGTTTCAGAAGGAGTGAAACTCTTTCCAACCACACACAACTTCCAAAAATATCTCAAAAAAATATCCGAGAATATATGCTTGCCCTATTTTTTACTCCAACTCGACGATTAGGCATGTTTAATCGAAGCAAACACCCATACTAATCTTGTTTATCCCTAACAAGTCTATCCCAATCAAAATATGTGTTTAAATCCTTCTCAAAATCGATCCAGAAAACTGAATTTTTCAACTCCTATTTTCCCGCCAAATTTCTTTTTATTCCCGTGAAGAAGATGGAGTCCCCCTATCCATTCCTGGAGTGCCTGTAGTACTTGAGTGCCCTATCCAAAATGGGGGTCCCTTTAACAATTGTTCTCGGGGTGCCTTTAGTATTTTTTTTGAGCCAATTTTTCCAAAAAAAGTTTATTTCCAAAAAACACCTACAAGTACATAAAAACACAATATTAGTACAAAATTGAGTTCCATCAAAATTAAGAATTGAGACAAATCAGACACAAAAATGTGTCTATCACTCAGGTATTCATGAATTGGGATTCGTCAATCATTCACCTCTTCATCGTCGCCCATGTTTATTGCCAATGTCTCCATACTTGCTACCACCTGTTCTTCTGACGGATATCATAACCATTCTACTTGCACCGAAGTAGTCTCAGGATCACTCATCATTGACGACACAAAAGCCAATGCATCAACCAATCTATTATCCTTTCGGCAGATGTGTCGTCACTTGATATTCGGAATATGAGATGCATAATATCTTGCCACTTTTTGATATATTATAAGTGAGGGGTCAAATGTTTGATATCTTCCTTCTATCTGCCTAACAACCAACTGTGAATCACTTGTAAGTCTGATGTCATCAAGTTTCATTTCAATTGCCAATATGAGTGCTTGTATTACTGCTTCGTACTCAGTCCCATTATTAGTTGCCGAAAATTCCAGCCGAAATGATCGGACAATCCTCGGACCTCCTGATGAAGTAAATACTATGCCAATTCATCTTCCTTTGTTGTTTGAGGACCCGTCAACATATATATCTCATCTACTCGGAGGATCATCTTTAAGCAAATCTTTGGGATCTTCCTCTAAATTTAGCATGTCTTCTACAATTTCATCTTATTCTAAAGGGAAATCGTCCAGGAAATCGGAAATAACTTGAGATTTGGCAGATGTAAATATTCAATATTCTACACCAAATTGTTTTGTTTGCATATTCCACTTCGACACTCTTTCCACTCATTGAGAACTTTTTAGTACCGACTCAATAGGTGTCTTTGTCATTACTTTGATGGGATGAGCCTGGAAGTAAGTTCGTAACTTCTGAGTCGCATATACTAATACCAATATCAACTACCCAATCTTCATATAATTTCTTTCTGCTGACCCAAGTGTTTTGTTGACGTAGTATATTGGTTTTTCGACACCTTCATCCGTTCGGACCAATACTGCGCTGATGGCATCCGAAGTTGCCCCGAGATACACCAAGATTTATTCCCCTGGTTCAGGTCTTTGTAAAACTGACAACTTCGCTAAGTATTCTTTAATATTTTGAAGTGCATGCTCATAATCCTCTGTCCATGTGAATTTCGCTCCTTTCTTTAATGTGTCAAAAAATGGCTTGCATTTATCCGAAGATATAGCAATGAATCTGCCCAAAGCTACGAGCTGCCCATTGAGCTTTCGTACAACATTGATGGTGGTGACATGTCCTTGATTGCTTGTACCTTCGCTGGGTCAACTTCTATCCCATCCTTTGACACCATGTATCCTAATAATTTTCCCGAAGCTACACCAAAGATACACTTCGCAGGATTGATTTTCATTTTGAACTTACGCATTTGATCTGAATCTCTTTCAAATCTCGTACGTGATCTTCTGACTTTTTATTTTTCACCAACATATCGTCTACATATACCTCCAATGTGGGATGCACTCACTGAGCAAATAATTCATTTATCATTCGTTGGTAAGCGCCCCTGCATTCTTTAACCCAAAAGGCATTCTTGTGTAACATTATAATCCTCTTGGGGTGAAGAAATAAGTATGTTCGTGATCTTTCTCAGCAAGCGGTATCTGATTATAACCTAAGTACCCATCCATGAGAGAGAGGGTTTCGTATCTTGTCGCTGATTCGACCATTTGAGGTATATCTGGCAAAGGAAAACTGTCTTTTGGGCAAGCCTTGTTTAAATCACTGAAGTCAATGAAAATTCTTATTCCTTTATTTTTCTTCGGAATAATTACCATGTTTGCAATCCACTACGGATATTTTTCCGGTTTAATAGTTCTGCTTCGCTCATCCTTTTTCAGTTCTAGTTTAATTGTTTCATGTTATATTGTTGCAACTTTTCTGATTCTCTGTTTGAAAGGCTTCATCTTTGGGTCTATGTCCAAACTGTGACAAGCTACCAAAGGGTCTATTCCTGGCATGTTCTCCATTTTCCATGCGAATACATCAACATACTCCTTTAATAAATCTTCCAACCTTTTTCCCTCGCTATCGCTTAGCTTCGTGCCTATCTTGACCAACTTTGGCTCTTCTTTAAATCCCAAGTTTACATCTCGAGTAAGTTCTACTGCTGTGAAGTTCATCATTGGTTCCCCGAGGGGGGTTGGGCCCTTAAATTGCTACGCTGACGAACCTTTCTTATTTGTATCTACACTCAGAAGTCCATTTCCTGTTGCCGTATTTACTTCGTATGCCTGCAGATTTTCTTCCTTCTTGTTCTCTTTAGATTGTTTTTTCTTTAACATTTTTTCTTTAACCTTTTTTCTTTATTGATTTTATCATCTCGTTCCTCAGATTGGCGAATATCCACTTCATTACAATACTTTGCTTCGGCAGGATCTCCGTTTACTTCAGCCACCATATCTGGTGTTGGAAAATACAAACATTGGTGATATGCGGAGGTTATTCCTTTAATTTCATGGACTCATGGTCTTCCAACGATCACACTATAGGGTGATTCAACATCAACTACACAGAAAGTAGTTATAGTTTCCAACTTTCCAAGATATACTACCAAGGTGAACTCTCCCTTCGTCCTTGAGGGTGCCCCATTGAATCCGTAAATATTGTAGGTTGACGGGATAAGCACAGAATCCAGGAAGTTCATTCGCTTGAATGTACTGTAGAAAAGGATGTCCACTGAACTTCTGGTATCCACCAAGACTTTGTCCACTGCCCATTTGTTCATTTTCAAAGTGACTACTGAAGGATCCGTATGCGATTTCCAATTCTCATGTGCTTCGGATGTTAAAAATACGAATGGATGTGCCATCCGTTTCTCCAAGGTCTAGGCTTTCTCAACACTGAAAATCTCTTTTCCTTGACGGTCTCTCTTATGCACCCTGCCCATGATGTTGTTGTGGAAGTTTGCCCCAGTCCTTGCCAAATGAATGATTGAATTGCATCGTAATAAATTGGTTCCTCGCTCAATCTTAATTCTATACACTCGCGGGACCTTTGGTTCCGCTCATAATGGTGGTGGAGGTGGTACATCTCCCAAGAACTCTTGAAGTTTTCCATTTTCAATCAACCGTAATACTATCATTTTCACATTTCTGCAATTGTCAGTAGTATAGCCATAGAATTGATGATATTCACAAAATTGGTTACTATACCTGGAGGGGGGTGGTTCCACCCCTATATTGTGTGGGTACGAAATACTTGCAGACTCCATTCTTTTAATATGTCGCAAGATCACCAATAATGGTGCGTTTAATTTAGGTAGCCTTAGATCTTCAAATCTGGGAGCATTTGGTCTCTGTGCACCAAATCTTTGATTATCAAATCTGCCTCGGCGAGAGGGATGCTCCCACTGTCTCTGAAATCTCCCGGCATCATTGTTCGCCCAGTCCCTTCTTAATCGTATGTCTTGTTGAGGTACTCGTCGTTTATCTTCCTGATAAATGTCTCTGTAGTCTACCTGTGGTACATCACCAATTACATTTGTGTTTCGTTAAGTTGTCATTGAACTTTGGAAAATGATCTCCTTTGTAACTGCAGGTTGCGAAGCCGCCTCTCTTTGTATCTCCTCCAGAGCTATATATTCCTCTTGAAACTCCCAAAGTTATTACAAGGTTAGCGTATTCTTGTTCTTGAATATGGTCATATACAACAGATCAGTTGGGAACAACGCATTTACGAAACCCCTAACCAAATTTTTTTCAGACTCGTGACCCCTAACTTCGCTACACAATATCCTCCACTTATTTACTAGGCTTCGCAGACTTTCACTTGGTCTTCGCTTCAAGCTGAATAATTTTTCAACTCCCGGTCTCAGCAAATTGTTGTGCATGTAGGCTGCTAGAAACACCTTTTCCAATTCTCAAAATGATGTGATTGAGTATTCTAAAAGTGCATCAAACCATGCCAATGCCTCGCCTTTTAAACTTACGGAAAGTATTTGCACATCACTTCATCTTTGTGTTCCCATTGCAGTAACGATCGTTGATATGCCTTAATATGCTGTATTGCATTCCCAGTTCCATTGAAGATGCTTCCGAAAGTTGGCATTGTGCATTTAGGTGGCAAGGCTGCATACAGAATATCTACACTTAAAGGTGATCACTTCGCCTTTGCTAATACATCAGTCAATTGTTGGCCATTTCCGTTGTTTTGGAAACCTTGAATCATGGCTCTCATATGCTTTATTTCCTTCATCACTTCCTGATTCACAGCTGCTTCATTGACCCTCTTCAATCCTAAAGCTCTCTTTTACGTCTTCTACTTGGATTTAATGAATAAAACTCACACAATAATAATAAGAATGAGGAACACAAGGGATTTACGTGGTTCAATAATAAAACCTACATCCACGGGAGAGTTTTCACTATGATATGATGATGGTTACAAGCACAAATGATTACTCAAGAACTTTCTCAATGATTTTCTCTCTTGCTCTATTACAGAATTGATCAACACCTATGACATTTACACACAGGCCTATTTATAGCCACAATACAAAAATTAGGGTTTAATTCTCAACTCTTCGAATACAATTCCCTTTTACTTCAGATACATTCTTCTTCGGATATAGTCTTCTTCGCCGAGGTAATATTATTATATCATGTTTGGTGTTGAACTCTTCTTCTTTAACATTCTCCTTCGCTACTGAATTTGCCTTATAACCCTCGCTATAATTATCGTTGATCACTCTCTCTTTACCCAATAATATTATGCCACTTGTCCAGACAAATAATAGATAGTTGATGTGACCGCTCTGTTCGCGCATTAAATGCCCAGCTGTCCAATTCAAACTTAATCGCTGATTCTTTGGTAGTGCTTTCCACGCATCTTAATTATGATCAATGGTGAAAATCCCTATGTTGACCGAGTATATCTTCAGTATTTACCTGAAATATCTCTTTCTCGTGTTCATGTGTTGAGATGCGAACACGTGGCGAGATGATACTTTGTCCCCACACTGAGCAGTAGGGTGCAACCGGTACTTATTAAAACGGGTATGGCCAATGTAATATTAAGTGGAAAAAATTATTTAATTGGAAGACCAAGCAAAATTTAATCACGAAAATGATCTATATACCCATCACCCAAATGTGTGAATTAAAACACGTTTTTTCTTTATCTTTCGTTCGTCTCTGTCTTCCTTATTGTTCTTTCTTTCTCTCTTCTTTCATCAAACATCAAGAAGAAAAAAATAATTGAGTCACGAATATTACCCAGTTAGATTATATGAAATCATCAAAACCTAGATTTACAATGAAAAAATCATGCGTAAACATCAAATAAACCGATTTTATCTAAATCCATGAAGAAATCTACATCATATCTGCCAACACGGTAGTAACAAAATATATGATTCGGTGAAATCAATAGATAAAAATGGTGAGAATAAGAAGAATCGGCAAAATCATACAAGAACATAAGTAATAGAGGATGAAGATTTTGAAGAATCGCCAACAGTAAGCAAAAAAAACCTATAGTCCACAGTAGATATTGATATGTACTGAGTGAAAACCCATGATCCAACAGTAGATATTGTTATGTACTCATCAAAAAAAAAATCATCCAACAATAGATGTTGATATGTACTGAGTGAAAACCTATGACCCAACAATAGATATTGATATATACATGTAGATGGTGAAATTTTAACAAAGGAGAAAATTATAAATTTGTCTTTCATGTATCAGAAATATCAAATTTACGAATTTATTTATGTCCTGTATCAGAAATATACAGCCTGGGTATTCATCTCACGTTCCAAATGATATTACAAGTTATATTGATAGCTATATGCACTTTACGCTAATCTTATAGCCTTTCCATAAAATATATTTACATGTGCAATATCAAGGCTTCACCTGGATGAACTTTCGATATTTGCAATTTAAGCTTATGCTAAGTGCAATGATTCCTGGATGAATTCCTTGGCTTTAAGTATCATTAGCCGCGACTTGGCCAAAATCCAAAGTTGACACCAAAGGGAAGAGTGCACAAAAAATCTAGCATGTCCTCGAGAGCATGGCGCCAACCTTGCTAGCCTCTTCAGCTCCGCACCAACCTCAACTGCTCTGTCCCGAGAAGCATGCCACCATCCAACTGCTTGGTCCTTGAAGAGCTTGGTGCCAACCCTTGCTTAGTCGAGAAGCAGGGGCGAATCTACATAGGGGCTACTAGGCCACCGTCCCCCCACAAATATTTTGGAAAAAAAATCCTATATAATTTTATTTCCAAACAGTCAGAAGCCCCCACATTATTCACCACACATAGTCGTATAAGATATACTTCTAAGACTAATTTTAGCCTAAATCCATTCGTAGAATTGCAATAACTGCCCTAAATTGAAGGATTTAGCAGATACAATCCCTATTTTATCGAAGCACAATGATTTTATTAGGTTTAAAGTTGATGTATGATTCAACTGAACAACGAAAGCATAACCAATTTCTGTCTACGTCTATTTCATTTCCAAGTAAGGGGTTTTCCTCATAATTTTTAAATTTTCTTATACAGTTACTTAATTTATGTTTCATTGTTTACTGATTGATGAAATTAGATTTATTACGATTGTGGGTTTTTGATTTTTGTTTCAGATTCGAATTTTTTTTTATCAATTTTAAGGGGAAAAGTGTTACAACATACAAAGAATCAAAGGTCTTGTTGAGTTGTTGTGGTAATTAAGAAAACTGAGTTGTTTTTTACTTTTCTTTGTTCTTTCATGGCTTGCTTGTTAACAACTGAATCCCCTTACTATCCTGATTCTTATAATTGTCATAATTTTTTTAGATATTGTTATTGTGGATATTGGTTTTATCTGTTAAATATAATGGATTTTGATTTAAATTTTAAGTAACTTATTATCAAGTTTTACTAATTAGTGAAGAAATTAATAAATCCAATTGGTTTTACAATGGTTCATCTGCGTATCTGCTGCTTCGCTTAGTAATCTTCAGTATGCAATATAATGTAGATGATAAATATTACTTCCATGTTTACTAGTCTGAATCCTAAAGCTTGTAACTTGTTGATTCGTAACCAATCATAGCACTACAAGATCTTTATGCATCAAGAAACCCAATAGCCTAACCTTTTGCTTTTCTCCATTTAGTTCTTTAAATGAAGTTTCTCTAAGAAGGTTATTTGTAGTTTTATGGTTTGCATATGCAGACAATAATCAAATAGTATAAGACCACATAGCAATTGGTATGAACTTTGTTTGAATCATCTCCTGTAAATGATCCTTCCACCCTTATCTATTCCCTAATAGGATATGATCCATCGTAGATATTGCAGGTTTTCATCTTACATTGTTTAAACTTAGCAATAACTGTTTTTCTTTTTCATCTTTTTATAATATTGTTGCTCGATTGGTTTGTAATACCTATACTGTTTGTAATCTGATTTGAGTTAATTTATGTTTGTTTTTGACATATAGTGAGGTTTAACTAATTGGTCTGCAAGGTTATAACGAGGTTTAATGAAGTTTTATTTGTGGTTTTTAGGCAAATATATTTAGGTACTTTCAGAGAAAAAACAAGGACAATGAATCCTCAACACCTTCTGTTAATAATAAAGAAATAAAAGCCTTTGTACTAGAAAATGCTCAAGGGAACCAAAAGATGATAGCATCATATATTCAAAAAGATATTACCAAGTGTTTTTCTTCTGAAATCATAAGTGAAATTGTCAAAGAACTCGGGGATGAACCATTTTCTCTACTATTGGATGAATATAAAGATATATCCTCAAAAAAACAGTTGGCTATTGTTCTGCGATATGTGCACAAGGGCCATGTAATTGAGCGTTTTGTAGGAATCGAACATATCACCAGTACGACTGCCATTTCACTTAAAGCGACAGTTGATGATTTCTGTTCTCGGAATGGTTTGAGCATTTCCAGATTGCGTGGGCAAGGTTATGATGGGGCAAGCAATATGCAAGGTGAGTATAATGGTCTTAAGGCACTGATTTTGAAAGATAATGATTGTGCATATCTTGTCCATTGTTTTGCTCATCAACTAAAACTGGATGTTGTGGCTATTGCAAGAAAACACACATAGTTGAAGATCTTTTTGTATTAATGAATAGATTGGTGAATGTGGTGACTGGATCAGCCAAACATCATGATATTCTTCGTGACAAGCAAGCCGATGCAGTCATTGAGGCACTCAGTAGTGGTGAGATATCAAGTGGGAAAGGACTTTAATCAAGAGAGAACTATGAAAAGAGCTGGTGATACACGTTGGGGTTCGCATCACAATACTATAGTAAGCTTGATTAACATATTCTCATTTGTTATTACACTTTTGGAAGATTTGGCATAAGATTCTGATAAAAAGTTTGAAGCTAAGGTTCTTTGAGATTCAATGCAGAACTTCAATTTTGTTTTCAGCTTACACTTGATGAAAACTATTCTAGGAATTACAAATGATTTGTCAAAAGCATTGCAGAGGAAAGATCAAGACATTGTCAATGCCATCAAAATAGTTACAGTATGAAAGGAACGACTCCATACAATGAGAGATAAAGATTGAGATTCTTGGTTGTCAAAAGTGTTATCCTTTTGTGTAAAATACCATATCAAAATTCCTGATATGGATGTTGTATTCCAACCGGAGGGTCGACCAAAGCGTAAAGCTCAAGAGGTAACTAATTTATATCATTATAGAGTTGAGTGTTTCTATACAGTCATAGATATGCAACTTCAAGAACTAAAAAATCATTTCACTGAGATACACACATAATTACTTCTTTCTATGGCATGCTTAAGTCATATCGACACATTCTCTGCATTTAACAAAGATAAGATGATTTGTTTTGCTCAGTTTTACCCAAGAGATTTTTATCCTGCCCAACTTGTTTTACTTGAAGATCAACTACTGATGATGTACGATCCAGCAATGAGTTCTTGGAATTGAAAGGAATTACTGATCTTGCAGTCAAAATAGTTGAGACTAAAAAGGATAAAGTGTACCCATTGGTTTACTTACTTCTCGTATTAGCATTACTTCTGCCAGTTGATACTGCCACAGTAGAAAGGTTATTTTCTCCTACGAAGATTATAAAGAATCGCTTGCGTAAGTGATTGGGTGATGAATGGATGAATGATATTTTGATTTGCTATATTGAAAGTTCATATTTGATTTGATCACAAATGATATTATGATGAACATGTTTTAGACAATGAGGACTCGTCATGGGAAAACGTAGAAGTTGGATAATGAATAGTATTAGGTTATTTAGATATTTTTTTTGAGTTTTTTTTTATATTTGAATGAACCTTACACTTAGTTAGATCAAACTTTATTTTCATTATAAATTTTATTCTGTACTGTATGAATTTCCAGTTTGAATGACTTTTATGGTATTTAATTTAGTTCTTTATCGATATATATGAGATTTGTCCAGTTATATTTTTTTATTATGATCTTCGAGAATAGATTGTGCCCCCATTAAAATTTTGTTATGGATTCGCCCCTGTCGAGAAGCATGACATCAATCCAACTACTCGGTCCTCGAATCATGGCGTCAATCCTTACTTGGTCCTAGAAGCATGGCGATATTTCCTTCTTGTTCCTCGAGCATGCGTCACTCCTTACTTGGTCATCGAGCACGCCTCAATTGTTTAGTCCTCGAGAAGCATGGCTCCAACCTTGCTTAGTCCCCCAGAAACATGGCGCCAATCCTTTCTCGGTCCTCGGAAGCATGGCGCCAATCCTTGCTTGGTCCTCGATAGCATGGCGCCAATCCCTCACTCAGTCCTTGAGATTTTTTGCATAATATTGACTTCAAACACTTCCAAGTTTGTGACATTCCCAAGTCTGTGTACATCCAGGCTTGCCACTCCAAGTTTGTGTCATTTCCAAGTCTTGCTGCTTCCAAGCTTCGACTTACTAACCTTACTAGACTTAAACACTGGTAGTTTGTTTACTCAATTAATCGATAGAGTCATTCAGGTGACCCAACCATCAAATCTATGAGACATCAAACATGTCACAGAGGGATACTCATTAGGGTATTGATCTGGTGGTCTATAGCTTGTGAGGTGTAATTGAACACCCTCGATGAGAAGTAATTAAGTGGATTGTTACTATATGAGGGATTAATGAGTATTACGGTTTCGAGAATTCTCCTAACAATAATGGGTATTACGGTTTCGAGAATTTTCCCAGCAATAATGGGCATGTTCTCAAACACGTTCTCCTCCTCATTATATCTCCATATCTTCGACTTTTTACGAAATCAGAGTTCAACACTGTAAGAGTATTACTTCATCTATTTCCAACAACATAAGTGAAACAATAAGTTTATCGAAGTTCATCAAACTTTCGTAAACAAATTCATCTTCTACACTTGAACTCTACTACAAAGACTTGAGTTCTTCGACTAGAACTCACCAAGCTATGATCTCAACCTTCTCTGCTTCCCTCCCTAAGATCAACCCTTCTTCTTCTTTGTGGCCAAAGCAAGGCTTGAACGACCATATTCTTGGTTTATGCTAGCCTTGTACGATTTTGATCTCTCGTATTTCTTTACGATTTACCCTTGCACCCTTTTATCTGTTTTCCACTAAAATAGTACCCATAAAAAAAACCTATTTTTCAATAGTAGATATTGATATGTACCCATCCCTAAAAAACATACGATCCAAACAATGGATACTCCCTCCGTCCAAAATTACTAGTCTGGTTTGAAAAAGTAAAGATATTAAGAAGACCGATGAAATTTATAAAACTACCCATATTAAATGCTAAATTATTACTATAAAAATAATAATAATTGTTTAAAAAAGAGATGGAGATAAACATGAAAGATATTAAATAGATTTGTTGCTTATTTCTGGAGATATTATTTAATTTTTAGATTTGTTTATACATCTTTTGAATTTATAATTATAAAAAATTCAATGGTATATTTGAGAGTTTAATGAAAAAATATCACTGTAAATCGAAATTGGAAAGTTTTTTAGGACAAACGAAAATGGAATAGAGGACTAGTAATTTAGGACGGAGAGAGTATTGATATGTACCCATCCCACAAAAAACCTATGATCCAGACATTAAATATTGATATGTACCCATCCTAAAAAAATCTATAATATAACAGTAGATATTGATATGTACACATCCCAATAAAACATGCAATATATTTTTGATACTATGATCCAATAGTAGATATTGATATTATTGAAAAAACATTATTAATACTTGAATGCCCATCTCAATAAACATGTAGTATGTTTTTAGTACAAAAAAATATGTATTATTGGATCATACAAATAATCAAACAAAAACATAATTTTAACAAAAAAAAAAAATAAACATAAAAAACTTATCTTCAGTACAAACAAATATGTACTATAAGATCGTACAATAATTCTTATTATATTTTGTACAAAAAAATACGTATTGTTGAACCATACAAAAACTCAAACAAAAACTCAAACAAAAACATGGTTTTAAATAGAATCAGTCAATCAAATAGCTTGAATCAAAATATATATTCAAACAAAAACCAAAAATTGATTAAGCCTTCATGGATTTTGGATTCGTTTCAAAAGTTTATGCAAAAATCCAAAATTAATGAATCCATATTTTCTTGTTATTCACCGAATCCTGATCCATTCTTGAATCTTACTTTTCTCATTCTCTTCACCATCACTTTCAAAATCTTATTCTTTAGCTTCCCTTTTTCCACCATCTCTTTTTCTAATTAAAAATATAACTCCTAAAATGCAAATCAACAATCACTTCCAATAAAATTAAAATCTTAATCTCGATTCTTTCTTGATTTTGATTTCAAACAAGAGAGTGAAAAATCGTTAGAACTCTCGATTTAGAAGTTAATGAAGCATCATATCATATAGTTAAAATTTAGGGTGATTATCGATTCATATATTACTTGGTTCTTATTGACACTTAAATCTACTAATTTCGTATATATTTAGTGAAATTATCAATTTAATTAGCTAACCCAATTTGAGACAGAAAAAGTTATTGTTTTTGTAAAAATTCTAATTGATCGCAGTTTAATTAATTGAGTTCTCATTGTATTGTCCAAACTAATTTAATTCAATTTGTAAAGGGTTTGTAAATTAGGTGAAGTTAGGGATTTATTGTTTGTATAACATCATGATTAATGAAAATGGTTTGCATGTTCAGTGTTGACGGGGATTAAACTCCTCTCTACCTAAAATCGTTAGTTCAAGGTTTATTTAAACATTTTATCATTGACCAACAACAGCTCACAGATATTGACCAAAAAGTGGTTCATCTCAAAATACAAATTTTAAATGCTAAGGTGACTTTTCATGCGACGACTAACTTTGTAGTTGCAAATATATTAAGCGGTTCGGGTGACACTAGAAGTGTGAAACCCCACAAAAATGTTAAAAAGACCAACCTCAATTACTTCCTCCCGCTCATATACGACGATAATGTTTAGGATTTTAATTATCCCGTTAGGCAGAATTCTAATTCCAATATAGGATTTTCTAAATATATCCTTATTTATGATGTTTATGTATCATCACAACTTAGTTAATGTTTCTAGTATAGTAGTGATGGGAATAGAATAAAGGATAAATCAGGAAAAATAAGAATTTTTTATAAAATCAAAATAATTTCTTAATATAATAAGTTTGACTAATTTAGACTACATGTGGGACGAACAGAGTAATTTGTTTATTTTTTTTTTTGATTGAAATACCATACGTTAATTAATTTCTGGCGATGCTTGTTCATAGTTTGACATATCTGCCGATAAAGATTCGTAGCTAACATATCAAATCTACATCTTATAACATTGATCAAAGATTATTTGTTTATTTGCATCCCCGGATATCAGTTGTAAATCTGCCTATACAAATCATATTTGGCTAATGGTGAGATTTTTAGAATATATCACTATACAAGAAGCTGAGGTGACCGTGAAGAAAAAACTATTGAGGATTATGTGTGTTGCACATGAAAATAAGCTAAAAAAATAATTCAAAAATAACTTACGTACCAAAATCATATATCGAATATATAGTTTAACGTGGTTTTTCCATTAGACCTATGTTTACAGATTAACCCTTGAAGAGTGAATTTTATAAATAAACTTAAAGAATTTTATGAGGTGGTTTTATAACCACATTCACGCTCTTCTTCATAGATTGACTAATTATACATGAAGATAATATCAAATCTTAATATCTGACTATGTATATATTTAAAAAACTATAAATTAAGATTACAAGGAATATTCTGATCTTGTAATATTTTGGTTATCTTTTCTTTATATACATTGCATGGATATCTCAGTGGTCTTCTATTAACGGTCAGCGATAAACCTCTTTTATATGTGATATACTCTTCTTGATGGTAGGTTTTTGTCGGAGGAGCAAATCATAGAATTATTTCTACCCTTGTTGATGGTGGATTTTGACAAGGGCTAGAATTGTAAACTTGTCCTTTCCCCAGCAACAGAAACATAGAAATATTCATGTTAAACTTCTGACATTCTATCAAAATATGAAATATTGTACTTCTACATATATTCCGCAAGATAATTAAAAATAAGGTCTTTACAAATAGCTACATGCATTCTATATTGATCTTATAACCTCTATAAATATACATATGTATATTCCTTATCGAACTATTCTCAAGTCGCATAACTTCCACGGCTAAATTCCTTGAACTTGCTTCGAATGTGCATTAACAATCAAACAACATCCAAATAGGTCATATTCTAAAACTAACCGACGCCTGATCCTCGAATACGCATCCTAGATTAATGCCATATTCTCGAAGACGCATTTTAGTTCAATGTCCGGTACTCGAGAACACATCCTAATTCCATGACCGATCCTCAAGGAAGCGTCATATCTCAATGACCAATCCTCAAGGACGCGTTCCAATTCAACATTCAAACCTCGAGGACGCGTCATGGATCAACATCCAGTCCTAGAGGAAGCAACTTCAAAACCCTAACCAGCCTTCGAGGAAGCGCACTGGACCAATGTTCGGTCCTCGAGGGAGTGACTCAAGCTCACGGCTCTGGCCTAGTGCCAGCGCCATAGCCAGTGCCATAACTCTTTTAGCGATGCTTCGAGAGTGCACTCCAGGCGTAATGCCTGATCTCGAGGGCATGTCAAATTTCATGGCACTGGCCAATTTCCAGCGCCGCGCCTCTTGTGGTGCTAGCCTATTGCTAGCGCCTCAACTCTTTGTTAAGCATGTTCTTAAGAACAACATTCCAAGCCTCAATTTCCAGCGCCACGCTTCTTGTGGTGCTAGCCTATTGCTAGCGCCTCAACTCTTTGTTAAGCCTGTTCTTAAGAACAGCATGTCAAGACTCTTGCCCGGTCCTCGACAACATCATGTTTGGTCCTTGAGAACATTTGCATAATTTAGTCTTCAAACACTTCCAAATTTATGTCATGTTACTTTTAAGCTAGCACATGACTATTAAACTAACTATTTTCACTAGACTCGACACTGATCAGTCTACTTAACCACTTAGTGAACTACGCGACTTGCCTCACTAATTTAGCAGGTTATTGACTTAACTTAACCAGAATAGTAGTAGTCCATGACTCCACTATTTTCTACGAGATATCAAATACATCACATGGGGGGATTCTTCTTGGGGTATTGGTCTGGCAGTGTACGACAACGCGCAATATGGCAACATATCCACGATGAGAAGGTAATAATTAGTGGGACAATTAAGAGTAGTTGAGAATATGATGAGTAGTGGTCATACAATCCTCCTAACTTAGCGGAGATGACTCTACTATAATCTCCACGATCATCACTTCTCCATCTCTTCATAACTTCCACAGCTTATGAGAAATCAGTATGTTCACTAAAAGACTATAAAATAGATGACTTCATCTATTCGACAAGAACAAAACATGGATTTATCCCAGAGATAACCCAGTTTATAGTCATAAAATCAGTCTTCAACTACTCAAAATGGTCAGCCTCAGGCTAGACTTCACAATCACTAATCCCAATCTCAATTCCCTTTATACCAATAGTAACACCCTTAATATCGCTTCTCCCACCACCAATGGTGCCGCCAATGCTCTACCGTTCAATAAAAAAAAAAGGCAGGGTGCACGGGTCGGTTGTCAGCCAAGCAAAATTATTTTCAAGTTCTCTACTTGACAAATATGGATTAGAATATAGTAGTAAGAACAAGTTTGTTCCTCATGGAGATATGGGTTGTCAAGTTATTTTGATTACTTATGTAAACATGGGGGTTTTGTTGTTCAAAATAAATTAAACTAAGATTTAAACTGAAAGTGTTTAAGAAAATATTATAAGAGAAGATTGGTTAAGGAATTCACCGTCCATCATTACACATGCCATGCAATCAAACATCAATTCATCATTCACTCTCTCATGTTACCAATAACCCTAAAGTATCCCCAATCGGTGTTAACACTTTGTTACGTCTCCACTACTCAACCAATATTGCAATCGCTAACATATGAATTCTTTTATACCAAATAACCTAATGCTTTATCGCTAAAAGATTCAATTTGAAGAAATCTTTAGATTATGTGAGACGGGTTACTCATAGGCAATACAAACACAATCTTGGAAAATTCAACCTAGGCCAAGTTTTACTTGTGACTTCCTTCACGATTCACACCACTAGTGATCACAAATTACTACTAGGTATCAGGGTTCTTGATAAAATTACCTAAGACTCATAATTAGATATAGAAAAGTTATTAAGATGTTTAATTCACGACTCAAACATGCGAAATAACTAATCATATTATATGAACACAATCAGATAATTGTTATACATAGTAAAACTTGAACGATATACAAGAGAGTGAATAACGGAACTAATGCATTAATTGAATAACATGTTCATGACTTTAGGTTACATCTTTAACCAATAAGAAAGGTTTAGCTCATCATGGATTTCTCAAAATATATGGAAAATATAGAAGAAAACAAGTAAAACAAACCCTAGAAATCGTGATGATCAGCCGTAACTCCAAGCCTTAGCTCATTGGTCTCCTTGTTGTAAAGTTGTGGCAAAAGTTGTAGAAGATCCCCTTTTCATGTCTTGGGAGTCTCTTTTTATAGTACTTCATGATAACTAGGGATAATAATCCTTTTGGGACTGGGTTTCCTCCTCTTAGAACTCAAAAATATATCAAAACGGATCCTATGGGTTTACTCCAGTCGGCATGGTCGATATCCATGAACCGTGCAGAATCTAGGACCAAATAACTCCAATTTTCTGTACTAAAACTTGCTCCAGTCAGCATGGTCGATTCCCAATGAACCGTGCCGACTTTAGGGCTTAAAAATACAAGTTTTGTGTATAAAAAAGTGTCCCATTCGGCATAGTTGAGAACCGCGCCGACTGAAATGCTGTAGATGACTTTTTCTTGCTTCGGCTGTTTTGTCTCTTGCATTGCCGGGAATGAGTGGTTTTGTTGCCGAATTGGTAATCTTTTTTGGTCCATAACTTCTTCGTCTGAACTCGAAATGATCTCATTATTTTTGCGTTCAACTAGAATTCTCGTTCTTAAAGATGATATTAATAAATACTAGATTTGAATGATTTTAATTCGGTCTTTGACCCTTCTTCACTTGTAGAACTCAATTTCCTTGTTCATTTCGTGTTGTAATGAACTTCTTTCTTCTTTTTTGGTTGAGTACACTTCAAAACACCTAAGAAACTAAAAACAAAACAAAATAAAAGCATGATGATACGAAAACTAACAAGAAAACAATGAATTACAGCATCAAACTAATGCAAATAATCCACCTATCATGCACAGGATCCACTCATCATGGCTGAACTGGTGCAGAGGCAAAAGAATCTTGCTAGGATCGTGACAAGGTTGGAAGCCGCATACTGAGCAATGGTTACCTTCTTTAGTAAGTTAATAGAGGAGCTGGGGCGTCATCATGTTTTTGAAATAAATCTAGAATTCCTTGAACTGGGGACTGACGCCCCGATGACTGATTCTCCTCCTCATCACATCAGAAGCTTCACCACTTGTAAGAAACCAGTAAGTCAAGAATTCGTTCATATGGTAGAGAACTTATGTGAGCTTTTACATTTCTCAAAGTATCTACGCACAGACTTATTTGCTGCCCTCAACCATGTCGCCCCGGACGTACATCTAATCCAAACCTCGACAAGAGAACAAGAAGCACCTGCATCGCCTCATCCTTCCATGAAACTTTCACAGAAGAAGACATGATGGACGAAGAAGGTCATAATCGAGCCTTATACGTGACTGTTGATGTGATTTAGAAAGTGGTAAATAGAGATTCGATTCTCGAACTT
>JAJJMC010029624.1:7517880-7539206 GCA_023531435.1 Papaver californicum
AATAACACTTGTCCTTGGGTGCCTTTATCACTTTTTGAGCCAATTTTTCCACAAATCTTTATTCTTCTAATGTACCTGCAAAAGCAATAAAACACGTAATAGACACAAAATCGAATACTAACTCACTAGAAATTAAGGTGTAATTTAGACACTAAAATGTGTCTATCAACTGTTTATGTTAAAGACTTTGAATTTTGGAGAGCCCTTGCCGATATAGGTGATGCGGCCAACATCATCACTCTTAAGACGTTCAAGGCTGCTAAGGTCCCGCAGAACAAATTTGTGCACTATCTATTTTAGGGTGAAAACAAATATACCGCAGAAGAATACTTTCAGTAGGTTCGAGAGATCAAAATCGAACAGGACGAGCCTAAACCAAGAAATGGCCGTTCACGCTCACAAAGGTGGAGATGATGGGTTGATCTTATGAGAGGGAAGCAAAGAAGGTTGAGAAATCACAATGGGATGAAAATGGTAGTGTGTAGTTTAAAAAAGAAATATATCTGAGATATATCTCTATTCTGTCTTTGAATAGATGAGACCATCTATTTATAGTTTTATAGGAGACACACTGATTTCTTGTAAATTATGGAAGTTACAAAGGGGTGAGAAGTGACGATCGTGGAGATTGTAGTGGAGTCATGTCCGATAAGTAAGGAGGACTTGTATGACCAATATTCCTCGTTCTCTCAACTGTTCTTTAACCATCCCACTACTTGTTACCTTATTGTTCGTGGATGTGTTGCCACAACGTACGATACCGTAGACCGCCAGACTAATACCCAGTGAGAATTCCCCCATGTGTTGTATTTGATATCCCATGGAAAATAGTGGAGTCATGGACTAATACTATTTTGATTAAGTCAATTCAGTGACTTGTCAAATTAGTGAAGCAAGTTGCTCAGTTCACTAAGTTAATAAGTAGATTGATCAATGTCGAGTCTAATAAGTTTAATGATCATAACTAGCTTAGGAGTATCATAGTATAAATTTGGGAGTGTTTGAAGGAAAGGTTACGCAAAAGTTCTCAAGGACCAGTCGCGGTGCACTCAAGAACTGGGCGAAGATGCTTGATGGATATCATATAGGGCTGGCGCCGGCGTTAGGCCAGCGCCATAAATAATGACGCGTCCCTGAGAGACAGGTACCAAATTGAAAGGGCATCCCTGATGGGCTGGTACCAGAGTGAGGGGCGTCCCTGGGGGACGGGTACCAGAGTGAGGGGGCGACCCTGGGGGACTGGTGCTATAGTAGAGGCGTCCCTAGGGGACTGGTACCAGAGTGAGGTGGCATCCCTGAGGGATGGGTACCAGAGTGAGGCACATCCTTGAGGGATGAGTATCAAAGTGAATTAGTGATGCGTCCCTGATGACTGAACATCAAACTGAGACATGTTTTTAAAAGCAGGACATTAAGCTAGGATGCATCTTCGAGGATCAGGCATCATCTATTCCCAATATATGCGTATAACAGGAAATTGATGTTGTTTGAATATTGATGCGCATTCAAGACGAGATTAAGGAATTCAACCATGAAAGTTATGCGACTTGAGACTGGTTCGATATGGCATAATATTGTATATATTAGAGAGACCACGAGATCAATATAGGACGCATGTAGTTATTAATAGAGACTGCATTCTCCATCCTCTTACGAAATATAAGTAGAAATACAATATTTCATATTTTGAGGAGCAGTGCTAGGGCAACGATGCTTCCTTAAGGAGCGGTGCTGGGGAAACGACGCTTCCTCATATTTTTAATATAAAGGCAGAAATATGCGCGGATATTTTTATGTTTCTGTTGTTGGGCAGAAGGCTATTTTACGATTCTAGACCTTGTCAAAAATCCACCATCTACACCATCCTATTGCAGTGAAATACTTTAAAGGGAATCATACCAGCACGTATGGATACAACCACTTATGGGTGGGACCTATCCGATCAAAAGTGAAGTTTCCTATCATTGAAAAGGAACCTGGATATCACATGATACTGGGAAGACCCTGGATTCATAATAACAAAGTTGTCCCTTCAACCTATCGCCAATGCATGAAGACAGTGCTGAACGAAAGGATCGTTTGCATCCCGACGTCATCGTCTCATTATGTTGCGGTTTGTGGCACTGAGTTATTTGAACCAAGAAATGATATATCCGACCTTTCCGACAGGATCTACATCACACCGCTATCAAGTTGGACATCTTTTGAAGAATCTGACATGATGTTGTCCATGGCTAAGGAGAAAGGTAAATTTTTAAAAATGAATCTTTCGACTTATTTTACCGACAAATCTCCCATGACTACCACCGTCCCAAACCATCCCCATGGCAAGAGGGAGCATAATTTTATAACAAGTTATGACACCGAGGGAAGGGTTGTTTACTTTCGTCGTCGTTGTTAGCAATTAACAGGGAAGGACGATGTAGAGCTTCCCCGCCCAGAATGTGATCATAACACGAAATCGAGTGAGGAAAAAATTCAAGATGCTCAGTGATAATTCCAAGACGACACTAACTCCACTACTGATGCTCTCCAGACCATCAACATCGGAACAAAAGAAATCCCAAGGCCTGTCGCCATCAACTCGATTCTATCGTCGGAGGAACGTACATGGATCGTGAACCTTCTCAAAGGCCACCAAGATTTATTTGTTTGGACCTATGAAGATATGCCATGCCTCGACGACAAGCTGATAACTCATCATTTACACATCATTCCTGGCTCCAAACATGTCAAGAAACAACCGAGACAATTCAGGCATGAGACTGAGGAGAGATCAAAATTAAATTTCAAAAGATACTTACTGCAGGCTTCATCAATCCTATTTATCACCCTACCTGTTTGTCTAACGTTGTACCCGTTAAGAAGAAGAATGGTCAGATCAGATACTACGTCGGCTTCGGGTATCTAAAAAAATATTGTCCCAAGGATGATTTTCCACTCTCTAACATAAACATGCTCGTAAATTCAACCAATAGCCATGGCATGTTATCATTCATGGATGGTTACAATGGTTAAAATTAAATAAAGATGTATGAGCATGACGCCAGTAAAATCGCATTCCGAACTCCCATCGGAAACTTCTATTATACCGTGATGCCCTTAGATTTAAAGAACACCGACGCCACCTACCACCGATCCATGAAAACAATTTTACACGACATGAAGCACAAGAAAGTAGAGGACTACATCGACGACGTGGTCGTAAAATCCAAAACACGGGAAGTTTACCTGGAATTTCTGTGACAAGTCTTTGAAAGATGCCGCGAACACAAATTGAAAATGAATCCCTTGAAGTGTGCTTTCAGTGTCTTCCGACAAATTCCTGGGACATCAAGTAATAAAAAAAGGGATTAGGGCGTGGATGTTCCTATTTGGACATCTTGTTTGGGCTACTGGATTTATGTTAAGTCGACCCTACTAAAACACAATCCATCACTAAATACATCCGCCACAGATAATAAGAGATCCGAAGAACTTCATGGGGAAAGTATCATACATCCGTCGTTTTATTCATGAGCTAGCACAATTCGTGGCATCATTTACTCCTCTGTTGAAAAAGAGAGCGAGTTTTGTCCCACTGAGCAGGAGTCGTTCAAGATATAAAAACTGTTATTATCTCTAGTTATCATGAAATATGATGTACGAGGACGGTCGCTACTCCTATATACTTCCTGTAGTGAGGTTGTTATTGGGGCTCTTCTTTCCCAAGAGGATGACGCCGGAGTTGAGTGTCCCGTATACTACATCAGTTGTACCTTGAGGCATGCAGAACTTAGATATTTCAAGGTCGATGGAGCATAACTATCTCTAATCTTTTGTATCTAGAAGCTACGACACTACCTACTATTAAGAAGGTTATTATTGATGGAAAAGGATGACCCCATCATATTCATGTTATCAAAACCTTCTCTAATAGAAAGACTTGCTAAATGGTTACTTCAAATGTCATAATTAAACATGCGTATATCTCTCCAAATGCGATGAAGGGACAAGCTAAGGCAGATTTGCTTGCATCTTTTCTAGGAGAAGATTCTACCACACTACATGAAGATGTACCTGGAGAATTTCTTGAAATATCCCTAATAAAAGAGAAGTCACAGTTGTTATACTTTGATGGCTCTGTTATTCCTACTAGTAACACCGGAGAAGCTGGTGTGGTCCAAGTGTCTCCAGCCGGTGAAGTCTTCTCGCGTTCATTCAAATCGGATTTTAAGAGTAATAATAACTCGACGGAAAACGATGTTTTCTTATTGGGTTTATCACTTGACAAACTGGACGAATCCATGCATCTCATAGTCAGGGGTGATTCAAAACTATTATTAACTAAAGACAAGGTATATACTCCCTTAAAGAAGTCACCTTAGATCCTCACGGAGCAGAAGCTCAAAGGATGTTAAGTTAATTTCTCCGAAGAGGTGATAGTTCATATTGGTCGCGCTAACAACAAACATTCTAATTTTTTGACGACCCTAGCATCTAAGTTACTATTTGAAGGGATGGAAACGACCCTGATGGTGCAAGGAAGAACTGTACCACACGTTTGGCTCGTACGGACTGATGATGTTCAAGAAAATTACCAGAAAACACCAATTATTTGCGAGCTCAACAATTCACTTTCTCAAAGAAAGATCATCCTTAGATATTAAAAAAAAAAACTCTTTCTACTTCATGGAGCTTTGTACTATAGAAACCCTTATGGATCGTTGTTCAAGTGTTTCATAGAGCCCAAAGCACATCAACAACTCAATCTTGTCCATGCAGAAATATATGGCGAAACACTAGTAGTGACCCTATATAGCGGCGTATCCAATGTCTCGGTACTATTGGCCTGCCATTGAGACTCAGGACTGAACGCTACAAGGATCTTGTCACAACTACCAAGCACATCCGCATCAGTCAGAGACTCTCATGGTATATCATATTGGGGACTGGCTTGATCCATATATTAGATATCTTTGTAAAAAAATATGCCAGAGAAGCGAGAAATAGTCAGACTAACTCAGAAGTCTAAGAGGCTTGTCTTCCACGATGAAGTTTTATATCGTAATTTTTTTGGAGAGATATTATTAACGCGTCTGGCGGAGTCAGAAAACCTCACAGTACTAAAGGAATTACATGAAGTAAAGCATCAGGGAAAAATAAAATTATTTATACAGGTCATGGAAAATATTACTGGACGACTATAGAAGACGATGTAATTGATTTCTTACAGAGGTGCCGCCAGTGTCAGTTATACAGAAATCTCATCCATACTCCATGTGTTCCTCTACAATCAATTAACGACCCTTGGCCTTTATATAGTTGGGAATTCGACTTCATCGGTAAGAAAACCCAGCTTCATCCAACCAACACGAATACATTATAACAACTACATAAGATTTTATCAAGTGGGTTGAGGCCATTCCTCTCAAGAGTACAACTGGGATCACTATAATGACGTTTATCAAAGAACATTTTATTTGTAGATTCAGTGTTCCTAAGTATATCAACTCTCAATGAATACTAAGTCTTCAAGAAAAAGTAAGTGCTTTTTCTCGAGCATAACTTTTAGAGAAAGATCTAAATATTGCTCTTGAAAAAGTCAAAAGGTTGGAAGATGAACTTGAATAAGTTCAAGGATAAATATAGAAAACTAACCTTAATATCATAAGTGAATGTAGATTTTTGTGATACACGAGGTATGGGCTAAAGGAATATATGCTCCTAGTTATAGTAAAAAGGTAAATTTGTCAAGCCTAAAGATCATGTCAAACCAAACTCTTCAAGGATGCTTATCAATTTAAGTGCTTCCACTAATATCAAGGGAACAATACCTTCAAAAATTGATGGAACTAACAAAACCCATCAAGCTCCAATGCAAGTGGATCCATAAAAAGGTAACATGAAGCGCAACATTCCTTATGTTGCTAAGCCTTGTTTTTATTGTTTAAGTTCGCAATTGTCCAAAATTTAGGGAAAATAATTATTATAATGATAGTTCAAGGTTTGTTTATCAATGCCATGCGTAGTTCTCCAATGATAGAAAGAGAAATAAATTTTTAAATGCAAAGACAAGATTTGATGTTCCAAATTGGATAAAGGTTGACTCACAAGTTACCCAAAAGGGAAGTTTTCCTAACAGCCTCTCAATAGATTCTACAAGGAAGCTGGGAGAAAACGATAGGTAGATAAGATCAGATGTTGCGAATCCTAGTTATAAATGCATCTTGAATTTCTCCATAAAAGCAACCAATGAGAGATTAAAAGTTTGTCATAATAATGACACTTAAGTGATAAATGTTGATAACATTGATTATGATAGTCTTATTGATAGAATCAAGAAAGATCTCATGTATTCTGAAGTATCTTGTACCAAAGCATATTGGTTTAATGACTCTCTTAATCATAAGTCAAGGAAGAAAATCAAGAGCAGGAAAAAGAGAAATCAAACCTTTCAAGAAGTTAAGAATGATGATGGTTCTGTCTTAGTACTATGACGAAAAGAGAAGGCTCACCTCAACACAACTTAGCTGTGTTAGAATATGCATCCTCACCCTTGTGCTCAATCTTATGAACGGTTAGGAAGAACATGAATTCCCGATCATATTATAACTATTTGACATTTTTAAAGAGAATTTTCTCTTTTTTACCCATCCCTTCTTTATCCTTAATTGAGAATTTGATAGACTAGGATAATGTATGATATGAATGTTTACATGTCATATATGTGTAACTCTTGTGTAGAGGTTTAAAACGAGCCAAAAAGTACTCAATTCAGACATTGTATGAGAAAGTTATGTACAAGGACTTGATTGTACTATACTAAAGAGAGAGATCAATATGAACTATCTTAAGGAGAAAAAAATAAGGAGAGTAGACGACGCTATTAAGAAGATATAAGAAGGCAAAGACGTAAAGTAGGTTTTTGGAGTTAGAGATACAAAGAGTTCTTTATATAATTTGTTACTTTAATGCTAACTGACTTTGTTTAGAAAACCAACGGATAGCTCATTGGTAATGTTGTTAGGTTGTAAACACCCTGTTCTAGGTTCAAACCTCATCCAAAACATATTTTTTTTCGTCTGATCCTGTCAGAGTTGGCCCATCTAGGATTAGGGTTGAATATTTGAACCCGTGCAGTAAAAATGGTCGGTTTAGGGTTAAGCATGATAAACCCCGTGACCCGCCTAACTCGCCACGGGTTGATCCTAACCCGACCCAATGCCAGGTCTATCCGGTTTCATATTTGACTTAACTTTTTTTTATGATTTGTGGTATATGAATACAACAGATTTTTGAATATAATCCATGTGATTGCTATATCAAAATCGTAAGAAAGTTGTGATGATATTAACTCACATGTGGAATCATTTTTGTTAATATTCATTTATGTTATTGTAGATGGTGGATTTTTGACGAGGGCGAAAATCGTAAAAAATATATGTTTCTCACCCGGATATCATAATATATCAAACCTTAGTATATTTTCATTCTGCAAAGAGTCCTAGGAATATACTAAGTCACAATGGGTGTCCATCTTGTCGATGGTAGATTTTTGACAAAGGGTAAAATAGTCAATTTGGAGAATTTTTCAGTCCATGGGTAAAATATTCATATTACACATCAAGGGGAAAAATGGTCATTTAATAATTAGAGGTGAAAAGCCATATTCATCAAGAATTGGACCAGGGGTAAAATAGTCATTTTACCAAAAGTCGAGCGAAAAGGGCATAATTGTCATTATGAGATTTTATATTATTCTCGAATAAATGTTCTACGAAATACATCATACCATTTAACCGTAGAATCGCATCAAACATTATCTCAAGTTGCAAACTTCAACGACTGAATCGCTTGAATATGTTCTGTATGCACTGCACAAAAATTAAGTATAAATTGCTAACAATTAAATCTCATAAAACTGAGAAACCATAGGCCAAAGTTATGGCCACGACATTAGCAAAATATCAATAATAATGTCATATAGGCAATAGCCCTGGAAACAACAAATGCAGGCTTTAGTAAGCCCTAGCCACGCTTTTATCCCTAACCAAGGCCACGAAGCTACCAAAGCGACGAAGCTAGAGCTATCAAAGTCGCGAAGCTAAATATACAGAGAAGTGATGTCACAACACTAGAAGAGGTGGGCCACAACAGTGCTGGCCTCAGTACACAAGCTGCCAGCAGCGCTAGCGCTGCTGCCGCGCCCACGCTCTGTGCTGCTGCTGCTGCATGCTCCGCTTGCCGCGCCCTCAAGCTCCGCTGTGCACCGGAGCGCCAATGCTAGACCTCCAAGCGCCAATGCTGGGTCCCAAGCTCCACTGCGCACCCGAGCGGCAATGCTGGGTCCCAAACTCCGCTGAGAAACCGAGCGCCAATGTTGCGCCCCCAAGCGCCAATGCTGGGCCTCAAGCTCCGCTGCGTACCCATGTGCCAATGATGCGCCCCCAAGCGCCAATGATGGGCCCCAAGCTCCTTTTCCAAGCGCCATCGCTGCTGCCACGACCACTGGTGGGTCCCACGCTCCATTGCTAGCGCGCCACGCTCTTCTGCTGTCGCGTCATTCTTCTATTTATGTTAGCACCAATATCCCTAGCTAGCACTATTACTTAAGCCATTACTACGACAAAATTTACACAAAATCCACTAGAAGCATTATTATACGACATGGCTCATAGCTTTGAAGCCATGACCCCACTAACTCTTACGAGGTATCAAATCATATTACAATGAGGGGATAAAACATGGGGTTTGGTATGACGGTTTACAACAACATGGGTGTGGCAAATACCCCATGACGATGAATTTATAGAGTAAGTGGTAATTTGAGGCGGTTGAAGAGATAGTGGAGTAATAATCCGGAAGATTCCAGAAACTTCCCAGGACGAGGTGGACGGTTAATCCCACAACCTCCACTTCTCCATC
Organism: Papaver californicum; assembly: GCA_023531435.1. NCBI lineage: Eukaryota > Viridiplantae > Streptophyta > Magnoliopsida > Ranunculales > Papaveraceae > Papaver > Papaver californicum. The sequence continues at coordinate 7,526,788 of JAJJMC010029624.1, forward strand.
TCCCCTTTACAAGGAAAGTGTGTGGTCTCAAATGTTATAAATAGGCTGCTTAGCCAATTCCAAAAGTAAAACAACAACAAGAAAGCAAGCCACAGACGGAAAAAAGATTATCAAGATCTGCTATTTTTCTACCACAACACACAATTCCTCCAACTTTCTTTGCTTCCCTCCCTTAAGATCAACCCATCTCCCCTCTTTGTAACCGAAACAGAACAAATACAAACATCCTATTTGTTTAGATTTGTTTTGTACAATTTTGATCCTCGAACCTACAAAAAGTACTTCAACAGTACACTGTTTTGCCTATAATCAATTTTTAGGTACACAAAATTGGCGACCACAGCGGGAGATCAACCTCTCGGTTACAAATTCAATTATTCAATTATCTCAAAAAAGGAATGATGGATCTTAGATCTAGTTCAATCATCAAACTCATTTCAGGTTCAACAACCATTCATAATTCTGGTGTTCCATTTCTCAAAATGTTTTCACCAAAAAAAAAACCACTATTCTTTCAAGTAGTGCTACCAAAAATATCATGAACAGTCTCTATCATAACAACGTGCTGTACAATAAAGCCACTCGGAGTGCTTCTTTCAACAACTGTATCAGAAAGAGCTCGCTCGTGATTTTGATATGGAAAATAAACATCACCAACATAAAGGCTCATGGTAATCTTTAATCCTTCACCTACAAGTTCATTTCTCTGATTTGATCCATTTCCCCCTTAAAATGAGGACATCGTAGAGATAATGAGCCAAAATAGCTTAAACACAAGGAATTGAAGCATAGATCATAAATTTCATAAAATATGTACATTATCAACCTAAACATTCATTAAAAAGTGTTTTGGGTCATGGAATATGGTTTAGAAAAGATATGGGTTGTTTTGCAAAAATGTCGTCATAAAGGTTTTTTTTTTTACATAACCCTTCTGAAGAACTGAAAATGGCGCTAAATGGTGAGGAATTTAGAGATGATTTATATACCAAATGATTCATATGGATTTATCTACAATATGATAAAAGGGTATGCCAATCGGAGAAACGATCTAATAAGGGAAGACAAAACGGTCGACTACATGACAGCTGAAAACCTACAAAATTCTGCCTGGAAAAGTTCTGAACGCTTGGTGTCAGATATTTTTCACCCAGAAAACGAATTCCAAATTCAGAAATTATTTTTTCACAAGTTATCTCTTCCTATTATCTAAAGAACGACAGGTCAACCACCTCATTCCGACTTCAGACGAGGATTGTATTGCCATTACGGCAGGAAGACCTGAATCTGAAATTTTCTGACAACGAAAATCGCCAAAATTCTACATGAAATCGTGCATGGTTCTCCACGTTTTGGGGGCTAAGAGTTATAATTATGTCATTATGATTTTAAAAAAATGGAGAAGACCTACTTAGAGCTGCAATAAGTCATTAGAAGCAGAAGGCACCTCGCAATGTGATTCACCACCAAGTTCTTCGTTTTCATCCCCGGATTCTCCAATCACTTCAGTATGGGACAATTTCTCAGGTACCTAATCATCTTTGTCTTCTTCCTCAGTATTTCCAACAACAACGGTGCTTTCTAATGTTGAAGCATTCACGTTGCTAGTCATCTAAGCATAACAGTTATTCACAAGAATCAGAATCCACCAAAGTCAACAAGGCATGGAATCGTTATTCATGGATTTTTAAAGGAAGCTTTACTCACAAGATAAGCAGCCGAAGTACCAGGAACAGCCGGGACACCAAATTCAAAGGGTTGAATACTCAAGTCACTCTGACGAGTTACGCCCCCAGGCTATACAAAAGTATTCATCAAAGACAAGGCATAAGTACCCGCGGTCTCTTAATTCCAGAATGAAGAGTAGCATTTTCTACATTATCAGACACGAAGCAATTCGGGAGCCACAACCGCAACAGACAAATTAAACATTTAATTATTGAGTAAAAGACTGTGATTAAATAAAAGATGATTCGAGATACCTGTGTCAAGGTGATTATCAAGTCGCGCCTCGCTCAAGAAGTAATTTTCAAGTTCGTCCAAGATGGTAATTTATTCTCCAAAGGCTCACTGCGTACATCAGAAGGCCCACTAGGCACAAAATCATTAAGTAGAATAAGTTGCGTAGTCTAGAATCAACATTCAATACGATGACGAGATCCCTATCCAAGAAAAGCATCCAGGCATGCAACAATCAAACTTCGTCATTCATAAAGGTCCATAAGAGACCACTACCACCACCATTTTATGGCCGAGAGTGTCCGCTGCCAATTTACCAGCAACAATCATATAAATCCATAATACGACATGATTCTGGGACGTCCGTGGATCAACAAAAATAAGGCAAGACTTAACGCATCTTTGTTGAATCGTCACAAGGGGACCCACTGGTATTCGTCAACAAGGCAACAAGCTCTAAAGATTTCTCATCTCCAGAATATCACCAAGCAACGGGTATGGACACTAAACGACTGCATAGGGGAAAGGTGATGTTGTACACCCATGGATTTTGCCTACAAATAAGTCTTGTTTAGCAACTCTCTTTACAACTAGCTGTCGTGCGTCCCATCAAGTCTTGAGGACTTGACACGAGTGCCAAACCCACCATAACTTGACGGTTTGAAGTGGAAGATGATCCTTTTCAAAAGTTTATTAAATGGATAGAGTTATCTCTACTGAGAACTTTAAAACCAATAACCCAATCATCCTTCAAATGTGTCATCAACCTGCCGAAACCCAACCCTTTCCAAATCGGAGACACTACTGCCTCTCATGGGAAAACCCACATATGATCTTTAAAACTATATTAGGTGAATGCTACAAACTTGTCAATACCAATAAGCCAATAGAGGTAATCGTACATGGCATGGGGCTTAAAGCTATCAAGTCTTAAACACTCTAGCACCCTTGACAAGGTTGTAAAGACTTAAACACTTTCCCACCCTTTAGCAATATTTTCCTGTTTTTGCAATTCCTCTAAAATAATTGGAGCACCTTGCATTCATGCTTAGGATTTCAATTGAACAAAATATTATTTCTTTATCTATAAAAATCCTTTGTAAACCATTCAAAATCTACCTACTCAAAATCCTGATGTAAAACCACAAAAAATTGGGTATCTCAGAAACACATAAAAACCGTCAAAACCAACTGCTCAGAAAGAAATCCTTGAAGACTGGTTCAGAGCTACCATCATATGCACTCTCCACTTGTGCAAGGACTTTAGTTGCAAGCCTCAACTCTCAGAATAGTCTTTCAGCATCACCTCTAGCTTTGGTAATCACTTCTAATCCGAAGATACACCTACTTCCTTCAAGTTCTCCTGAATGACTCACATGTGACGACAAAGCCTTCTAAAAACAAGCTTAGCTATCTCAGCTTCCTCCAAGAGTTGGCTCCTGTTAAACTCAAAGTTAGAGTCAACTTCAGCATTCAGATACTCAATTAGTATAGCTTTTATTACATTGGTATCTTATGCAACGCTGCCGCTTGGAGCACCAACTTCAACAAACTATATTTGAAGGATCACAAAAACCACACTTGGGGACTGAATATTTGCACAAGATCCCCTTGCTGTCAAGAATCGCTCCAGCCTATAAGAGACGATCAACCAGAGAGTCACTATCTTGACAAGGCCTTCTACTTTCCAAATACATGCTGCAAAGAAATCTTCACCTCTGTCGACTACAACATCATATCTGATAGGCGCCTGCAACTCTTGACGATGCTGAGACGCATCCCAAGTCTACTCCATAAAATACAACTTCAGTAACCAGAAAGAATATGACAGGGGACTGCTCACCGTAGTCTATCCCCTATCACAATCAAGTATTCAAAACTTAAGAGACGCCTGCGGGAACATAGTCTTTGAAGATACCCGTGGCACTACGTCTGCGACAGAACACCTCCCAGCTCATCTTCTTTACCCTCGGTGTTTCCAGAGGACTTCGCTTATATGAAAATTCCAAGCATATCATCATCACGTCTAAGAAGAGAGAAAAACCTTATAAACAAAAAGGTCACAATAAGACACATTTTCATTCAGTCAACGCTCGTAAAAAACGTTGCAGTTGCAACTCAACAGCCCGGGCGCCAACATGGACTCCAACTTCAATTCAATTTCTTGCTCCAGCCATGGCGCGCGAAGAAAACAACAATAATATGAGATATCAACCTCCCTATATTCCCTTGCCTGATTAGACCCTAGAGGAATGAACTCATGATGATACTATTAAATTATCAATCGTCGAGCAGCAAACCAAAATAGCTGCACCTGGGGACTGAAGGCTTCTTCAGTTTCAGAGTTTTATCGCATCCACCCCCTTCAGCCAGATTATTTAATCAACAATGGTAGTAGCAACAAGACCCCACTTGCATCATCCTGACGAGAGCATCTATACATCAATACCTACGCACAACTCAAAGAGAGCGCTGGTGGTCGGTCACGGTCAAACAAATATTTTTTCTTTAAAGCCATGGGCTCGGAGCACCATCAAATTAAAATTCCTGGTAAAATCCAACTACTAAGATCGTTGATTTATTTTGATTTATTTTTTGTTGTATGCAGAAGCATGAAATAAATACGTATAAAATTATGACAATCATAATTATGGATACGTACTCCCATCTTACATTCTGCAAGAAAATTGAGAAGGCATATTCAGCTCCTGGCTAAATTAGCCTTGAAAAAAATTTCATAGTTAAACCCAAATAAATCCTCGTTATTTCATGTGCATCCGCGCGAACTACTGGTATAAAACAGAACGACTGGTTATACAAAATAACGAATATTCAGGATAAAGGCTATGACCATATCTGAACATAACGCAAACTAGATGCAAGTTATCTAAAAAAAATCAAATATTCAGAATAGAGACTATGCAATATTTGAATAAAGATCGCTAAATCAGATGCATACCATCTAATTGCAGAACCGCATCGAACATTATCTCAAGTTACAAACTTCCATGGATGAATCTCTTGAATATGTTCCGTATGCACTGCATAAAAGTTAAGCACTTCACGTCACAATTGAACTTGCCTCAAGTCGCAGAACTTCCACGGCTGAATTCCTTGAACTTGTTCCACATATATCAAATCTCAAATTCTAATCATCTTGATGTTCTAACGGCAGCAATGCCTAAACACTCATCTTAGTGTTCACAACTAACACTCATTTTCATGTCTGACGGCAGAATCAATGCCTCCACACTCATCTTACTGTTCTGACGGCAGTAATTCCTCAACACTCATCTTAGTGTTCACGGCTAACACTCATCTTCGTGCCTGACGGCAGAATCACTGCCTCCACATTCATCTTAGTGTTCTGACGACAGAAATGCCTCAAGACTCATCTTAATGTTCACGGCTAACACTAATCTTCGTGTCTGACGAAAGAATCACTGCCTCCACACTCATCTTAGTGTTCATGGCTAATACTCATCTATGTTTCTGATGGCAGAATCACTGCCACCACACTCATTTTAATGTGCTAACAGCAGCAATGCCTCAACGCTCATCTTAGTGTTCTGACGACAAGATTGCCTCAACACTATCTACAACCAACTAATCCTCCAAATATTTAAGAGTACAATCACAAAAAGAGCAAAAATTGCTTGGCCAACTGACACTCTTTTAGTAATATTTAGCCATTAAACCATAAAAGACATAATGAACTTCGTCTGGCAGACCATCATCTACTGCTTACCCCATAACATTACTCGTTCCGTGCTAAGCAGGGGACTTAATATTGATGGTGGATTTTTGACAAAAGGTAAAACAGTCAATTTAGGTAATTTTCATCCCAGGGGAAAAATAGTCATTTTACATATCAAAGGGTAAAATAGTCATTTCATAATTAGAGGTGAAAATCCATATTCATCAAAATTTGGACCAGGAGTAAAATAGTCATTTTACCAAAAAGTCGAGCGAAAAGGGCACAATTGTCATTCTGAGATCTTACATTATTCTCGTATAAAGGTGCTACTAAATACATCATACCATCTAATTGCAGAATCGCATCAAACATTATCTCAAGTTGCAAACTTCCACGACTGAATCGCTTGAATATGTTATGTATGCACTGGAAAAAATTAAGCATAAATGCTAACAATTAAATCTCATAAAACTGAGAAACCATAGGCCAAAGTTATCGCCACGACATTAGAAAAATATCAATAATAATGGCATATAGGTAATATCCATGGCAACAACAAATGCAGGATTTAGTAAACCCTAGCGACGCTTCTAGCACAAATGTGTTAAAATAACAAAGGAGACAAAAGCAATAAAGTCAGCCAAGGCCACGAAGCTACCAAAGCTAGGAAGCTAGATCTACCAAAGTCGCGAAGCTAAAGCTACGGAGAAGTGCTAGTCATAACACTAGAAGAGGTGGGCCACAGCAGCGCTGGTCGCAGCACACACGCTGCCAGCAGTGCTAGCGCTTTGTGCTGCTGCTGCACGCTCCGTTTTTCGTGCCCTCAAGGTCCTTTGTTGAGTCCCAAGCTCCGCTTCGCACCCGAGTAACAATGTCGTCCCCCAAGCACCAATGCTGGGTCGCAAGCTCCGTTGTGCACCCGAGCGCCAATGCTGCGCCCCTAATCGCCAATGTTGGGCCCCAAGCTTTGCTTCACACCCGAGCGCCAATGCTGCACCCCCAAGCGCCAATGCTGGGTCCCAAGCTCTGCTGCGCACCCGAGTGTCAATGTTGCGCCTCCAAGCGCCAATGCTGGGTCCTAAGCGCCAATGCTGGTCCCCAAGCTCCGCTACGCACCCGAGCGCCAATGCTGCACCCCCAAGCGTCAATGATAGGCCCCAAGCTCCTTTGCCCACGTGCCATCGCTGCTTCCACATCCATTGCTGGGTCCCACGCTCCATTGCTACCGCGCCACGCTCTTCTGCTGCCGCATCATTCTTTTATTTATGCTAGCACCAATCTCCCTAGCAGCACTATAACTTAAGCCATTACTACGACAAAATTGGCACAAAATCCACTAGAAGCATTATTTTACAACAAGGCTCATGGCTTTGAAGCCATGATCCCACTAACTCTTACGAGACATCAAATCATATCACAATAGGGGAATAAAACATGGGGTTTGATCTGGCGGTTTATGATGCGTCGGAAAACCGACTTTGTTTTACCGCAAGCGCACAATGTCGAAAGATGTAAACAAGAGCAAATACGGTTCGTTCCCACGAGGAGTTTGGATTAAAATATTTTTTTTAGGTTTTCTTTTATAAAGAATTAAATTAACTAATGAATTAAGATTATTTAAATAAGTTTGAAAATAGTAATAGGAAAACGTTAAGGTTCCGGTAATCCGTTGTAGATTAGGGTTTAATTGCGTTCGTCACGCAGGGTTTCGATTTCAGAAAGAATTGTTTTTTCTCAACCTAAGATAGAATTTCGAAAGTACTAAGTATACGTGGCATAAAAAGTCAAAGATTATTCATTAAAACGATTTCATACGAGGTTTCAACGAGTCCTTCTACTAACCAAACAATGGACTATACATGCATAGAACATGAAAAATCATCGAGAAGGTAAAACGTTGAGAGAGAGACAAAATATTAATATTTAGTTCATACAGTTGTAAACCCTAGTTTTGAAACACAAATAAAACCATCTTTACAAGTTCATCATGGCTTTCTCAAAAGCCATGAAAATTAATTAAGAAAAGAAATCACAAACTAACCCTTGATCCTGTTCCCAACTTCGTCAATTCTCCGTGAAGCTTCTCTGTACGTCCACTACACAAAAAATGGGTTTAAGCGACTACTCGTTTTAAGTCGCTTAAAGCCCCTTTTAAGTCGCTATAAACGTTATAGCGACTAGAAGTGGCACTCGCTCCGTTGGTTGCCCAAAGCCATGTATGTAAAAGCCTTGAGCGACCATGCAATCGCTCTAGTAATAAACCAATTTACCTAAAGCGAGTACTTTTCTCATTGCCTAACATTTAAACTAACTAACATGAAGCAAGTAAAACTGTGATCGGTTAATATGAAGACCAACCAATATAGCAAGTAAAATATCAATCGCTTCAGATAGACCAACCATTCTAAAGCAAGTAAAATACTTAGTTGATAGATACATGGAACAACTCTTCCTGAAATTGCTTGGTTAAGGTTTTAAGCGATCAACTTATTTTGCTCATTAAAAGTGATTTCTGATTTTGATTGGCCTGAAGTTGGTTGCTTTAGCTTTTAAGATAGCGAAGTTTTTACTCAAGTTGATTGCTTAAAATTTTAAGCTATTAAATTTTTTCTCGCTAAAAGTAATTTCTGATTTTCATTGGCTTTAAGTTAATTGCTAAAGTTTTTAAACTACCAAATTTTTATGTCTGAGTTTTTAAACTAGCCTGAAGTTGATCGCTTAAGTTTTTAAGCTACTAATTTTTTTTGCTCGCTAGGAACAAATTCTGATTTAGATAATCCCAAATTATAATTATAATTAATAATCACAAGTAGATTATATAATACTAATTAAAATTATATAATTATAAATGAATAACAAAATCAAATTAAAAACAATTATGAGCCAAATTAAAATCACAATTGATCAGCTTTATTATTCATAAATTTAATTTACAACATATTTAGTCAAAATAATTACAATCATTTTTTACAGGAAAAAAAAACAATTTCATTTACAATTCCATCAAAAACACTTCAATTTTAAACCTAAAGATTAGGAACACCACTGATACAACTACTTCAACTTTGAAGCACCCATCATGGATCTTTAAATCTCACTGGACAAAGCTAAAAAACACTTCAAGATTCATATTACTGCAACCTTATAACACTTAATCTGCTTTTTGGCTTTGATTTTTAGATCAATAGAGTGAGTACTCATCCACATCTAGTTCATGTTCATCTCTCAAAAAAAGTGATAAACTTGGGTCCTGCATATACGAAAAAACAAACAAATACAAAGAAGATCAGAACTAATAAGAATAAGGAGCATTAACCCTGAATTGGACACACACTAACATCAAGAACTGAATCAAGAAACCAAATAATAAAACTTAATTGGTGAAAACTAGCTAAAGACAGGTAGAATCAACTGTGGCAACCAAGCAACTAAAGCTTACCTGGGATAATAAGTTAGCCGCCAGAGAAAACTAGCTAAAGACAGGTAGAATCAACTGTCCTCACTGGCCAACTATTTCCGAAAGTCTACTTAGTCTAAATTTTACATAAAACGTCCTAAACATATTCATAGTTGTAAGCCCTACAATGTTTTTTTTGGGGGTTTCCCCTTAATTAGATTCTTGGACCTGGATTTCCACCAGCAGAAGGGAAGCTCCCCAATCAGTTGAAACCGAAGAGTGTAAATCCTTTACAGCTTCAGGAAATCACTCAGACGACAACATACTTGTACCAAGAGACCTAAGCTAAACTAAGAATAAACTAAAAAAGGAAGTGAATGCTTATATTGTAGTGTGCCGGCCCAGGAACATGCTTTTGTCTATTAGTCTCATTCTAACACTAAAAAATGGAACTAGTAATAGTGGCCACTATCCACTTCCGACTTTGGATACCTTCCGAGAAAGCTCTGACGAGTCCAACAGAATTTAACCCACCTTGACAGTGTTGAGTTCTTCACCGCAAGCAACCCAACATCCACCAGGGAAAACTAGCTAAAGACAGGTAAATCTAAACTCATACCACAGGTCCACCATAAGAGAACAATATGAACACAAAAAAAAAATTGAAACAAAATTAACAACCAAATTTTCATTTCTAAAATAAATTAACCAAATTTAGATTGGGCCAATGGTCACACTTACAGTGAAAACTTCAAGGGTTTTAATAGAAACGATGCAAAACACCATTCCAGAAGACGCCACAATCTCCTAATCCAAAGTTCACTTGGGAGGGACTTATAATCCCCAAATCCTTCCAAGGATGATTTAGAGGACTAGATTTTCGCTTGAACGCAGTTAGCTGTATAGCTTCATAGTGAAGTGATTTGTGAGGATCAAAAGCTAAACTAACATTAGAAACATTTTTGAAGCCGTACTTTTTAGATGGTGGCGGAGGTATTTTGTAATGGTTTGTGGATGGATTATAGATGTAGAACGTAGATAGGGGCAGAAGTATTATTTTGCAAAGGTTTGTGGATGAATTTTGGATGCAGGTAGCTTGGTTGCAGTAAGAGACAAAGAGAGAAATTTAAGAGAGATTCAGTGAGGGAGGCAGAGAGATTTATGAAGGAGGCGTTGGAAATGAGAAGTGATGAAATAACTTAGGGTTAGGGTGTTTGTATATAAGGGTACTAAACGTAAATAACAGGAACTTCGTGGTCAATAAGTAAAACAAATAGGGTTTAATTCATCTGACGGTTCAAGATTAAAATTTTACGCCGATCGGATGGTTCTAGGTTTTTCATCTTCTACTCATACGGATCGATAATCTGACGGTTCAAAATTAATATCTTATGCTCATACGGATCACGAATCTGACAGACCAAAATTAACATCTTTTTTATATACGGATCACAACTAGAACGTCCGGTAAATCATACGTCTCTCAATATATACAGGTCCAACGACCAAAAGAACAATGAACGGTTATTAACTTCATATAAATAAACTTGTTCTCTTTAGAAATCAACGAGAACAAGTGGTTCACCCGATATAAATAACGCAAACCCAAAAATAGATATTCCGGCTAATCGGAGATGACACGAGGCATACAGTGGTTCACCCGATATAAATTACCCAAAATCATACAGTGAGCCCCTCAAAGCAATAAAAGTGATTTACCCAAAATCTAAACATATTAATACACAAATGATAAAACTAAATGAGATCGAAACAATTTAAGTTAAATTCAATAATATTGAAAAATAAATAGCAAAATTGAACGAGACTGACTAATTTAAAGTGAAATTGAGTGAAAAGAGTGAACACAAATTAAGCAAAATTTTGTGTATTCAACTAAAATTGAGTTCAAACTTACTAATTAATCTTCAATCTATTTTGAATTTAGTCAATTTTGTTCTTATTAAAAAGGACATTAGCATAAAACCTACATATGACAAATCCAAAAAATATTTATGGAAATGAATTATGTAAGTATATCCAATTAGATTGAATGATCTTTAGAGTTAGATGAATTTGTATATACAAGAATAAACTCATGTGAATTTCCAAGGATGTCGAATTAATGGATGACATTAGATTACTCCATTTATCCCAAATTCAATCGATTTCTCCAGTTTATCGGGAAAATGAGAAATATAAGTAGGGTTATGGTACCGGTGAAGATTCCGACTTAGGGTAAGAGGTTATTAACTAAATATAATATGACAAACATCAGAAGGTTTAGGATTCTACTGAATTTCTGACTTAGGGAAAGAGGTCATTAAGGATAATAGGACGAACATCGCTAGGATAAGGGTTCCGATAAGATTATAATTTAGAAAAAAAGGTCGTTAAGGATAATATGACGAACATCGACAGATTTAGGGTTCTGGTGAGGGGAAGAGGTCATCAGGGATTATATGACAAACATCGGTAGGGTTAGGGTACCGGTCATCAAGGATTATGACAAAGACATATTGTTGGTGAGATTAGATCACGTTTACCTTGACAAATTATCCACAAATTAAATCCAATTTTACTTAATTTGTATTACTTTATTTATCTTGACTGATTATTCACCTAATCCCATTATTGGTCGGCCTCACTAAATTTCTCTCGTATTTTATCGGTTTATCTTGTTATCCATCATTTTAACCGATTATATATCGATCCTAGTCAATTTTATCGGTTACCTATCAATGTTATCAAATGCCGCTCGAACTCACTATATTTATCCTACATTTAATGGGTTTATATGGTTACCTATCAATTCAAACTGAATTTCCATCAACTTCACGTTATTTCGTTTGTTATCCATCAATCTTATCTAATATCGGTCGACCTCACTCAATTTCTCTCAGATTCAATTTATTTTGATTTATTATCTAAAAATTCAATCTAATTAAATCCAAATTTATTTAATTTCATCAAAATTACTAGATCATACTCAATATCATTAGATTGTAATTAGTACGAGTAATTATTGATGGTTTGCACAACTAAGTGCAACTTATTCAACTAAGATCTCGATGCAGAAATGAGAACCTAAAATAATCTGATCCAAAACCATGAAGGAACAACATTCTTATTCATTAATTTAGTGAGAAAGATTTTTGATTAGTTATTCTCTTTCATTTGTAATTTAGGGTTTGGGTAGCGGCGGAGGATTAGTGGGATAAACCGAGAAAGAGAGAAAGAAAAAAAAATGAAGGAAAATAATTTTTTAGAATGAGAGAAAGAAAATGAAAATGAAGGATAGCCATACATATCATGGAAATTATTTTTATCGAACCGACTTGAATACACTCAATTTTGATCAATATTACT
>JAJJMC010029624.1:7539216-7563864 GCA_023531435.1 Papaver californicum
AGATTTATTGAATTTTATTCAATCTCAATCAAACTTATTCATTTTTTAATCGATCTAACAAATCTAACGATACTAAACTACGATTTCATCAATCTCACTAAAATTCACTCAATTTTTTATCGAACCGACTTGGATACACTCAATTTTGATCGATCTTACTCAAATTATATCAATTTTCATCAATTTCACTTAGATTTATTGAATTTTATTCAATCTCAATCAACTTATTCATTTTTTTTATCGATCTAACAAATCGAACGATATGAAACTATGATTTCATCAATCTCACTAAAATTCACTCAATTTTTTATCGAACCGACTTGAATATACTCAATTTTGATCGATCTTACTCAAATTATATCAATTTTCATCAATTTCACTCGATTTCACTTAGATTTATAGAATTTTATTCAATCTCAATCAAACTTATTCATTTTTTGATCGATCTAACGAATCTAACAATATCAAACTATGATTTCTATGCAATGATGTTTCAAAGTTCCACTACAATGTGGTACATGACCAAGCATACTATAACATGTTGTTATCTTCCATAATATAAATGACGCTATTGATGGCTCGATTTGGATATGTAACAGGGTCCGAAATCTAAAATCATCCACTTAGGCTCCGACTACTGTGATATGACTAACTAAAATTTTATTTAATCTCAATTAAAATCAGTCCTTTTTTAATCGATCTTACTCAAATTCACTAAATTTTCATTGATGTCGCTCCAATTCACTAAATATTCTTTAATTTCACTCGAATTTACACAATCATCAGTTACTTGATTTCACCTATTTTCACTTGACCTTACTCGCCCCCACTCAATTTCACTTGTTATCCATCTATTTTATTGAATATTCCTCAATTTCACCAAATTTTATTCATTATCCATCAATTTGACCAAAATGGAGTAATTTAAACACAAACATTATTTTCGTATTTTAAGTCTAAAACACACACACAATGATCCTTAAATTGTTTATCTGGCCAATAGAAAGCCAAAAATATCTGATCCAACGGATATAAATATAGATTTACGAAATCATACGGATTACCACCCAAACATCTGGAACAATCTAAATTTGCCGCCATAAGATCAGGGAAAAGAAGAAATGGCGCAATACTTCCCACCAAAAATTTCACCTAACTTTTTTTTCCCTCCACTGGAAACCCTAGCCAGTTTTTTTTTTCCTTTTGTAAACTAAGCCTCACTCTCTATGTTAGTCTTTGTTCTTGATCTTCATCTCTCTGAAACCTTACCCAAATTTGACCAAATATTCCTCAATCTCACTTAATTTATTTCTTCAACATATATCAAATTTTAGGGTTTGTACACATCTCTGTTAAATTAGAGATTTCAGAGTAAGGGTTTCTACAAATTAGGGCTGGAATTTGTGACAGAGTCAGGAGCCATGGCTTGTTAGTGAAGTAAGGATTTCTGAAAATTATTGGGTTTTGCTCGGCAAAGATTTATTTCTTTTTGTATTCTTATTCTGATCATTAATACTTATATTGGGTTTGTGTTAGAACTTTCAATTAACTTTACTTATTTGAATTTTGTTAAGGCAAAATTCAGGCATACACAGTGTTTATGATATTGCCTCTGCCAGAATTGACCCAAAAATGAGAAGAAATAGACTCAATTTTTAACAGATGACCACCACAGGAAAAAAGACTCCTAACATGACCTCTTGACCTTAAGACTTCTTCTTGAACTCTTATATGATTCCATTATTAGTCTTTGAGACATGTCTGAATTCAATCACCCTAAGAAAGGAGAAGCGTTGCACGGTAATTCCTTTTTCCCAAATTTGTATTTTTTTGTGTTAACCATGTCAAATGTTTTGTCATTGTGTTTGTGAAATTTCTGCTAGTATATATAATTCCAACTTATAAATTGCGGTTAGTATATATTATGCTAATTAAGCTACTCAAATATGATAGGAATCTGTATCCTAAACTTAAAGAAAGAAGCAGATTCAGGGGAATCATGCTCATTAGATACCTTAAGAAGGAAATGGTGTCTCTAATTCATGTGGATGTTAGAAAACCGACTATGTGATCTAAGTCATTGTTCAATGTGAGAATTCAATCAATTTGATGGTTCTTTGACATGTTATTTGGATTAGTAGAATTGATTGTGTGGATTAGTAGAATCGTTGTGTATTAGGGAACTTCTTTTCCAATGAAAAACAGAGATTGACTTGATCTTTGTGGTCTTCTTCCTCTTAGTGTTATGAATTCTCAACAAAAAATTGAAAGATTCAGTAAGTAATTATTTTTTTTATGTGTATGAATTGTAGATTGTATATCTCTTTAGTGATAATGAAGTCTTGTTCTGTTATTCTTAAGTAGTTGTAGTGGTGGTGATAGTTAGTTATGGGATATTATTTGTTCTATTAAAACTTTGAGTGTAGTTATAAATGCTTATTTGGATGTACTTACCTCTTGTACATGGTTGTGCAATCTCCTATTCAGTTGGCTTCCACTGCCATCGAGGATGACCTATCTCCCACTCATCCTATTCGATTATGGTTGGAATTGAACTTCTCAGTCTTCTCTTATGAGATAATGAAATCCCTGGAATTATATGCAGTTAACACTTGTTCGTTTGCATAAAATAGTCTTTGATAGTAGTAGTTTTGAAGTTTATGTCCAAAATTTCCTAGTAATTGAGTTGTGGAATTATTTTTTATCCAGGGCATTGTTACCTTACAAAGCAAGCTTTTGATGAAGCTATAACAGAGCTGGATACCCTGAGCGACGAATCTTATAAGGACAGTAATTTGATTATCCAACTCTTAAGAAACAACTTCACCTTGTGGACTTCTGACATTCCTGAAGATGGAGGTAAATGCATACATATCCTGTTAAGCCGAATTTTTATGGTTTGGCAGTCATTCAGTTGTCATATTCTTGGTCATCTCCAATTATCTATTGCAGCAACAAGTCTTGTGTATCTAATTGTCTTCATCTATGTGATGCAACCCTCTTGTGTACATGACTTACCATTGTAAAACTTCAGTTCTAGGATAACATGATGACACAACTTTATAGATATTCATGTGAAAACCCTTGTAGAGATTTTTGTTTGTGATATTTCCTGTGTTGCATGAAATCTCAGAGTGTTATTTACTTTCTGAAATTTTTGATATGCAATTTCAAGCTTTAACTCTTGATGTACTAGTATGACCTATGTAAGCTTTTGTTTTACTATCCTGATTTTCTTTTTGTGTATTTACGTTTTTGAAAGTTAGTTACTTTGTAATCCTGGATACTGAGAATGTCTTGATGTACCATATGCTTGCAGTACAAGAACAGAAAGCCTGCAATTCCTGTACGGGGAGCCTCAATGGATTCATAAGGTCCGTATGTCAACCCTTATCTACATATGTTTGCTACTTGTTTGCCTCAATGGATTTAAAACTAAAGATACTTTTTTGAAACTGAGTGTAATGGGTCCAACAACTGCTGTGACACATGATTCTAACACATTCTATGGAATCCCAGCAATCTGTTTCGTGTATTTGGTTGTGGTAATGGTAGCAGTGAGGCAACAACCCTTGAATCCAGCAAGAGCCCCATGAGGTGTGTATTTGCTAATCAGTCTATTAACAATCAACAAGAGTGATATCTGTCATTTGATCTTTTGTTTTCATGACCATATCGCTTATAGTAACTCTAATTTCTTCTTGTCATTCTATTATATTTTTGTTTAGGAGACATGTCTAGACTCCTGCAAGACCTTAAAGATCTCTGGGTAGTCTTACTGTGGTTCGACGAGGTTGATGTAATTTTTGTTTTGTTTAACAGATTGTTGGTCTTCGGCGTTTATTCTGTGTCTTATGTATTCTCTCAATCTCTCCTCTTGTG
The DNA here is from genome assembly GCA_023531435.1 of Papaver californicum. NCBI lineage: Eukaryota > Viridiplantae > Streptophyta > Magnoliopsida > Ranunculales > Papaveraceae > Papaver > Papaver californicum. The sequence goes on from JAJJMC010029624.1 coordinate 7,543,099, forward strand.
ACTGTAATAGGAGGAGATAGTCCAGGTGCGGATGTAAACGGAAATTCTTCATTTGATTTCTCAACGAAACTGCTTCACCTAGCTTGGCACCCAACAGAAAACTCACTTGCTTGTGCTGCTGCGAACAGTCTGTACATGTATTATGCATAATAAAGATAGTGACGATCCTAGAAAGAATTTTTTTTGTTGCCGTGCTTTCTCTTTTTGTTGCCGAGGCTTTCTCTTGCCTTATGCACAGAAGAGTTAGAACTTAGTCTGCAACAAAATCCGCTGCTCAACGAGACCCTCAAAACTGTGGCACGTTTTTCATATTGAGGGATTCAAAGACGGCAGTTGTGAAGATTTTAGACGCTTAAATCCGTTTTTCTTGTAGTGTCTCGTCGTCGGCTTCGTAATGCAATTCTCTACAAGATAGAGGGTAGAAATCCTGGAATATACTGAGATCCAATGGGTCTCTGGCAATTCTTCTCTTGTAAAGCTCTATTTCACTTTTTTTCAGAGATGTAACCTAATAAAACACATAAACTAGAAAAGTAATACTAACACACGGTAATTCACACAAAATCTAGCAAATAAGTATAAGGACAGTTTACAGCAACATGGGCGTGGCAAACACCCCGTGACGAGGAAGCTATAAAGTAAGTGGTAAGTTGGGGTGGTTGAAGAGATAGTGGAGTAATAATCTGGAAGATTCCAGAAACTTCCTAGGACGAGGTGGACGGTTATTCCCACAAGCTCCGTTTCTCCATCTCCCCACAACTACCACTACTTTACAAGGAAAGTGTGTGGTCTCAAATGTTATAAATAGGCTGCTTAGCCAATTCCAAAAACAAAACAACAACAAGAAAACAAGCCATATACAGAGAAGAGATAGAAAAGCATTCTCAAGCTCTGCTATTTTTCTACCACAACACACAATTCTACATAAATTTCCTTCAAATTTCTTTGCTTCCCTCACTTAAGATCAACCCATCTCATCTCTTTGTAACCGAAGCAGAATAAATACAAACATCTTATTTGTTTAGATTTTTTTTGTACGATTTTGATCCTCGAACCTACAAAAAGTACTTCAACAGTACATTGTTTTGCCTAGAATCAATTTTTATGTACGAACACATCTGTGTCTCTCTCTTTATATATACGTATGTATATACTTTAATATATGACTCAGTACCCATCCATGTATGAAATTCTTAGAATAGTATAGTGCTTTCTGCAATGCACCCAAATATTCTATAATCTTTACATAATAAATCTCAAGCTCCTAGATGGATTGCTCACTAGTATATAACAACTTGATCGTCTTCTATAGTGTCATTGCTAGAGCTTGTTCTGTATCCAATGACTTATCTAGTGCTATTCCTAGAGCTTGTTCTATATCCAATGTTGATAATCAAATTCTTATTTAAATATTAATTTACTGCTATATGCATATTCTGGGAATAGATGATGCCTGATCTTCGAAGAAACACTCCAGCTTAATGCCCTGGCTCGCAAAGAGCGCATCATAATTCGGCGTCTTGTCCTTATATAGGCCAATTTAGCATTTTAATCAAGAAAGTATGACAAATTATACGTCGTTCATCTTGGACGTGCCACAATCAAATAGCAATGCACCAAGGACGCGTTGTTTCTCACCATGTTAGGATAACCCTCACATCTCCGCGCTAGGTACCAGGCCAGCGCTACCTCGCTAGGTAGCATCCTAAGGGACGCGCCATATCTCCTTGCTGGTACCAAAGACAGCGCTAGCTCGCTAGGTAGCATCCTAAGGGACACGCCACATCTCCTCCCTAGCACCAAAGCCAGCGCTATCTTTGACAACAGCATCCTTCAGGACGCGCCACTTCTCCGTGCTAGGCCAAGGACAACGCTAGCTTATAAGGCTGCGTCCTCAGGAAGCACCACTTCTTTGCACTAGGCCAAAGCCAGCGCTATATTCTAAGTCTACGTCCTCAGGACACACCACATTATTCTCAAGGATGCGTCCTTGAGGACGCGCCGCTGGCACCAAGGCCAGCGCTAGTTTCACTAAAGCAGCGTCTTAGAGACGCGCCACTCTTTTTCAGCGGTGGCCTACTGCCAGCGCTAGCCCTATATGAATATCCATCAAGCCTCCTTGCATGGATTCTTAAATGCGCCACGATTGGTCCTTGGGAATCTTTACGGAATCTTGGCTTCGAACACTTTCAGATTTATGCCATGTCACTTCTAAGCTGATATCTGGCCATTAAAATTACGCCATGTTACTCCTAAGCTAGTACATAACAACTAAACTTACTATTTCTACGAGATATCAAATACAACACATGGGGGGATTCTCATTGGGGTATTGTTCTGGGGGTCTACGACAATCGTGCAATGTGGCAACACATCCACAAAAAAGAAGTTAATAAGTAGTGGGACAGTTTCAGAGCAGTTGAGAGCACGAGGAGTAGTGGTCATACAAGTCCTCCGTATTTTCTTGGAGATGAATCCACTACAATATCCACAATCGTTACTCTTCTACTTCTTATATAACTTCTACCACTTACGATTAATCAGTGTGTTTCCTATCAAACTATGAATAGATGACTTCATCTATTTGACTAAGAGGAAGAAAGAATTAGCGATTTATCCTAGATATAATCCATTCTTAAACTACACACTACAATTAACTATCATACTTTGATTTCTCAACCTTTTTTGCTTCCCTTCCCTAAAACCAGCCCAATCTTCTCCACCTTTGTGATCGAAGCAGGACGTGAACCACCATTTCTTGGTTTAGGCTCATAGTGTTCGAGTTTGATCTATCGAACTTAACTGAAAGTACTTTTTTACAGTGCATTCGTTTTCACCCTAAAAGAATTGGCGACCATAGCGGGAGATCAACCTCTCGGTTACGAAATCCATTCCTCAATTTTCAAGATGTTTGATTCTAGAAGGGTTCAGAAGCATTCAATCTCAATTTTCTTCCAGTCCCGGTGGAGTTCCTTATATTATTCTAAAATTTGTCCTACCTGGTCAAATTCCTTGAGAGGCCGTGCATGTTCAACACCCAACTGCTGTAGCTGATCTGAGGCAAATATTAAATGATGTCTTAACAAATCAAGCTGATATTATAAAGATCCAGAACGAGTTGTTTTCCCTTTTAAGAATTCTTGCAGATCAGTTATTGAAAGAACCAACAAATACTCTTGTCCCACTGGAGAAAACGAGGCCTGCTAGAGCACAAATTCATGGATTTAAATATGGGAACAGAAGACTGATCAACAAGGATCATATTATCCAACCATCGATAGGTAGTTCCATAAATGAATGAGTCAAGAAGAAAGCTTTGTTTCAGCGAGCGTCACAAACCAAACGCTTCCCGTCAAATCCAACCTCAGCCCAAGGATCGGCCCCATCCCAAGGTCCGGCCAAGACTCCACGACAACAACAACAACAACATGAGCAAGATATGAAACCAAATCTAACATTTCTAGACTTTCATATTCCCATGGAAGAGGTCCTCGAATTACTATAAGTATGGATACAAGACGGCGTCGTCGAGTTACCATATGTGTGATGTTCACCGATAGCCCAAGAAATGTCAAATCCAAAGTATTGTCGTTTTCACCGTTTCACTAAACATCCTATCAGCGAATGCAACAGTTTGAAACACATCTTCAAAAATAAAAGGTAAAATCAGGTGAACTACACTTGGGGACTGAAGATGTCCACATGAATTCGCTCCCTGTTAGAATCTTGACTTATTCCAGAAAGTCTATCAACCGAATAGTTCAATCCTTGATGGAGTACATGTGCGAACTTCTTTACTTCTCAAAGACACAACGTAAGGATATTTTCACTGCTCTCAATCTTGTTGTATCCGGTAAATTATTATCTCTTGCTGAGGATACTCCCGTTCAAGTCAAGCCTCATTTGGAGGAAATGACCGAAAAGAACAATGAAGGGAACAGATGGGGACTCCTCACCGTTGATCACCCCAAGGATGCTTATGGACACGCCACTCTCAAGAAGAATATGGGTAATGCTCAGACAACTACAAATATTTACATTGTTAAAGAGGATCTAGACTATGACATAGTTCTGAGGCGTCCATGGATTCACAGCAGCAGGAAGGGTTCCTTGTTATCATCAAAGCTTAGGGATTCAATCAAGACTTTGGGAATCGACCAAGTAAGTTCTATTCAACATATTTCTTTACAACCAGCTATCCCACGTCCCATCCAGGCTTGCAGACTTGATCCAGAGACCAACCCCGCTATGACTAGACAATGTGAATGGGAGGCCGATCCCTTTCAATATTTTATCAAGTGGATTAGAGTCGTTCCTGCTAAAGATAAGAAGAAGCTCATCAACACTGATAAGTCAGAAGGGGTAATGACACGCGACAAGTGGATCAAGGATTCTAATACTTAAATACTCTACAATCACCCTTCCAATATTTCCCAATTTTTGCAGTATTCATAATTCCTCCAAAATGATTGCAATGTTTCCACACTCATGTTTTGGATTTCAGGTTTATCAATAAAATAAAATATCTTTATTATAATTTTTTTTTCTTGCAAACCACTTGTCAAAGCCTAGCTACTCAAAATCCCAAAACAAAACCATAAAATATTTTATATTTCAGAAACACAATTTATTTAAAAAAAAAAGAGTCTTTAAAGACTGGCTCGATTTGTTCATAGGTATGCTTCCTTTAACTACCGTTCTAAACTTCAAATCCTCCGAGATAGCCTTTCAATCTTATCCATATATTTGGAAGCCTCATCCAAGCTAGATAACACACACATGCCAAAGGAAGATCCTATCGAAGTAGAAATCAACTCCAATACTCGCATTAGGGTATTCAACTAGCACACTCTTTGTTACACTGTTGTTCCGTATATCAACGTTATTTGAAGCATCATCCTCAACAAGCGTGCGAGAGAGAATACGATCATAATTCAGTTTGGGAGAGGATATTATCCACATAACAATCAATGGTAACTCTCGTTCCTTCATCAGTAGGTTCAACTCTCCTGATTCGATCATTCACCCCCTAAAAGTAGAAAGGTTACATGCATATTAGGTCAGAACATCTCAAACACAAAATTCTTGAGCATGAATCATAAAAATTACATATTCATAAATGTCATATAAATTCATTATAAAGTAATATTTGAAGTATTATATGGTCCGAATCCATTACAAGATGTTTCACAAAATCGCATCAAAAACCGTTTACACTTCCTCCTAGAAACTCTGAAGATGGTGATAATTTGTAAGGAATATGAGCATGAGTCATATGCCAAAAGTTTTATATGGATGTCTACTACAACATACTAAAAAAACGTCTCAATCGGATAAATGAGCTAAGAGTTATGACCGAAACGGTGAGCGGCGTCACATTTGAAAATTGTCAGAATTTTCCTGGATACTTCATGAATTTTATTGTTGGGTCGTTTTGAATCCCTATAAAATCTCAAAACCTGGATTTGTTACAGGGGTCAACCCTCAAAAACCTGAAATTCTGTTATAACAAAGATAGAGGGGTCAACCCTAAAAAACGGAGGTCGTATGAAGATTCTACAACGTTTTTATCCAAGCACTATACTTCTGAAATTTTCTATTGACGAAAATCCATAAAGTTTTTGTAAATTAGAATACAGCTATGCTTACATGAGAAGTTTGAAGAATTCACATGTTCTATTATGGCCACAAAGAGGAGAAACTTACTTGAAACATATTCAAGCTAACAGAGGAGCCTGGTGTTACTTTATCTCTATTGTTTACGTCTCCATCAACAACAGTGAGATCAGATTTTTCGCAAAGTTCGTCATTACAAGGCACTTTTTCAAGATTTTCTTCCTTAGACTTTTCTTCGGCCTTTATATTCACGGTGTATTTCGAAGCCTCAGAAGCATCAATATGAAAGAATCATTCGTGGTCCTTTTCTTACAGAACGGTGACCGTCAACAACAACAAGAGTAGTGTCCACTTGAGGGCGCACCACATACACATGGTGCAAGAAATAAACCAATTAGTCAAGTCATGATATTCATCTCAACCATCACTTGTAACGAGGCATCCACAACCATCTCCAGTATAGGATGAACATCCAACGAGCACGACTACTTCAAATTCAGGCTTCTCTTCTCATTTTGGAACATTGGTTTACAAGCTACTGATCAGGGATTCAGTTACGTTTTCATCACATTTACTTTCAAAGAAAAATCTCACACCTTGCTTCCTTGTTCTTGGCTCGATCCATGATGGTGGTCCAATTATCTTCATCAACAGCCTCGTCCGCTTATCTATTTCATCGTTGTTACTCCTACTATTACCTTTTTATTATATGAACTCAAAAATCAGCAACAATCGGTAAGGAACAAAGCAAAGCATCATTCACGAAAAGTGTTCATCTATGTCTCTAATATGACATACCGAAAGGGCACGTCGATCGGAGACATGAGCTAGGAGATATGGCTCTTACACTGAAGTCTACAGAATCTAGAAATTTATAAGGGATTACTAATCACGAATGTTTGCATATGATTGGATGAAATAGAAAACTCCGAGTCGAGTGATTCTTTTGCATATGATAGCTTGGTCTCTTGGGTTCAAAAGTTGGGGTCAAATATTGAAATCTGACATCGTATGAAACTTTAACAGCCCCTGGAGCGAACGGTATGCAAACAAGGTTTTCCAGACGGCATTTAGAAGACTCAGCTTTACAGAGACCTCATCCTCTCATGGACTCTCATCTTCTCAAATATAGTATCATCTCAGGTTCCACTGCATCTTCCAAGAAGATCTCACCACACTAGAAGTCGTCATCAACCTCGTGTCACCACTACTCCACTGTTGTGACCATGGCGTCCTAACTTTTGCAACTAGCTACTAGCTACAACTCAACATTTCTTGGTTACTCACGAATTAGTACTTATAGCGTCAAGGCGAGAATCTATTAACCCCAAGTAGGTTTAATGCTAGGGGGCGTATACCCTAGTCTCGAAAAGCAGAAGCTAAGTACATATCCTTCTCTCCTTGAATTTCTAATTTTATATAATTGTTAGAAGTACAATGTCACCACCTATTGCTTGCTATGCAACATTACTATTCCTCACAAAGCAGGGGACTTAATGTAGATGGTGGATTTTTGACAAGGGAAAAAAATATAAAAAATATATGTTTCTGACCAGGGTATCACAATATATCAAACCTTAGTATATTTTCATTCTGCAAAAAGTCCTAGGAATATACTAAGTCACAATGGGTGTCCATCTGTGTCTTTCTCTTTATACATATATATGTATTTATATAATCATGATTATTACATGACTCAGTAACCATCTATATATGAAATTATTAAAATATTACTGGTGCTTGCTGCAATACTCCCATATATTCTATAATCTTTACATAATAAATCTCAAGCTCCTAGATGGATTGCCCACTAGTATAGAGCAGCTTGATCTTCTTCTCTAGTGATATTCCTAGAGCTTGTTCTGTATCCAATGACTTCTTTAGTGCTATTCCTAGAGCTTGTTCTATATCCAATATTGATATTCCAACTTTTATTTAAACAACATCAATTTACTGCTATACGCATATTCTGGGAATATCTGATGCCTGATATTCGAAGAAGCATTCTATCTTAATACCTTGGATCACAAAGAGCACATCACAAGTCAACGTCCCGTCATAAATATATGCCACTTTAGCATTTTACTCAAGGGCATGTAACAAATTATGCGTCGTTCCTCTTGGACGCGCCATAATCAAAGAGTAATGCCCCAAGGACGCGTTGTTTGTCACCGCGTTAGGCTAGCCATCACATCTCCGCGCTTGGCACCAGGCCAGTGCTAGCTCGCTAGGCAGCATCCTAAGGGACGCTCCACATATCCACGCTGGCACCAAAGCCAGCGCTAGACTTGCCAGTAGCGTTCTTTAGGACGCGCCACTTCTCCGCGCTAGGATAAGGAAAACGCTAGCTTCTAAGGATGCATTCTCAGGATCCACCACATTATCCGCACTAGCTTCACAAGGTTACGTCATTCAGGACGCGCTACATTCTCCATGCTGGCACGGAGGCCAGCACTAGCTTAACTAAGGTAGCATCCTAGAGACGCGCCACTCTTTCTCAGCGCTGGCCTAATGCCAGCGCTAGCCATATATGGCTATCCAACAAACCTTCTTGCTTGGATTCTTAAATGCGCCACGACTGGTCCTTGGGAATCTTTGCGCAATCTTGGCTTCGAACACTTTTAGATTTATGCCATGCCACTTTTAAGCTGTTATCTGGCCATCAAAATTTCGCCATGTTACTCCTAAGCTAATATATGACTACTAAACTTACCAGACTCGACACTAATCAGTCTAATTATCAATTCAGTAAGTTGCGTAATGATAGACACATTTTTGTGTCTAAATTGTGCTAAATTCTCTATATTACTAGTGCTCGATTTTGTACTTGTTATGAGTTTTTATGTCTTTGTAGGTATTTTTGGGAAACAAATATCTGTGAAAAAATCGGCTCAAAAAGTTGATAAAGGCACCCGGAAAATTGATAAAGGCACCCACCAAATGGATTAGGGGCACCCTTCATTTTGAATTCAAATCCAGATTTGGCGGGAAAAGAATCCTTCCACTTGAGAATTTCTTGGGAAGGTTTGGTCGATGATTTGCTGGATTTTCTCAACATTTTTGATTTGTTATGAGTGTTACGATCACTGGGACTACTACCTGAATTGGAATTGAGAAAAAATAGCTATTCCCGAAAATCCAGGGGAAAAATTTCTTCACGTGAGAAAATGAATCTAAGTTGTTTGAGACCGAGTTTTAAGGGAGTTAGGAAGTTGTTTTATATCTCAAAGTGATTAAGCAATCAAAATATAGCAAAACACGTCACTTCTGCGTATTGCTTGCCGGATTCATACGTGGAAATTGAGTTAGAGGCCGGAAAAGAGAGTTCTTCTCTATTTCGGATCAACATAAATTCTAAGTTTTTTGGATTAATTCTTTGGGTCCTTATCGGTTAATAAGGGTTATTAGGGTTTATTAATCCTATATAAAGCAAAGAGAAAAAACAATAATGCATCTAAAGAGAGGTGGAAAAATTCAGAAGAAAAAAAATTACGCTGGTGAAGAAGAAGAAGAAGTACATACCACATGAGAAAACACTCGGTGATTCTGTCACCTTTTCTTTCATATTTTACTGTGTCCAGGAGCCGTACTTTATTCTCTGTGTTAATTTCTCTTTTCAACAACACATAAAACAGTCTCAGCAACACTTATATCCGTATATGTTTTCTGTGTTACTTTTGTTTTTCTCTTCTTTTAAGCACTTTGAGCTATGAACATGTATTTTGAGAGAGTGTTTGACATGAGGAGCTAGACCCCATTGCTGAGGCGCCGGAGGAAGCCATTTTTCCAATAATAAAGTGGTATATTTTTATTTTATTATTTTTTTTACAATTCTTTTATGATTATTTGCTTTGAATTAAATTTGAAAAAAAATAATTTTTATCAATTAGTTGTGTTTTGTTTTAATGGGTCATGCTTAGTTTAGATCTATTGATGTCTCATACTTTTGATTTTAAAACTATTATTTTAAAAATCTAACTTTGGCAATATTTTGAATCATTGAATATATGAATTGCAAGATAATTATTAATGCTAAATCACTTGAAAAAACTGGCTAATGGTGGAATCCTTAGCCTCAGTTCATTCGATAATCTCAATTCAATTTTAATTTGATCTTCTTTATTTTTAATATTAAAAATTAGTTTGAAAAATCAAATCTTCATAAGTCTGAGTATCGAATCATTTAACAATATTTCTACAACACATCAATTTTTGGCGCCACTGCCTGAGACTTGTCTTTAGGTTTAAAGTTTTAGATTTATTTTTTAGGTTTGTTTTTAGTATTATTTTTACTTTGTTCTATTTTATGTTTCTTTGGGTATTTATCTTTTTGCTACAAGTTTTGGATTTTGGATGAAAAGGAAATTGAGCCAAAGACTTTGGTGTTTAAAGACTTGGAGTTAAAGTTAAAGCTAAAAGAACGGAAAAGAAGACAAAGAATTTTATTTTTAATTAGATTTTATTTTTATTTGTTAGATTTTATTTGTTTCTCTTTTTAGAAAATTGCATTAGGAAATCTTTTATTATTTCTGTTATTTTTTATTTATTTTTGGACACTTTTGGACTTTATTTTTGGACTTTGGACATTATTATTATTTTTAAACCCTATGGAAGGGTAATTTAAATATAAACTGCAACATGGAAGGAATTACTATATTGTCTTGGTCCCTCGGGTTCGTACACTGACACATGAGTCGGTGGCCCGATTCGACTACAACCGATTCATCCCCCGTCTGGTATGGGAGGTAAGACTCGATCAACCCACGAATCCCCTGCAAGTGGGTTTACTGTATTCCTTCGTATTCATATATGTTGAGGAACTGATAAGGATTTACTTTTCTAGTAAAGGGCAAGAACTAGCCATACAAGATAAGGACTCGGAATTTCATCACTATTTCCTTCTTGCCTGCTTTAGGAAAACGTTACCAAACGCAAACCTAAGCTTTTGACTAGAAAGAGACCGATAGGGTTACGGGCTTATAGGAAAGTAATTCAAAAGGAATGTATTGGTTACTCTGTTAGCCTAACTCAAAGTTCAGGAATATTATTTTAAGTTGATTAGAGCCACCTTATAACCCAAGGAAACATTGCCAAAGAGACAGGGTTATCAAAGCTCCTTAGATCTTATCATGTTTCTATTCGACTTAATCTAATTCGGATCGTTCTAATAGGTTTGCTAAAACTGTAACTAGTTTCCTTTTGGAAGAATAGAAGCTGGTCTAGAAACAATCTAAGTAGAGCCATCATGATTTTTGTTTGCTAGATTCAATAGGTTTGATTTGGTTGAGTCAGCCTTGCTTGTGATTGTTTAAAATTCCCTTCCAATTAGGATTTATTTTTTAGTTTTTTTCAGTGTATGCAGAGACAACTTGAAATCATCACTGAGAGAGCTTGGAAAAGAGACACTCTAGGTCACTTGATTAATGACAAACCTAGTAGTTATGTCCCTGGAAACGAGGACCTCGAAGACGCTTCTTTTGAGGGCTCTGTTTTTGGAAATTTCAATTTTGAGAACTTGAAACTGTGTGAAGAAGTTACTCCTACCTTAAAAGCTTTGTTGAACCCGACTAAGACTTCTCGTCCATCATGTAACAAGTTAGCTGAAACTGAAGCAAACTATGAGTTAAAACCTGGGAACATACAGATGCTCCCAATCTTCTTAGGAAAAGAAAATGAAAACCCCTATTTATATGTTAGGGATTTTGAGAAAATATGTAGTACCATCAGGATTAAGGACCTAGATGATGAAGCATTGAAACTTAGATTGTTTCCTTTTTCACTAAGAGACAAAACCAAATCTTGGCTATATATTTTGACTTCTGAGTCAATTGAAACCTATGAACAACTTACATCTTCCTTTTTTCTAGAAGTTTTTCCCTAGACACAAAACATCATCTATTAGGCAGCAGATTTGCACATTTGCTCAACAAGAGGAGAATCTTTATATAGGTATTTGGAAAGGTTCAATGAATTATTATCACACTGTCCTTATCATGGTTTAGAAAATGTAAGGCTAGTTCAGATCCTCTACGAGGGTTTAGATTATTCGACAACAACCATGGTTGAGTCTTTATGTACATGTGGGTTTGAAAATAAATCTGTCGATGGTGCGATGAAATTTTTGAACGAAATCGCGAAAAAACCCAGCAATGGGAAAATAGTAAGGAGCCCCAGAAAACAATTCTTCTAAGTAGAGGAAATGTCGATAGGGTAGAAGGATCTTTTGAATCAAATTCTAAAATAACAGTAATATGAAAAAGGTTAGAAGCTTTAGAACTGAGTCAATCTAGTTGTGGAATTGAGCCCAAATCATTTTTGGAAGGACATACTGTTGAAGAGAAAGCCCATGCTCTTTATAATAACACTAGATTTTATAATTATTAGAAGTTTGACCCATATTCAAAAACCTATAACCCTGGTTGGAGAAACCATCCTAACCTTTCTTGGTCTAAGGGTCAGAGTCAAGGTCAGTCTATCTAAAGTTCCCTTAGGTTTTGGTTATACTAAGAATCCTTCTGGACCAGCACAATTCCAGAATCTGAGAAATAAGACGTCATGAGTTTACCAGAGTCTCTCGCCTTATTAACTCTGAAAAAAACAAATTTTCAGCAGCCAGTCAACCAAAGTTTACAAGAAAATCAAAAGATTGTTCAGGCTAACAATCAGGCTATTTCCAATGTAGAAACCCAGGTTGGTCAAATCGTTGAGTCTTTGAGAGAAAGAGAAAAATGCAAGTTCCCTAGTTAACCACAACCCAATCCTAGAGGAGTTCATGAACTATCTTCTGGTAAGAAATCATCAAAGCATGTGAATGCAATTAGAACCCTTAGAAATGGTAAAATGGTTGATAACAAGGTAACCATGCCTGATAGTGAGCATATTGTAGTTTACCCTTCTGAGCCAGTAGCTGAAGAGACTGACTAAGTCTCTAAAGAGCCCGATGCAGTTCCTCATAAGCCAGATTTTGTTCCCAGAGCCTCGTTCCTACAACTGTTAGTACCAACAAAGAAGGAATCCAACTTTAACGACATATTGGAGGGTTTTAAGCAAGTCACTATCAACCTTCCATTATTAGATGCAATTATGAAGATTCCTACTTATTCCAAGTTCCTTAAGGATATGTGTACGCGAAAGCGAAAGCTTAGTGTACAAAAGAAAGCCTTTTTAGCTAGTCATGTGAGTTTAATTACCTAGAATAATACACCTCCTAAGTACAAAGACCCAGGGTCCCCAACCATTTCTTGCACAATAGGTAACTACCGTGTTGAGAAAACATTACTTGACTTAGGAGCCAGTGTGAACTTACTTCTGTACCATGTGTACCTTCAGCTAGGACTTGGTGATTTGAAACCTACTCAGATAACACTGCAATTAGCTGATAGGTTTATGAAAATTCCTCGTGGTGTCATAGAGGATGTTCTTATTGAGGTCGATAAGTTTATTTATCCAGTGGATTTTGTTGTCCTTGACACCCAACCTGTCCCTGACCCAGAGAATCAGATACCTGTGATATTAGGTCGCCCGTTTTTAGCTACATCTAATGCGATCATTAACTGCCAAAATGGTATTATGAACTTATCCTTTGGTAATATGACTATTGAGCCGAATATTTTCAATATTAGTAAGCAACCACCTAAGCTAGATGACATGTGCACTGAAGAGGTGAACATGATAGGAACATTAGTTCAAGAGTCATTACCAAACACTTTGTTAAAAGATCCATTAGAGAAATGCCTAGCGCACTTTGGGTTTGATTTTGATGATGATAGTGTGATTAATAAGGTGAATGCTTTGTTAGATTCAGCCCCTTTAATAGACACTAGTAATGGATGGAAAGCTAAGTTTGAACCACTACCAGTTTCTAAGTCTACCCTAATTCCTTCTTCAGAAGAGCCTCCTAAGTTGGACCTTAAGCAACTACCAGATACCCTGAAGTATGTGTATTTAGGCCCATATGAGAATTTGCATGTGATTGTAGCATCCGACTTGGATAGTAACCAGGAAAGTAGGCTAGTGACCGTGCTTAAAGACAATAAGGAAGCTTTAGGGTGGACCATAGCAGACATTAAGGGAATAAGTCCTAATGTTTGTATGCATCAGATTCATTTAAACGATGATACCAAACCGTCTAGGGAGATGCAACGTCGACTTAACCCTAACACGAAAGAAGTAGTTCGTACTGAGGTGCTTAAGTTGCTATATGCGGGTATCATCTACCCCATTTCATATAATAAGTGGGTCATCCTCGTTCAGGTTGTTCCCAAGAAATTAGGTATCACTGTAGTCCAAAATGCTAACAATGAGTTAATCCCAACTCGAGTGACCACGGGGTGGCATGTTTGTATTGAATATAAAAAATTGAACAAGGTCACAAGGAAGGACCACTTTCCCCTTCCTTTCATCGACCAAATGCTTGAGAGATTAGCTGGACATAGCCATTATTGCTTGCTAGATGGATGATTTTTCAGTATTTGGGTCATCTTTTGATAAGTGCTTGCATCATTTGACATTAGTATTGACTAGTTGTAAGGAAAAGAATTTAGTGTTTAATTGGGAAAAATACCATTTCATGGTTCGATCAGGAATTTTTTTAGGGCATATCGTATCTTCTAAGGGTATAGAGGTAGAAAAAGCCAAAGTTGATATTAAGACTTTACAGGTTCCCCAAAATTGTACGAGATGTTAGGTCATTCTTAGGGTATACAGGTTTTTATCGTCGATTCATTAAGGATTTTAGCTTGATTTCTAGACCTTTTTGCAATCTGCTTGCAAAAGATGTTAAGTTTGTCTTTGATGATGATTGTTTAGAGGCTTTTGAGAAGCTTAAGACCTTACTCACTACCGCCCCCATAGTCCAGGCACCTAACTGGAACCTACCCTTTGAGATGATGTGTGATGCTTCAGATTATGTTATTGGTCTTGTGTTAGGTCAGCGAGAAAACAAGAAGGAACTGTTAGCCATTTTTTTGCCTTAGACAAGTTTAGATCATATATCTTAGGTTCTAAGGTTATAGTCTTTACTGACCATGCTGCTTTGAAGTACCTTTTGTCTAAGAAGGATACTAAACTTAGATTGATTAGATGGATCCTTTTGCTACAAGAATTCTCTCTAGAATTAGAGACAAAAAGAGTGCAAAAAATATAGTAGCAGACCACTTGTCTAGACTTGTTGTGGATTCCCCCGATGATTCTCCTCTTGTGAGAGATAATTTTCCTGATAAACAACTATTCTTTGTTTCCCAATTACCTTGTTTTGCGAATATATTAAATTATCTTGTTACTGGTCGAATGCCTCAACAGTGGGGTAAACAAGATCGTTCTAGGTTTTTAGCCGAGGTAAAGCATTTCTTTTGGGACGATCCTTATTTGTTTAAGTATTGTCCAGACCAGATTATTAGGAGATGTATACCTGAGAATGACCAGTCCAGTATTATTTCCTTTTGTCATGATCATGCTTGTGGGGGTCACTATAGTGCTAAAAAGACTGCTACTAAAATTTACAGTGTGGATTCTACTAGCCGTCATTGTTTAAAGATCCTCACAGTTACTGTACTACTTGTGAGTGTTTCCAGAAGTTAGGAACCATTTCCTGTAGAAATATGATGCCTTTAAACCCTATTCTAGTTATTGAGGTCTTTGATGTGTGGGGAATTGATTTTATGGGTCCTTTTCCTATGTCCTTTGGATATCCTTGTCGCTGTAGACTATGTATCTAAGTGGGTAGAGGCAGTTTCGTGTAAACCACAAAGTTGTGGTCCAGTTTTTGAATGATAACATATTTGCACGTTTTGGTACACCACGAGCTATAATTAGCGATGAAGGGTCACACTTTTGTGATCGACCGTTTAAGCTTTTGATGAAGAAATATGGTATTACCCACAAAGTAGCTAACCCATATCACCCACAAACTAGTGGTCAAGTAGAGATTTCCAACAGGGAGATAAAACATATTCTAGAGAAAACAGTTAATCCTAATAGGAAAGACTGGTCGTTAAGGCTTACTGATACCTTATGGGCTTACCGTACTGCGTTTAAAACCCTCATTGGAATGTCACCTTATCGTCTAGTTTTTGGCAAGACATGTCACCTTCCTGTCGAGTTAGAACATAGAGCATATTGTGATGTAAAGCAGTTAAATTTTTCACTTGACAAGGCAGGAGCTCAACGGAAGCTCTAGCTCAATGAGTTGGAAGAGATTCAGAAAGATGCATATGATAGTGTTAGGGAGTATAAGAAAGTCATTTTCTCCATGTCAAAAAGTTCTTTTGTATGATACTCGTTTGCATCTATTCCCTGGGAAATTACACTCTCAGTGGACCGGTCCTTTTGTTGTTCGTACTGTTTTTCCTCATGGTGCTATTGAGATTGAGACTCAAGATGGTAGAAGTCTTTTCAAAGTTAACGATCAGAGATTGAAACCATATTTAGAGCCTTTTCATACAAGTTATGTTAAGGAGGTCACTCTGGAGGACCCTGTTTACCTTGACTGACCATCAAGGTTGTTTTTGTATATTAGTAGATTTTTGTAGGTTTGTAGTTTTTTTATTTTCTGTCTTATGCTCCATAGAAGGATTGCTACGCTTC
The DNA here is from genome assembly GCA_023531435.1 of Papaver californicum. Classification (NCBI taxonomy): domain Eukaryota; kingdom Viridiplantae; phylum Streptophyta; class Magnoliopsida; order Ranunculales; family Papaveraceae; genus Papaver; species Papaver californicum. The sequence goes on from JAJJMC010029624.1 coordinate 7,559,299, forward strand.
ACCCAGGTACTATCTTTCTGACTTACCTATTTATTCTTCTTTTTACTTATCTATTGGTACTGCTTTTTAGTTTGAAACATTGAGGACACTGTTTGATTTAAGTTTGGGGGTAAGGGAGAAACTTTTTAGTGCAATAATAAAACTCCAAAATTTAGAAGCTTGTCAACAATTCAGGATGACACTAACCATTCTAGGTAGATGGAAACTTATCTCTTTTTATATAGGAATTGGTGTGCCCAGTTAAATGGTCTATTCATAAAAGGAAAAAGTTCATGTTTTAGAAATAACATGATAGTTGTAACCATATCTCGGAGTCTATCTCGACCATATAACTTTCTGTTTTTATTTTTGTAATTTTTGTGTTTCTCTAAGTGATTTGGTGGGGCACCGGTATCCAATTGTTATCTCTGCCAGGATGAAATAGAGTGTTTAAGATCAAGCCCCATTTTTATATTAAAAATAAATAAATAAATAAAAAATCGAGTATTGAAACTTTGATAGAAATATGTATGTGTTCTCCCTGTCTCCGTCGCCTAAGCAAGCATAGAACGCAGGATCCATGAGAACTATCATGTAAGATGCTGATAAAGACCATGCGCTTGGATTTAATTTGATCAAATCATGTTGTCAGTACATTAATAATTGTTTTATTTTCAATGAATAGATCGTTGGGACCCTTGTATATACCAGTTGAGTCGATATTAACATTAGGATTAAGACCAGTGGGAGCGTACCTCAATCCATTAGGATTCATCCTGGCACTGACCTTCAGACAGATAAGGGAAACACCGTTCACCCTTTTCAACACGCGTAAACTTCATTTTGTCTATATCCATCTTCTAAATATTTTCATGTGATTGAACTTTGATAGATTCTGAGTATCGTGGTTGAACGACTATCTAAGTAGAGCTTTGTTTTCTTATATATGAATTTAGTATGCTGAGTGCAAACTCATGTACAACATTTGGACTCATATAGGGTAATGATTCCCATAGCCGAAGAATTTAGTATTCCAACTAAATAGCTTGATTAGTGTTTACCCCCAATCATTCACGAGTCATTAGGGTTTGGAGTAAAGGTTTTGTGGGTATACCTCTTGTAAACCCTCACGAGAAAAAACCCGTCCACTAAGGACACCTAGGGGTTTAAAGGCTTATTACATATGCTAAATATAGTCGCGATTCCTGCGAAAGTGAGTTAGGAATTTATTTTATTTCTAGATTAGATTTGCTCGAGGACTAGCAAATCGTAAGTTTGGGGGTATTTGATAGACACATTTTTGTGTCTAAATTGTGCTCAATTCTCTATATTACTAGTGCTCGATCTTGTACTTATTATGGGTTTTTTATGTCTTTGTAGGTATTTTTGGGAAATAAATATTTATGGAAAAATCAGCTCAAAAAGTTGATAAAGGCACCCAGAAAAGTACTAAAGGCACCCAGAAAATTGATAAAGGCACCCACCAAATGGATTAGGGGCACCCTTCATTTTGAATTCAAATCCAGATTTGGAGGGAAAAGAATCCTTTCACCAGTTTTGGTCGATGATTTGCTGGATTTTCTCAACATTTTTGATTTGTTATGAGTTGTTACGATCACTGGGACTACTACCTAAGTTGAAATTGAGAAAAAATAGCTATTCCCGACAATCTAGGGAAAAAATTTCTTTACGTGAGAAAATGAATCTAAGTTGTTTGAGACTGAGTTTTAAGGGAGTTAGGAAGTTGTTTTATATCTCAAAGTGATTAGGCAGTCAAAATATATCAAAACACGTCACTTCTGAGTATTGCTTGCCGTGATTCATAGGTGGAAATCGAGTTAGAGGCTGGAAAAGAAAGTTCTTCTTTGTTTCGGATCAACACAAATTCTAAGTTGTTTTGGATTAATTCTTTGGGTCCTTATCGGTTAATAAGGGTTATTAGGGTTTATTAATCTTATATAAAGCAAAGAGAAAAAACAATATCACATCTGGAGGGAGGAGAAAAAATTCAGAGAAATTTTTTTTACGCTGGTGAAGAAGAAGAAGTACATACCACAGGAGAAAACAGTCGGTGATTCTGTCACCTTTTCTTTCATATTTTACTGCGTCCAGGGGCCGTACTTTATTCTCTGTGTTAATTTCTCTTTTCAGCAACACAGAAAACAGTCTCAGCAACAGTTATATCCGTATTTGTTTTCTGTGTTACTTCTGTTTTTCTCTTCTTTTAAGCACTTTGAGCTATGAACATGTATTTTGAGAGAGTGTTTGACATGAGGAGCTAGACCCTATTGCTGAGGCGATGTAGGAAGCCATTTTTCCAATAATAAAATGATGTATTTTAATTTTATTAATTTTTTGCAATTCTTTTATGATTATTTGCTTTGAATTTGATTTGAAAAAAATGATTTTTATCAATTAGTTGTGTTTTGTTTTGATAGGTCATGCTTAGTTTAGAGCTATTGATGTCTCATACTTTTGATTTACAACTATTATTTTAAAAATCTAACTTTGACAATATTTTGAATCAATTGAATTTATGAATTGCAAGATAATTATTAATGCTAAAATTACTTGAAAAATTGGCTAATGGTGGAATCCTTAGCCTCAGTTCTTTCCATAATATCAATACAATTTTAATTTGATCTTCTTTATTTTTAGTATTCAAAATTAGGTTTAAAAAAATCAAATCTTCACAAGTCTGAGTATCAGATCTTTTACCACTATTTCTACAACACATCACGTAACTTGCCTCACTGACTTAGCAAGTTATTGAATTGACCTAATCATAATAGTGGCGGTCCACGACTCTACTATTTCTATGAGATATCAAATACAATACATGGGGTGATTCTCATAATGGTATCAATCTGGGGGTCTACGACAATCGTGCGATGTGGCAACACATCCACGAACAAGAAGTTAATAAGTAGTGGAACAGTTTATAAGCATTTGAGAGTACGAAGAGTAGTGGTCATACAAGTCCTCCCTGTTTTTTCGGAGTTGACTCCACTATAATCTCCATAATCGTTACTCTTCCATTTCTTTTGTAACTTCCACCGCTTACGAGAAATCAGTATATTTCCTATCAAACTATAAATAGATGGCTTCATCTATTTGACTAAGGAAAAAGAGAATTAGCGATTTATCCCAGAGATAATCCATTCTTAAACTACACACTACAATTACTCATCACACTGTAATTTCTCAACCTTCTTTGCTTCCCTCCCCTAAGACCAACCCAATCTTTTCCACCTTTGTGATCGAAGCAGGACGTGAACAACCATTTCTTGGTTTAGGCTTGTCATGTCCGAGTTTGATCTCTTGAACCTACCGGAAAGTACACTTTTGCAGTGCATTTGTTTTCACCCTAAAACAAGTATGTAATTGAATAATTCGTAATTTGGCATGCATATGAGTTGTTTTGGTTTTAGTTTATTCTTCGTGAAAAGTGAATACTAACATCATGTTCTTTACCTTTCTATGGTAAAAGTTATCTTTGTGTTATTCTCTTATTTTGCGGGGAATAACAAACACAAGGGGGAAGTTTTATTCTTAAATTTTTGCTTAATGATATATCTTTGTAGGGAGTGCGATTCTAGAAATTGAGGGAAGAATTATTTTCGATAATTGCTTTCTTGGTAAGTAACTAGATCGTTTTCGATCTTAGTTTGGCTTGAAAGTAGGGAAGGATTACTCTGGTTAATCGTTTTTTTTATGAGAAACTAAGTTAATTCTGAACTTAATAGACTCATCAAAGTTGGGAAAAATTACTTTGGGTAATCATGTGCCTGATAAGTAATTAAGTTAATTCTTACCTTAGTTAGGCTTATCAAATCAAGAAAAAATTATTTTGGGTAATTGTTTCCTAATCAAGCTTATCGAAGATGGTATGTTAAACTTTCAATTAGAATACACTCTTACAGGTTGTATCGAGTTCTTATGAACGTGTAAATTTCTTTCGAAATACTTTTGTATTTTTCAGACTTTTATCATTTTTATTATGAAAAGGGAGAGATATATATGGAGAATAAGGTGATTCCGATCACTTGAGAAAAGACATATGTGCTTGAAAAGACATGTCCAACGAAAAAGAGATAAAACATTGATAAAGGGGGAGAAACATATCATGTTGTGTAGTATTACATACTACGAAATTGAATAACGATTATGTTCGGATTGAATATATGCTTAGTTCACCTTTAGGGGAAATATAGTTATTTTTCTTCAAATACTTCAAGAACGAAATTTATTTTTGAATATTTGCTGGACAAAATTATTATTGAAACTTGGATCAAGAGTTATTATTTTTCAAATGCTTTGAGAAACATTTATTTTTTATTATTTTCTCGGTTGAACCCACCCAACTTTGATATCTCAAGTTTGGTTGTCAAATTTAGTTCCAAAACTCGGGGTCGCTGATGTGGTTTTAATATAGTGGTAAAATAAATTCGATTCTCGGACTTGTGAAGATTTAATTCCTAAACCTAATTTTTAATTACTAAAAATAAATAAGATTAAACATATTTGATTTTAAAAATAAATGGAAGAAAACTAGGGTTTAAGATTCCACCATTCACCAATACTTCT
>JAJJMC010029624.1:7563874-7606821 GCA_023531435.1 Papaver californicum
TCCGTCACCCCAGTGATGGTGATTAGCTCATTTAATGGAAACACACTCAAAATAACCTTTCATTGCTCAAAAAGTTCTTACAATGATTAAAAAGAAGTAACACAGACGTTTTGATACGCTTATAAGCGTTACAGTGGATGGTTCGGAGTGTTACAGGAAAATGAAAAGGAAACATGAAGAAGAACGGACCGATACTGCAGTAAAGAAACGACTGCCGAAGAAGCTGCGTATACGACAGTATCAGCGACAGTTTCCTGATGCTGTTTTCTGCACTTCGTCTTCTTCTCCACGAACAGAGCTTCTTCTTCCTGTTTTTTTTTCGGTGATCCAAAACTTCTGATTCTCTTGGTTTCTCTTGCTATTTATAGGCTCTACTAACCCTAGGGATCTTCCTTAATTGATAAGGACTCAAATAAGAGTCCCAATCCAACTTGAATTCATCCTTGAACATGTCACAGCGTGCTATTTTTCTTCTCCGGCTACAACTCGGTGCTGAAGCAATGTTCACGGCATGAATCACTGTTTCTCGACGTGTTTGATTTTGTTTTGATCTCTTCTTGCTTTTGGGTCAAATGGAAGTACAAAAAATCCCTAAAATCACGTAAACAGAATTATCAGTAGTTTTCTCTCGATAAGAATAGGGTTCCCGCCTTATTCGAATTTTGAAATGTAAATGGGGGTTCCCCCAATCCAAAGTGTGGGTTCCTTTGTCACTTTTCGAGCCGATTTTTTCGCAAATGTTTATTTCTCAAAAATACCTACAAAGACATAAAAAGACATAATAAGTACAAAATCGAATACTATCGAAACTGATAATCGAGTGTAATTTAGACACAAAAATGTGTCTATCAGTCGCTTGAGTCGATTACTAAAGTCAACTTCATTAGGTTAGACTAGGAACACAGAAATGTTGATACTTGCTCTAGTTACTCACGAAGAAATGAAGAAGTTTCGAAGAAAACAAAGACATCATCCTTCAATTCAAGGTTAGTTGAGTAACGAAGGAGTGTTTATTTGGTCTCAACTATATGCAGTTGCGGTAGTCAATTTATATATCTTCTTAATTCCGAGAGTATTCAAAAATGAATCTGGTCCCAGGGTTTTTCTGCCAGATAGTTTTCCTCGTTAAAAAAATCTTATGTGTCTGTATTATTTACTTATGCATCATATTGTGTAGTTTTATAATTAACATAAATACACTTTTACGTAATTCATCTTGATAATAATCCCATAGTTAGTTCGATCCGAACTTTGACTATTGCCAAGAATTCCTTATGGAAATAATCTTTTAGTCGTTATTGTTTCAATAAGATTATACATGGCGTGTTTGCATTGGTTGATATCGAAAAGATTGTTGGTGTACTTGGTACCCTCGTCGATAGGTGCATTATTTGTACTAGTTTGATACTTTAATTCATTACTTTCTTGTTAGTTTTCATGTTATTAGTTTTTGATTTCATTTATTTTCTAAATCTTTAGGAGTTTGGAAGTTAGTTCAACCAAAAAAGAAGAAAAGAGTTCATTCCGACATGAAAATGAGAAGTAAGAGTTGAGAAATAAGTGTGGAGGCAACATCCAGAGTCACTTACGGCTAGAAAGTTCCAAGAACATAGTCGTTGACATGTTGAAGACTCAATGGAAATTCCAGAGCCACTTACGTCTAGGTCAGGGGCATTCGACCTAGCCATAAAATGAATAATGAGAGAACAAAAGTTTTCCAGATCCATATTGTTTATAACGAATATATGAAGCCAACACAAAAATAATAAAATCAATCGGACGTCGGATGAAGGATTTATTAGCAAAATGGTGAAATAGAAAATCAAAAATCAAAACCACTTACGACCAGGTTTTGGCCTACTCGACCTAGACGTAAGTGGGTCAGAAAAATCACCAAAAACCTTTTTTTTATACTTAGTTACGGTCGGGTCCAACCCATCCATAAGTATGATATATTTTGCAATATTTTGGTAGTTAGACCTACGACTAGGAAAGCAACCTTCGACCTAGCTGTAGATAGGGTATTTGTGGCATATATATAGTTTCTAAATCAAGTTTTCCCGGTCCCATAAGGATTCTAAGCCCTAGAATTGAAGAATACTGCATAAAAAGACCTTCTAGACTTAGTAAAGAGTAAAGATTCTCTACAACAACAAGGAGACAATGAGCTATGGTTTGCAACCGTGAAGAATATCATAACTATTCTAGGGTTTGCTTTACATCTTATTCTTAATATTTTTCATGGTTTTTGGTAAACCATGTGTTTGTGGGGAAAAATAAATTAAAGGGTAATTTAGGAAAAGTGGGGTGAGCAGGTGATAATTCGTCAATCCTTAAACATTTTTACTGTTGAAGTACTTTATTTAGATTTGAGTGATCAATCAATACAATCCTGGCCTAAACCAAGCAATGGCCGTTCTAGTCTTGCTTCAGTCACAAAGGAGAAGGAGAAGGGTTGCTCTTAGGGAGAGAAGCAAGAGAAGGATTGAGGTCAGAGAATCAGACTCTGTGGGATGTAGTAGGTGTGAATATCTATGAACAATTTTCTGTGTGAGAAGGTTGAATGATCGTGTTGTTCGATTCTGTTCTGTGTTATACTTGTCTCAGAGTTCGACTTAAAATTATTGTCTATTTCTGACTTATCATGTTCATTATATTAAGAAATATATTTTATAGTCATAGATATCTGACCTCATCTCTGGAAGAAAATGTCGATGGTTGAGTAGTGGTGAAGTGGATAAGATGGAGAAAGTATTGACAACTGCTCCTCACTACGATTAAGGTTGAATGATCGGTTACTCAACCCACCACTCCTCTACTCAACAGTTGATCGAACTTTCCATAGTTTTCTCTGTAGTGGGTGCATTGCTGCACCACATGCCATAGACCGCCAGATCAATACCCTAGTGAATATCCCCCCATTTTTGTGACATTTGATGTCTCGTGTAATGTTTTTAGTAGTTACTACCAATAATATTAAGTCGAATGAGACTTGCTTAGTCTTTTGACTGAAGACCTGTCTAGCATGACTAGGCTGATAAGTCTTGACAAATAAAAATAAAATAAAATATGTGGTGATTTTATTTATGAGGAACAATGTGTTCAACTAGGTTTTAAATTTGCATTGACATGCTTATTTTTGTAGAAATAAGTGTATGCTGCTGAGCATGAGAATATGTATGTGAGGTCACATATGAAGATATATGTGTGAGAGGCCACATATATGAGCGAAGCCTAGTATGACCTTTGATAGGCAAATTAGGATTTTGAAGCTTGTATATGCGAAGCAAACCCAAATAGGCAAGCATTAGTATCTAATGCTAAGGTAGATGAACATTAGGTTAATGCCTAAGTCGGATTATGATTTGGGCTATGTTAAGCCACATTAGTTTAGGATTTAGTACTAAGCCACCTTAGTATTTGGAGTAATACTAAGCCTCCTTAGTTGAAAGGATTGTACTAAGCCTCCTTAGTTGATAGGAGTGTACTAAGCCTCCTTAGTTGAAAGGAGTGTATTAAGCTTCATGAGTTTTGCTTATGAAACAAAGACACACGAGCTTGCATGTTTAACTAAGACGCACGATTTTTCCTATTTGAACTAAGAGCACAAGTTCAGGGCAAAAGGGTAAAAATGCCTAGTTTTGGACAAAGAGGCAAGACTTACACGTTTGACTCTCTGCGCTAAGACGCACAAGTTGAGGGAAAAAAGGGTAAAACGCTTTGTTTGCAAAAAGAGCATAAGACGCATAAGTTTATCCATTTGAACTAAGACGCACGAGTTTGCCTATTTGAACTAAGACGCACAAGATTTGCTCTTGGAACTAAGGCGCATTAGTTAGGGAAAAAAGGTAAAAACGTCTCAGTTTGGTCTCAAAGACAAAGACGCACAAGATTTTCTTTTAGACTAAGGAATACACGTTTAGTCTTTAGAACTAAGGCGCATAGGTTTGGGACAAAAGAGTAAAACTCCTTATTTTGATCTTTTAGACTAAGACACACGAGTAAGGCTCACATGTTTTGTCTTGAGAACTAAGAAGCACAAGGTAAGGGGGTATCATTCCCTTGGACTTGGAAGAAAAAGATATACTTTTCCCTCTCGACTTCTTCTTCTTCTTTTAGTGAAAGAATGAATAATTTCATGAAACTTCGTCGTCATAAAATTCAGATTTAGGGTTTTCACTGAAAACACTGTAAAATCTTTATACAGAGTCTGTTTTCCACGATCTACCTAAACTTTTTGATTCCCAGACGACCATATATCTCCTGCCGCAGAAGGATTTGAGCTTTGAGTTCATCCAGGGCCTCAAAAAGATGAAACAAGCAAAAGTCGGGAAGAATTCAGGAATTTTTCAGCTACGACTGAGTTGAATGTTTTAATCATATATCTTAGCTCGTTTGTCCGATTGATGTGATTTTTTAGTATGTTGTATAGGACATACATACTAAGAGTTTGGTATATAACTAGTCCCTTGATTCATTACCAATTGCTCCCAGCTCACGAATTTGTACAGGGAAGTGTAGAATTGCACCGACGAGCTTAATGTAAAAACGTCTTTTTAGGTCTTTGGACCATTTTCTTGCGTCATGGATGTTAGATAATGAATTTTTATGTCATTGATTGATTCCTTAAGCAAGGATTGACGTGGAAAAGGATAAATTTAGCTAGTAGAAGCTATATTTTATACTTAAGCATAATTTTGGCTTGATATCTTAGCACAATTATGGTGCTTTAGTCAAGCAAATTCGTATGTAACTTTATACATACCCCTATACTAAGTTGTATAGGCATTTTAGTAAGTCAAAATGATCCAGTTGAGCATGAATGTTGACATAAGGTAATTTTTGGGAATTCAGCTGTGGAATATCAGCCGAACCCTTGGGCGTTATCACTTGAACCCTTTGGGCATTATCAGTCGAACCACCAAGAGCCTTATCCATGTACCTTTGACCATTCTTTGAATATAGGTATCTTTTGCTAAGGTAACCTGAGCTTACCTGATTTAGTCAAACCTGCATTTGCACGTGCATAATTTTTTTTGAAAAAAATGTTGAACTGATATTATGAGGACCAATACAATGATTATCGATATAAATCTCAAAATGGACATTATTCGTACTATGACTACAGTGTAGATAGTACTTGGGACCACTACCAGCCCTCTGGAGGTTATGGTTCATATATAGTGATCCCGATTACTATTCGCACGATCACCACTTGTACGAACGGGTAAATGAGCAATATTATGCTGAAAAAATGTTAGTTCTTCATCTTTAGAAGACGCCCTCAGGCGTTTTATGGAAACTCCACAAGTTCTTGATTTTTCGTCATATTCTTGGAATGATAAACTCAATCAAATAGATGAAAATGGACGGCAGATCAGAAAAAGACTTGAAGCTTTAAGTACTACACTCAGTGAACTTAGTGCACGTTTAGATGATGATAAAATTGAAGAAGAACAGTTAGCTGCTAGTATTGCTAAAAATGAACTTAATTGCCAAAATAGTTTTTCCAATTTTACCCTTGATAATAATGATGAATATTTACCAAATTTAGAGGGCAAGTTTAGAATTGAAAGCACTACTTGTTTAGAGAAGGTTCAACCATCTTCATATTATTATATTAATGAAGATAATAGTAATGAAAAATTTGAAATTCGTAGTTATAACGTTTAGGGAATTTTTACACCAATTGAGCTTCATGAGAATAATGATGTTTCTAGCTCCAATCCTAATAATGTTAATGATTATTTTATTATTCAAGAGGAAAATGAGTTAACTAGAGATACCATTGTTATAGACGGTGAGATATTTCCTTATTATTATAAAGATGATGATGGTTTAGAGGAGCGAGTTTATCCTGAGACTTTTATTTTAGAGTCCAACGTTCGGAAACAATACTCTCTGATGAGAATTTGAATGTGAGTAAAGGTACCCCACCTGACTACAACCTAGAAGAATCAATTGACCATTTTCCAAAATTTGATAATTCAAAAATTAAAGAAATTGTGATTAGTTCATCTAAGGACACAAAATATCCTAGGTTTGGTGAATTTTATTCTCCCCTTGGTAATCCTTTGACTCTTATAAAGGTCCCTCACTTGGGACTTAAAGTATATGCCTCTACTATATTAAGAGATTATTTTCATAAATTATTTCCAGAATCGGATCCAAAATGAACTTCAGGTGTTACAAACCCATCCTCTGGTTGATGTGGTCTACCCAGGCGATAATACCATAATTGACTTTGTTGTCCCATCAAAATTTTATTTACCAAATGTGGGAACATATGAATTTCAAATGTGTCAGATATTGAATATTGGAGTTAAACCTAATTATTTTAGGAAATCTGAATCGACACATTTTCTTAAGATTGACCACCACCTTCATATACTTAATTGTGGTCAACTTTGTGAGTCAAATTCGATTGACTTTAAGGATCCGCAATTATTTCGATTATTGTTATATGATTCGTAAGTTGTGACTAATCCTTTCTTGGTCTAGCTGAAGACTTTAAACTTAACGCTCTATGGGAGGCAACCCATATGCTTTTGGTACACGATGCTGATAAAATCTTTCCTTATCTCTTTTACTTTGTTCATTATTTTCTCTTTGTTCATGCTTTCATTCATTTATCTTTAGAACATCGAGGACTATGTTCAATTTAAGTATGAGAGTAAGGGAGAAAAATTTAAAAAAATTAGTTGTACCAAAAACTTCAAAATTTAGAAACTTGTGAACAATTCAGGATGACACTAACCATTCTAGGTAGATGGAAACCAATTTTTTGGTTGTAGGAGTTGAGGAATCCAACTAAATGGTCTATTCATAAAAGGACAGCGCCCATGTGTTATAAATAACATGATAGTCGTCACCATATCTCGGAGTCGTCACCATATCATGTTCTGTTTTTATTTTTGTAACTTTTTCAGTTTCTCTAAGTGATTTGGTGGGGCGCTAGTATCGCCTTGTTGTCGCCAGGATGAAGTAGAGTGATTGAGATCAAGCCCCATTATTTTAATTGAACTTGACAATAATTTTAAAAAAATTGACACTTGGATAACAATATATGTATGTTCTCTCTGTCTCCATCACCTAAGCAAGCATGGAACACATGATCCATGGGAAATATCATGTAATCTGCTGACAAGGAGCATGCGCTTATATTCAAAAGATCTAATCATGTTGTTGGAAAAAAAGTAAAAAAAATAATTGTATTTATTTGATAAATCGACCGCTGGGGCCCTTGTATATACCAGCTGAGTTGATACTAAAAATTGGGATTCAGACAAGTGGGTGCACATCTCAATCCATTAGGGTTCATCTTGGCATGACGTTTATAAAGATATTCGGGGAAACACCGATCACCTTAGTCAACATGTGAAAACTTCTATCTCCATATCCATCTTCTTAATCTATTCATGTGATTGTGGTTTTTTAGATTTCGAGTATCTCGGCCCGTTGTACGACTTTCTGAGTAATGCTTTGTTTTATTATATATGAATTTTAGTATGCTTGAGTGAAAACTCGTGTACACCAATTGGATTCAAAACATGGTAATTCCTCCCATAGCCAAAGAATGTCGTAGCCAACTAAATAGCATGTTTAGAGTCTACCCTCAATCGTTCACAAGTAGCTAGAGTTTGGAGTAAAAAGGTTTTGTGGGTATCTCTTGTAAACCCACATGAGACAAAACTCGTCTGATAGAGACATCTATGGGTTTAAAGGCTTGTTGCACACGCTAAGTGCAATCGCGATGCATGCGACAATGAGTTAGGATTTTTATTTTCTAGATTAGATTTGCTCGAGGACTAGAAAATAATAAGTTTGGGGGTATTTGATAAACACATTTGTGTCTGATTTGTTCCCAATTCGTATATTGTTATCTCTCGATTTTTGTACTAATATTGTTATTTATTGTGTTTTTAGGTATTTTTGGAAAAATAACAATCGTGGAAAAATTGGCCAAAAAATTATTAAAGGCACCCAAAAGAATGGATAAATGACCACGTTTTTGGTTAAAGGCACCCATCCTCTTTGTTTTAAATACGAGGCTTGGCGGGAAATTTTTTTCTCCTTTCTACGTGAAATTCTTAACAAGATTTAATGGGAGATTTGTTAGTTAAGACAAGAGATACTTTTTACCTAATAAAAAGGATTTATGCTCCACTTTTTCACGTAAAATCCAACTAAAATCTCACGGTGAATATCTTATTCTTAAAACAGATCCGTGTGAAGTAATTTTCCTGGAAAAATAGAAAACATATGGGAAAATTTGGATTCTGTTCGAAGGAAAACAAAGTAACAACGAGAAGGAAAAAAAATAATCTAGCGAATAATTCGAAGATATGGAAAAGAAAAATCACGAAGATTTTCTTCCGACATTTCCTTCATTAAATGGAAGATTTGGAGGGATGATTTGGGTTGGATACGGTTGTAGTATAAATAAAAATGGAGGAGAACAACATGGAGGAGGCTGGCTTTGGCCAGAAGCAAATAAAAAGAAATCAGAAAAAAAACTTATTGTTTCTAATGTTGTTCGAGAAAGAAGAAGGAGGAAGAACTTAAGTCTCCCAGAAACTGTCGTTGAAACCGTTGCAATATCTTTTGATTTAAACGGTTTCAGCAACAATTTTTACAACAGTCCAGCGACAGTTCCAATTCTATTATATCCAATAGTTGTCGTAAATTCAATAGAGAACTTCAATGATTTTGCGTCACAAAGAAACTGTGCTTTTACAACTTCTCTGTAAGTATGTCGTTAACTCGATAGAAAATTCTATTATTTCTGTGACTCAATTGGTCAGTGCTTTATTGTAACTCTTTATAAAATCATGAATAAAAAGGGTGTTTCTTCCATTCTTTTTGAGATGAGTAGCTAGTTTTCTTCCATAGGATTAGAGATTAAATCCTATTGTGTTTTCTAGCATGTTATAACTATTTTTTTTATAATTATTCTCTTGGTCCTATTTCTTGATTAAAATGATAATAATTCCTTCATATGTCCGTTAATGCTTAAATAATTGTTTTAAAATATTCTTTTCAGAGATAAACATATTATAGTAGAGAAAATTATTAATTTTTTGAGAAAAACTAATTGATTTAAAAAGATATATTTTCCAAGATGAAAATAATTATCCTCAGTCGTCTTGTGTATTAATTTGAGAAAATTATAAGAAATGGTCGTAAGCATTTAGTAAGCATAATTGTGATGAAATCGTCCTAGGTTTTTCTTTCATTAGTAAATCGTTTTGAGTATTTTTAGAATTTTTAATTTTAGAATAGAATCACCAACAAAGTTTGTTATTAGCACATTAATTAATTAAAAACTAGATTTCACACTTATGAAATCCAAGTGGAACGAACCGTGTTTGCATACTGTCTCATCGACAGCCGTGCTCTTGTGGTACAAATTAAAATCCCATCAATAAGCACTAGTGTTATTCTAATAATTTTGTACGGTAATGAGTGTTGATTCATCTAATGAATTCGATTGTATATGTAATAATATGATGAGGTCATCCAGGTGATGCATTCATGTGATCACGTACATACAGAGAGAGACAGGGATGATCACCTGTTTTAAAATTCTTTGCAGAATTACGAAGTTCAATATTTCTGAGACCCAGGTCAGAAATATTATCTTTTACCATTTTAACCCTGGAAAAAACCCACCATCTACATCATGATGAACTAAACCTTTTTTATTGGTTACAGATGTAGTTTGAAGTTTAAAAACATGTTTATTAATTGAAGAACTCATTCTTATATGTTCATAATCTCTTTAGTATCGTTTATGTTATATCATTAATAATGCCATGTATGATTGAGTGTTTGTTTATTTAAGTCTCGAATTAGATGAGCATGTATTCATATCTATAGCTAAACTAGGGTTTGAGATCCGGAATTGTAGAAAAATATTTGTTACAAGTAGCATAATATAGTTGTTAACGACGTGATGTTGCTATTCAATTATATGTAGAAGGATAACCTAGGTTAAATCCGTGTGGCACTTGCGCTGGATAGCTTAGAATAACCTTAACTCAAAAATACCATTGCTTTCATTGGGTTAACTTGAGTGGCTATTATGTCAAGTTATTTAGTGAAAAGGATTCAAAGAGTGGCTCTTTCGCCTTTGATGATATAAGGAGTTTTGTCGGAGTAAGCCTGAGGTAAGATGCTTTAAGGTTATTGATATTGAGAGAGAATGGATATTGAGTATGATTTGGTTGATAACATGTTGGAAGATGGAAGATGAAACCTCTAACCGTTATTCTTTACTTCTGATTTTCGTATTAATTTACTTGCTTTAGTTTAATTTATCTTTAATCACAATCAAAACCCACCTGTTTACTTAAGTAATCAAAAGTAATTGACAATAACTTTCCTCTATGTGGGAACAAACTTGTTCTTACTACTATACTCTAATCTATATTTGTGAAATAACAACGTAAATTCATTTTGCTTGGCTGACAACTGACACTCGTCATTTCAGACGTGACTACTAGCAAATCGTGTGGCTTATGTGGGTGAGGCTTGAGTCTCTCCCATGAGGCTGAGATCCGAGTTTAAGACACGAGTCGTACTCATCCGATGGAGTTATCCATGGAGGTGCCCATAGGAGAGTGAATGGGATTTGAGTCGTGTTTAAATACGAAATAACTCTTCACCCCTTTTTACAAAATTACCATCTACAGTTGAAGACAAAATCTATACACTTACACCACATGGAGAATATACTTCCAAATCACTCAAACTCATGCTATTAGCTAATTTAAAATATACTTCAATTCATTATAACTCATGCTATTAGCTAATCTCGGTGAATCCTCTACCTCAAATGACATTTTTCGCGAATTTGGAAGAAGAATCATATTATACCTGAAATATATCTCTTCATGTGAAGAATATTCCGCATTGGCTTCCTTGCAAAGGTTAGTACATTTGTCTGTAACATCCCCATCGAATGCAGGTTCTGCCAAAACAGGATCAATTATATCTTTCACATATTCATTCAATGTCAATTTACTCAATCCATCGTCTTTGCTTCTCCATTAAATCCAAGGATTAACCAACCAAAATCCTATCTAAGTATCTAAAAAGAGATGGTGGATTGTTCGGGTGCATGTCTACTATGGGCCATTTGGAAGGCCAAAAACTCACTGACTTTTGACAACGAAACTTGTCATCCATAACATAATTCGAGAAGGGCCATCCTGATTCAACTTAAACAAATTAAGAAAACCTAATGTCAGCAACTTTAGAAGATCAACATCATATATGAACACTGCGTA
Source organism: Papaver californicum (assembly GCA_023531435.1). NCBI lineage: Eukaryota > Viridiplantae > Streptophyta > Magnoliopsida > Ranunculales > Papaveraceae > Papaver > Papaver californicum. The sequence goes on from JAJJMC010029624.1 coordinate 7,575,166, forward strand.
AAATGTGGGCACAACCAAGGTAAGCCTCATTCTAACTAATTATTAAAATGAATGTTGATGCAATTATTCTTAAATTTTTTTCCAGGCATAGTTGCAGTGAGATATACAAACGGGGGAATATTTTACCAGAGGGTCTATTATTATTTAAAAAAATTGAGTTATTATCAAGGCTCATGATTTTTCACTCTCCTTTTAATTGTATAGCATGATAGAATACAACGAAATTACATGCAAAGTTGATTGTCAGGTTATATATATTCAACATTTCAATGATGAAACGAAAACTATACCATGAAGAATTTCTAAGATAATTGAAGAGATCAAAGGATTAAATCTTCCATTACTTGAATATAACTGCATCCAACGACAAACGATTCCACCAACTCACAATCTTGCAAGTATGTTATTCAACATAATGTTTAGTGTTGTCGGTGCCAACCTTAGCTGCATTGCACGATCCAGGAACTTCGTTCAGTTTATAGAATTCAACTGAGAATAACTATGAGCAGATTCAATAGATCATTCAGGTGAATGAACATATAATTGATAGATATGCTTCAAGTATTGAAGATTGATGTCAATATTGTGAGTACAATAATAAGTCAGTATTGTTCAATCCAGGATATGGACATCAATATGTATATGGAACGAGTTCAAGGAATTCAATCATGGAGTTATTGCAACTTGAAACAGGTTCAATATTACTTTATACTAGAGGGTATCCATCTAGGAGCTTGATATTTATCCGAAAACAAGAGTATTTTCTGAATGTATATCCTGTATAGTCAGACACATCTGGGAGGAGTTGCAAATAACACCAGTGGTATTTTGAGGACAATGCTGCTTTATACTAGTGGCTAATCCATCTAGGAGTTGTCCAATCAAATGTAGATTCAATATAGAGGTTAGTACAGAGTTATATAGTACATATATGTTATATATACATATATTAAAATTTCAGCCGGGTGAAGCTCTAATACATCAGATGTATACATTTATACAGTGGCTACAGGTCAGTATAGAGTACCCGCAGCTAGGGTTGTACATGGTACAATTTGATACGGTTTTGGATAAAACCAAAACCAAAACCAAAACCAAAGGGAACGATTTTTAAGGTTTTGAAAAACCGTGCCAAACCATTTCATAAACGGTTGGGTAAAAAACCGAACCGTCTCAATTCGGTGTAAAATCATTGATTTTTCAAAAATCGTTGATTTTTTAAAAATAAAAATAAAAATAGTATATAGTACACATGAGTTGCAATAACCGTCTATAATTCTTGCCTTGTACACTGTTAGAAAAGTCGGTCGTAGTGTCAACTTCTTAATGTGTATCTACATGATATCTCATTAATGCTATCACTTGTGAACGAACAATTAAATGATGAAATTGTTTTTGTTTATAGAGTGTGGAGTTGACTTTGATTGACTTCAACATTATCTTGTTCGAGATTAGACTTCCACATTACAATTAATTATAAAATGAAAAGATTAAAAGAAAGAGTGAAGAGAAATGAGTGGAATTAATTAGGATAGGCCATATTCTAATGGTCATAAATGAAAGAATCTAATGACTAATATAAATGGTTTTACCAACGATTTTTCGGTTCGGTTTTATGCTAAACCAGAACCTACCAAGATCAACGGTTTTCACAAAATTAAAACCATGTCAAGTTGTTGGATAAATGGTACAGTTCGGCTTAAACTTAAACTGTGTGATACAATACGGTTTTACAGTTTGTACCATACCACATACAACCCTACTCGTAGTTATTAGTAGAATCCGTATTTTTTATTTTTTTTTATGGATTGTGAAATAGAAATACAGACTCTATATTTCTAATACAAGACCAGAAACTATTATATATAAAATAAATATTATATTTGTATTACCGGATAACACGATTTTGCAAAAATCCACTATCAACATCTAGGATTTGGATATATGGTCCCTTAAGAGCGTCCATAATGGTAAGAGTATAAGACGGACCAAACCCATTTATGGTATTTGGTCCGTCAAAAATCATACGCAATGGAACGAGCATAAATGGTATTTGGTCCGGTTTTTCTACTGTTCAGGACCAATAATGGTCTCAAAACCAGACCAAATGAGTTGTAATCGAGCGTTCGTGTAGTGAACCGTCTGATGGCAGGTGGTCGTGTAGTTAACCGTATGATGGCAGGCGTTCGTCTAACGTAACGCTTGAAAACACGGGTGTTAACCAAATCTCCTCCTGATGAAGCCTTCACCCAAAACTACGCCTAATGAAGCGTGCGTCTAGGATCACGCCCACTAACAGGGGGTAAACAAATCACCGTCCCATTGAAGCGTAATGCTACAAATATGCTTGGTCCTTGCGTAATGCTAAGGCTCCGCCCCAGCTGAGAGCGTGCTTCTGGGAGTCCGCCTAGTTCTAGGCGTGCGTCTAGGAGTCCGCCTGGATGATTTGTATTTGTTACGTTCTGATTTGTTACCGTTGATCAACGACTATAATTTGTATTCTGATATACCTATAAATGAATTTATACCTCTCATTCCCATTTCAAATCCACAACTTTCACATTTCATAAAAGATTTATAATCTCTCATTTTCATAATTATGGCTTACGAAAATTTTAGCCTTAATGCAGAGAATTTTATCATAGAGGAAGATTTATCCCTATGTCGAAACATAGTATTACATTATCCAGCAAGGGGTCATGAACGTCGGATGAATGGTTCAATGAGCATGGAATGGTTAGAAAATATCCATGCTAACTTTTGTAACGAAACCGGTAACCCCAATAACCGGAAAAAAGCAGGTCTTTTTTGTCGATTTCAGGAAATAGGTAGGGCAGTAATCCAATTTTCTACTTTAACCGCTAAGGTGAATGAAAGAAGAAGTAGGAATGAAACTGCTGATGAAGTTGTTGCAGATCTCTGGAGGAATGGAGAAGATGGAAAGGTTCATATTTCAGGTACCAACCTCATTTCGAGATCTTAAGGGTGATGGAAGAATACAACCCTTTTCTGTTGATTATTCTCCGAAGATGTGAAGAACATCGTCCAGAGCGTCATACGACCCGTTGAAGGTTTGATTATAGGTTTGCTTAAGTGTTTAAGTATAATCTAATGATTTATTGTATTTCATTTCCTTTAATGTTACGCGATGTATGCCTTTTCGATTCAATGAAATGATTTTACGTTCAACTGTTTTACAAAAGCAATTAACTAATACACTCACATTTTATGACTAATCAAATGTGGGCACTTTATCCATCTAATAAAATATATTGATAATACATGAGCTAATAAGTAGACCTAAACTCACTTTCGCAGGCATCGTGGCTGCACTTAGCATGTGCAGCAAGCCTTTAAACCCATAGGTGCCCCTAGCGGCCGAGTGGTATCTCGGGAAGGTTTACAAGAGATTTACCCAGAAAACCTATCGGAAGGATTTATAATTTGTTATTCCTCACCAAAATCTGACCATAAGTGTTCGATCAAGTCATTTCGAAAACGATAATGAGTATCTTTGTTGTGTAATGTACGTCGGCGTTGGTCCACTCTCATTCTCGAAAATTCAGCAGTGTTGTGTCTAAATATATTTACCAGTGCATGGTGGCTGCGTTGATCATACTCATGCGGCCAATCACCGGGTAAACGCTCATACTCCACTATCATATTATGTAGAATGATTACAGTTTTCATTATATATGCTAGTACGTCAGGATTCCACGTTCGTGATGGTTGCTTGATGATTGCAAATTGATTTTGTAGTACCCCGAAGCCTCTTTCTACATCTTCTCGGCAACCCTCTTGCATTGCGATTTTTTTTTTTCTTTTGGGAATCTGGATGTTTAATCGACGTCACAATAGCAGCAATCTCTGGGTATATTCCATCACCAAGATAATACCCCATATCGTACTGATGTTCGTTGACAACAAAGTTCACAGGCGGTGCTTTCCCGTTGATAAGATTTTTGAAAATATAAGAACGTTCATCACATTTATATCATTGTTAGAACCAGGTATACCAAAAAATGCATGTCAAAACCATAGATCATATGACACCACTGCCTTCAAGACAATACTTTCACTACCTTTGTACGCAGTATAAGCACCTAATTCTGCCGATGGGCATTTATCCCATTTCCAGTGCATGCAATCTACACTACCCAGCATCCCAGGAAATCCCCTTTCCTTGTTCTCATTGAGAAGCAGTTCAAAATCACTTTCAGTTGGTGTGCGCAAATATTCTTTCTCATACAAACGCACTATTGTCTTACAAAACCTACGAGTTGCTTCCAAAACTGTGGTTTCTCCGATCCGTAAATACTCATCTATTGCATCGACCGCACATCCATAATCTAACATTCTTATTGCTGCAATAACTTTTTGTTGAGGGGTTAATCCAAGGACACCACAAGCATCTTTTTTTTGAACAAAATAATTATTTACAGCTACGACATCTCCCAATATACAGTTGAATAATTCTCGCCGCATTCTAAATCTTCTACGAAATACATTAGAAACGTCGGGTTTCTGCAAAAGTAATCTTTTCATATAAGTTTTGCACCGGCATCACGTTGTCCTTGTATTATGATACGATTATGTGGCCAGTTCATACTTGAAACGATGAATCCCGCAGTGACTGCTTGGTTATTTTGGCTCAATGCAAGTAAACCTTCATCTGACGAGTACAAACTATTGTTATCATTATCACCAGATGAAGAAAAAGAAGAAGAAGAAGAAGAGGAAGAAGGAGGAGGAGGAATAGAAGAACAAGAAGCATAGTAGTGATTGTTATTTTGATAGCGTGCCATTTGCTTATTCATTTTTGTAGTTTTTGTTTGTATACTTGGAGAATCGAGTGTTCAATTTATAGGCAAATTAAGATAAGTCTTTGTGTTTTGATATGACCAAACACGCTTGGTATTTTAATATAAAAACAGAGTTCAGGCAAGTGTGGTGAACAGACGCATCAGAGATAAGAAGTGTCGGTTGACAAGACAATACCAAATGGGCAAAATGACAAAGGAAAAAAAAAATCGTTTTGAATTGACAATACAAAACAGATATAAAGGACAAAAGAAAAGATTATTAATATCTTTGGAGATGACAACACAAAGCAGGTAAAAGACAACGATAATGTAAGAAAAGTTTTTTGAAAAGACAATTCAAATCTGACAAAAGAAAAAGTTTTCTGTTCAACTGACAATTCAATGCAAATGAATTACTACTCTTCCGTATCTTAATTCTCGGACGTTGAGCGGGGGCATAAATGGAGGAAAAGATGATCTGGAATTATAGTTACTTGATTGCATTGTTGATGATGATCCCTGACCCATGGTATTCCACATCGGTGGTAGCATAGTTTGAGCATACGTGCCAAACCCAATGGGTGGTTGTTGATGACGAAAATGGGAAAGCTGTGACTCCAACATGTTGTTTTGATTTTGTAGACCCCGTATTTCTTCATCTTTCTCATGCGAAAATTAATCCTCTCATTTGTTTCATTTAACATAAAGTTACGAAACTCTTTTGTAAAATCAACATATTCTTGAACTAAACCATAAGCCTCGAGCTGTTATGAAAAAAATAAAATAATATTCTCAACCATTATTATATACTTAAATTTTTTTACAGTGGTTTGTGTTATACTTACGTATGACAATTGTTGTTGAGGCGGAATGGGTACATGTTCATGAGGATGTTGGATGTTGTGTTTAATACGGTCACCAGCATAACCGTATGTTTCAACCTCCCAATCGACTTTGGTGGCATATTTTTACAAGTTAGTTACATGTCGCTAATACTTCATATACAGATCATACGTAACAACACGTACTAATTGACTTGCAGTGACCAAACCGTTTTCCCTCATCTCCTCAGCATCGCCGTTGTTCAAGTTGGTAATACGAGTAGGCGGGTTTCTAGGAACGCCCCATGTTTCATGGTATTGCCTCCAACACCGTTCTCCGAGATACATGTTATTCTGTGAAAAGAAAATTACAATCAACAAATAAACCATTCAATTAACCAAATTTCAAATAAACAACAATCCTATGGAAATAAATTATAAACTCACAGTGCCTAGGCAATAGAATATAACCATTTTCTCTGAGAGCTCTATTGCTTTCCGTCCGATATCACTTTCCAGGACTAAGATCGCAGATTCCACGGTTGCCAGGTCACATCGTCTACAGACAACTGATTAAGAGAAGTCCTTGAACGAACAATATCAATACTCTTCCTTCGTGTACCATTCCACCGAGAACATCTATGCCACATTGATTCACTTTCACTCGTTGGGTTCTTTGGTCGACATATGCCCAGATATTCGTACCCCAAAAACTAGAATGTGAAGACAACCAATGGAATAAATAAGTGAGCAGGAAATAAAAAATTAAAAGAATTATAAATAAGACTAATAAATTTACCTCCAATATTTGGAAGGGTCCGGCCAATGACCTTTCCCCTTCCAGATGCGGTGAGACCGGAATACAATTTCGCAAATGCAACACTACCCCAGTCATAATTGTTAACTGCATTTAGATCCTCAAAATCAGCTAACCATCCATCATCAATATAGGTTTTTGCATTTGAAAAGAAAAATTGACCCAAAACATACATATAAAAGGCTCTGGCCACTCTATCAGCAAGTATGCTATCATCGTTAGCTGCAACCAACATTTATGGATCAAAATATGTGCTCAAAAATGCAACCGTAATTGCATCTGAAACCCACTGGTTGGGAATATGTTCTCTTCTACAAACCTCACTATCTTTAATTTCAGGAAAAATATGCCCGGACATATTCAAATTGGTACTTCCCCGAGTCATACGGAATAGCACTACCAATACCAATACTTAGTCCTGTCAACAGTACCCAATCAAGGGGTGTAAACCCAATCTCACCAAACGAGAAGTGAAAATTGTTCGTGGTATCCCAAAAACACTCAACAATGCATTCAATCAGTGCATGCGATGAATCTACTACATCGATGATAAGTAAATGGTCCCATCCTCTCTTTTCAATAATATATTTTACCCTAGGGCTGTGTTTAACAATATCTGCATAGGTCTAAATGACCGATTTGAGGGAACCACGATGTAAAAACTTGAATTTGGTGTTGGTTGAATACGTAATATTGGTGGAGGCGTGACCCTCAGTATCTTCCACAACATTATAGTTATCCAACCCGGGAACCTCGGCCCTTTCTTCAGTAATATGTTCTTCATCTGAATCCTCAACAATTTTAGCATTCTTGTTCCTCTTTTTTCGACCAACGAATCTCGACGTCATACTGCTCGACATCTGGGAAAACAATACATACAAGTTTGAAAATCAAGAGTAATCCTCATAATGCACAAATATAAAAATCTACATTAATATATAAATCAAGGAAAAACATAATAATTTCATAATTACAAAAGTAATTATCTAATTAGATAATCAAATGTACCAACATACAAAAATCAACCACATTACAAAATTCATAATTCACAAAATACTCCACTACTAATCAAATCCTCAATTCTACCAAAAATCATCAAAATTCCCCAATTATATAATTCCGTAAACATTCTTTATAATACATAAACATTCCTAATTCCCAAATTTGAAAGACAATCTAGTCAATTCATCATAAAATTAACCACAACCCAACTCAAATTAACCAACAACTTAATCAATTCTAACTTCAATTCAACAAATTATCATCAATTTTTTATACCCAATTTACAACATCTATAAACCCTAAAAATTATCCCAATTCCAAAATTACAATTCCTAAAACCTAATATCTCTATTTCATAATTACATGTTTAATCATTCAACATATATAAACAAATTTAATTTACAAAACATAATAATAAAACATAATCTAAACTTAATTTACAAAACAAATTTAATTTACAAAAATTTAATTTTATTACCTTGATTGCTATAATACCATTTGTATCAAATCTTTTGGGTGTTTGAAAAAAGATTGAACGGAGCCTTGATTTGGAGGGAAAGGTTCAAACATAGGCGGATCTTTGGGGGTTCGTCAGTGAAGGAAGAGGGTTCACAGGAGAAAATGAGGGTTTACAGGAAAATGCTGCTGCGGAGAATAGAAGAAGAGTTCGCTTGATGGGACGGCTTTGTAGGAGTCCGCTTGGATTTATAGGCAGGATGCTAGGGAACCGCCCGTATTTTTCCGCACACACTTCTCTCGCACATGTACACAATTGATTAGGCATAATGCTAGGAAACCGCTCCATCAGGCGTTTGTCTAGTAAAGCGCCCGTCTCTGAGGCGTGCATCTAGGAGTCCGTCTATCATCGGGTGTAATCTTTGTTACCGCCCCACGTCAAGCGTTCAACCAGATGTCCGCCTCACGCAAGTGTTACACTAGACAACCGTCCGTCTCAACAAACGTATAGCCAGACGCCCACCCGACTACAAGTGTTATCCTAGACCACCGCCCGATCATTTTTAGTGTTAAACCAGTTGTTTTTTAGGCCGGATTAAAGAGTAAAAAATTTACTTTTTGATCTTTGGATTTAGTCTTACCATTATGGACGCCCAAAGATAGCATTTTTTTTTTTGTTGCAGTGATTGTTTTCTTTTAGTTACTCCGTGTGATCCCTAGTTGTATCCTCATTTCATTTTAATTCAAAAAAATCATTAATTGACTGGTCAAAATCTTTAAAACAAATGATGCCAATATGGTGGATGGTGAGCCCCGTAATTTCACTTTAAAGCACGCAGGTGCTAAATTTAGGGGAAAGTTGTTTCCAGTCCAAGAAAGTACTTGTTAAATCTTTTTGTAAGATTGTTTATAAAAAAGATTTGCTTGGAAGAAACTGGTGACAACCGGTAAAACAACCGAGTAACATGTCAGTATGTCACTTACACTTTGGAAGCCTGGGGAACGGTCACAGTCTTACGGACATTTTGTGGTGGTTGTATCCCACTTGTAAAAAGATGGGGCCTTTTTACATGCGGTGATTATGTTTTGTACATTAGTCGAAAAGTCGACACGAGCAATCTAAAGTATTTTTGTAATACATTTAATATATGTACAGATGAATGTTTCAAAAAATATATATATATATACAGATGGATTATGTTATCTCTAGTAAGAGGACACCACTTGGAAAAACTAAATCGAGAATTGTTAATTCGATCGATATAAGTGAAAATGAAATAGTGAAAAATTACACGTGATTGAATCTCTATAAGGGGTGTTCAGAGTCTCCAATTTTTGTCGATGAAGATATTTATTAAAAACCCTCGTATAGGATTTATGGTTTTAATAGAGAAGTTTTTTCAAGTTTTAGGATGACTAAATAGTTGGTTAGAAGATATCTTATGAAAATAGTAAATATCTAACTTATCTTTATATTATCCTTCCACAATTAAACCTAAACTAATAAAAAAAAAACTTTAATTCCTCTAATTCATTTCATCTTCTTCTTCTTTCAAACCCAACCGTCCTTCTCCTTCTCCCTCTAATAAAAGTATAGAAGACAGTAGTGGGGCAAATGAAGATCAATCAAACCAACCTAATCAAAAAATTGAAGAAGAAATCAGTGGTGAAGGAATTGAAACCCCCCAACCACAACTCATGGTGTATATGAGGTATGATTCGACAAAAACCCATATTATTTTTCTCTTTTTTTTGTGATTGAAATGTGTTTGATTGTTTGATTTCAAAAAAAAAAAGGTTTCTAGAATTATTTACGGTTGGATTTTGTTCAGAATCCAACCTAAATTCGTGTTTTGAAGAACTTACGGTTGGGTTCCCAACCGTAACTGGGTTTTCATTAAATTTATGTTTAGGTTTTTCCAATTTTCAACCATAAATTCACATAATGAATATGAAGATGACATTTTACGGTTGGGTTTGATTCTCAATTTCCAATTGTAAAATTCACGTGTAGCAAAAATTTGGTTGATTTTTCACGTCTAGGTTTTTTGAACCGTAATTCATTTTACGGTTGGGTTCGAAAGTCATTAACCAACCGTAAATTTCCCTGATAGTTCAACTTTTTTTGGGTTTCTTTTTACGTTTGGGTTTTCCAACCGTTACTTTTTTACGTTTTGGTTTAGATGTTAAAACCCAACCGTAAAAGTTTTTACGTTTAGGTTCGATTGGTCTAACCCAACCGTAAAATATCCTGAGTTTTCAAATTTGAGATTGTTTGTGTTAAATTATTTGGAAAATATCTAACTTGTGATTTCAATTGTATTGCTTGTATGTTGTAGGAATAAGAATAGGGCAAAACCCAAGAACAAAAGGGGTAACAACTTAATCCAAGAAAATATTCAAGACTTCGAAGATATACCGGTGATAAGTGGAGGTGCATTTGTGATTAATGAACCACCACAAGAGGAAAATGAAGAAACCTCAAGTGAAGAAGTTGTTGATCAAGGCAAAGGTAAAAAGGTTGTTGTTTTTTCGCTTCAACCTCAAGTGAAGGAAAGAAAGCCAAGGAAGAAACCTTCTCCTTAACTCTCTCTTGAATATCAAAATTGTAACAAACTTGGTTGTTTTTGTGGGTGAATTTTAGTTTATTGGGACGAATTAATCTTTTGAGTTTTAGTTTGAACTTTGTTCTTAGTTTATGTAAGAGTTAATGGATACATGTTGCTCAATTTAGTTAGAATTAATGAGGAAGTTTTTATCTTAAATTGGTGTAGCTAAATTTCAAGTGCAAGAAGATTTGTTTAGCTACATTTGTGCAGAACAAGTTAGAAATCATGATTTATTTACATAAATTTCAAGTTGGAAATTAAACAAAGAAGAAATCAAGTCAAAAGACAAAACAAAGGATTTTCTTACAATTGGATTTGCAATTCCAAAACCAAGCGCAAAACTGATAATACCAAAATTCCCAGATTTACGGTTGGATTCTTGAGTCAAAACCCAACCGTAGGAAGATTTACGAATGAGTTTTACCCTCAAAACCAACCGTAAAAAAAATACAGGGTGAATTAGTTGGGAATCAAATATCAAACCCAACCATAATTTTACGTTTGAAATTGTTTTGGTCAAACCCAACCGTAACTGGTGCAATAAATATCAATAAATACCCATGCACATAATGAGTTACGGTTGGTTTCGATGCTAAAAACCCAACCGTAAAACTGTTACGATTGGGTTTTCCGCCATTGATGGCCAATTACGGTTAGGTTAGGATGAACACCTAACCGTAAATTTGACTTACGGTTGGGTTCGAGATGAAAACTCAACCTTAAACTTTCCTGAATCACAAAAAAAATCTTTCTTTTTACGTACTTTCAGAAAATTTGAGCAATAAAAAAGCCAAGAGTTTAAGTTATCATACAAGGATTTACCCACATCAAATTTCTCACTAGAATCACTCATTTTGGTTGAGTGAATCAAAATCTAGGGTTTTTCAAAAATCTCCAAAAAATTCTCTCTTTCTTCTACTTTTTCTTCCCACCAAAACAAAATATATAAAAATTTGATTTGATTTGATTAACTATAACATTATTTTATATTAATTATTATTAATTTAATCTATTAACTAATTAGATTAATTATTATTAACTAAACAGGAATAGTTTAGCCATTATAAAAATATAATGGATATGTGGGTTTTGAAATTCATATCTAATGACCTTATTTTATCTTCACATAAAAAGCCCCTCTATGATTATGTAAGCCCCTATACAAGGATTCTTTCTTAATCAATATTTCCAAGACTTCGTCAATACATGCATCAATATCATACTCCTTAAAGTCAAGTCTTTCTTACTTTTACATAAAAAAAAAATAGAAAAAGTCTCTGTTACTTTCAGAAAAAAAAAAAAATGTTTCTAGATTCAAAATAGATCAGCATACGTGAAAACAAACGATGCCAAAATACACCTTATTAGTAAAATTTACTCTACCTGCCAAATTTAATAGTATATATATGTTAGAGCTAAACCTATAGGAGATGACCCAGGTAGAGGTGAGCAACGTGAGGAATTCGTGGATTTGATGCCACCCAAATCCAATCCATCTAAATGGCGGGTGTTAGATTTGTCTCCGTGTCTAATACATCACCCATGGATTTGACACTCATGGATGAGCGGATGGGCGGACTGGATATGGGTAAATCCACATACTTTATATTTTTTATTAGAAAAAATAGAAATAGTTACATGTTAATAAAAAAAATTAATTTAAACTTTAAATTACTGAAATTTAAAGAATATATTAAATTATTACAACATATTGATGCTAAAATTATAGTAATGTCATCCAATAGCCAAAAATAAAGTTAAAAGAGTATATTAAGTTTTGCTTGCAAAGATTCATCGACACAATTTGGTTAATATGAAAACATTAAAAGTTATATAGTATTTTATAAATTTCATATTTACCCTTAAACATAGCTGTTGTAACCCGTCCATAAACGGGTTGGGTGTCCACCCGCCAAACTACGGGTGGATTGGGTTGGGTTAACGGATTTGGGTTCATATGCTCACTCCTAGACCCAACTGCATCAGACTCGAGCTCTGAAGTTCGAGCCCAAATAGAGAGCTCCTCTGCATATTGTAAAATGCATTCCCCAAAAATTATTACTCCATTCGTTTCATATAAGTTGAACTGTTCATTTTAAAATTTTGGTTCACAAAAATTAAATTATTTTATTAAACAAGACAACATTTCTAGAATTATTCTTTTGATTAATTATTGTTATTAGATTTTAGTATAAAATATATATATATAATTTGATAGTTATGTTTATATTCGTTACATATGTGTTTTAAAATGCTTTCTAACAATATAAAGTTTCCAAATACCCAATGTTATAGTTTGAGAGGTATATTATTTCTAAATTTTACTATTTTATTATCCATAAGGATATAATTGAAAAAGAGTACCTAAAAAATTCTCTCTCTCCCTATTTTCTTAAAAATCATGTGAACTTGAAATAATTTAACTTTTATGAAACAGAAGGAATATGTTTTTCTCCTGGCGAAGGATTCCAAAATTCTATTGAATAGCAACAGAAATGTTATCGAACGTTAGGTGTTTCCATTGCCTTGATTTTCTGAGATAACCAAGCAGCCAAGTAAAATGCATGATAGAGTAAGAGACCACCCGGTACCACCGCACAGTTTCCGTAAGCGTATTGCAAAAATGCCATCTACTGGCTAGCTTAGCTAAATGCCTAAATAACATCTATTTTATGCACGCGTGATTTTTGTTAAAAATCTATGAACCTTTACCTGATTTTGCTTGAAATTTTGGTTTTCAAGAGAACGATTGTGTAAAGGCCATTTAACATAAAAAAGTACAAGTTTGTCGAGGTGTATGTAGAGAAAGATTGTGTAAAGGCTATTTAACCTAAAAAGTACAAGTATGTCAAGGTGCATGTGCGACAATTATGACGAATTAAGTAGAGGATTATACTAATCCGCACAGATGTCTTTAATCTTTATTGATGATAGACTATGGTGATGCTTTTTAAGAAATTGGGATAGGAAGTCCCCATCAAAAATATCACAAGAGAATTTTCAAAGATGGCATTACAAACCAAAAGAATGGTCGTTGAACTACCGGGTCTTTGTCTATAATCCGAATAAAAGAAGAATATACAAAAGTGATTTATTCAATATTCTATCAAATTGAAAATGAAAGTAATCACGTGAAAATGAGAACCGCGTCATGTTTACAAACTTCTTAAACTATGGCAAGAATTTGGGATCCTCTCTTAAGAGCATCTCCAATCATCGATCAAATTGACGATCAAAGATTACATTTGATCGATGATCGGTGAAAAACAGCCATAGCCGTGCGATTATATTTTGTTTATAATCGTTGAAAATCACTGTTCAGGATTAAAAGAAGTCGCTGATCGTCGACTAAAAATTATAGTCGAGCGAAATTGTAACCTCTCGCTTGTGAACAGACGAAGGGCAAGCATCTCGCTTAAAAACATGGGCGAAGAGTTGACATTTCGCCAGCTCAAGCGTTATGCTAAACTTTCGCTCAACCAGACGAGTAACCAGAAGCTCGCCTACTCATAAGCGAATAGCAGAGACTTCGCCTAAAATTTTCGAACACGGGCGAGATGCTACCGAGTCGCTTGAAGTTGGGCGGCACTACAAGGAACCGCTTGGACCTGGGAGAGGCTCCAAAGCTTCGCTTGGAGTTGGGCGAGACCCCAAGGCCTCGCTCAGGTGTGACCGTTAATATGTTTGTTTCCGTTGATATGTTACCGTTGGCAGTTTAACGGCTATATATTTACCCTATATATATGGGATACTAAACCAATGGCATTTTACTAAACTCATACATTGTGTAGTTGAAAATTCTAAAGTTGGTTCTTATTTCATAAGTTTTGAAATCGATTAGTAAAATGGCGCCATCAAAACCACGAGGTCCAAATTTTTCGTCTTTTGAAGATGTTACGATGTGTACGATTCAACACCATAAAGTTCAACACTTTGAAAGATAAAGGGACACACCATAAAGTTCAACACCATAACTAGCAAATTCAGTTTGTTCTAGCGATCTTAATTTTCACCAGAACAAAGGGTTGTTATCTCTTGTAGCACTATTCGAACTCTTTGTTGTTCTTCTATGCTCATCACCTCCCTAGACTCAATCGAGCGAGTCAGTTTCCTAACCAACAAATCGGTTCTATCCTTTATAGCTGACATTCGATTGTCAACCACTGATGGTTGAACTACCCTTTCCCCCAAATCAACCCCCCTTGTTGGATCAACTACTCCACCATCTTCAGGTTCTATCCTGATGAGATGACTCAACCCATGTGGATGTCCTGGCACTCTAACTATTCGATACATATCATCGAAATTCATCTTCAGAATCTACATAAAATAGCAATTCGATACATATCGACAATTTAACCACAACCCAATTAAATTTAAACAACCAATTAATAAATTATATACAGGCAACAACAAATAATCATCAATAAGAGTATACCCAATTTATAATATTTATCATAAACCCTATGAAAAAATACACAATTTCAAATATATCCATACACATTATTTTCAAAATTAAATCAAAATTAATTCCTTTGATTTCTACACAACATACTATATTCAATCAAAAATTAAACACAAACCCATTAAAATTAAGCTACAATAATTTCGTATTGTATGTTCAATTTAACAAAGGGAACAAATTTTGAAACCTAATTGATAACATGCACAAAAACCCTAAATAAATTCCCAATTTTATAATTAGAACACAAATTCATAATTCAATAATGGGTTTATAATATGGTAATTAAACAACATATACAACTAATTTAACCACAAAATCATCTAAATTGCATATCAAATTAAAACAAGTAAATTCAATTTTGGTTTGTAGAAGATATACTTTGATTTCGCTTGGAATATGTTTGAGCGAAGTATGAAAATGAGAAACGAAGCTTTGGGTTCTCGTCAAAGGATCGATGTGTTGGAAAAATGGGGGTGTGGGAGGGTTTCGGCTAGGTAACAGGAGGGCGAGGTGAAGATGAAACAAAAAATCAGAGTTTTTAGGGTTTTAAAACGGTGAAATAGACAGGCGAGAGCTTGGAATCTCGCCTACATCACAGCGGGAGTCCAGCATCTCGCCCGTCTATTTCCCCACACACATCCTTCGCACGCTTAGTAGGCGAAACTCTAGTCTCTCGCTTCTGTTTAAGCGGTACTACAGCATCTCGCCCGGATTATTTTTCACACGATTACTTCGCACAATTCACAGGCGCGATTCTGGAACTTCGCTTGTACAAGCGTGATACTTAGATATCGCTTGGGGAGTGGGCGAGGTGTTGAGATTTCGCCTGTATGTTTGTTTTGCAGGCGGTAAGCCAAAATCCCGCTTGTACCAGGCGAAGTATTAGTATCTCGTCCGTCTTTCCAAGCGATATCGTGGTGCTTCGCTTACCTACAAACGGTACTCTACGGCCTCGCCTGATCATTCACCGCTGTTTTTGACCCAGATCAAAGATCAAATTTTTTGATCTTTGATCGATGGGTATAATCGTGTGATTGTGGATGCCCTAAGAAATGTACTCTGAGTAGCTCCAGTAACTAATTATAAGACCTTTTTACTGGTTGTTTTGAGAAAAGTGGTTTATGCAGTGGTACTATTTCACTTGAGAAGTATGTATAGTGTGCTGGATACTGGCCGATGACTACCCTTAACTTTGACGGGCCTTTTAGAGTTCAAACCTCAAAGCGTTTCTAAAATACGTCAATTAATCCCATGGTCGTCATAAATTAAGGACACTTTTTGTAACCGCCTAATTTACTACGGCCATACCCCAAATTCCTAAGTTATTAAATGTACACAAATGAGTAAAAGATACAATTAATTTTATATGATTCGGTGTTAAAAGCTACGTGTGTGTGATAATTTCACTAAATATTAATATAGTTACAATGATTTTTCACTCAAAACTCTCAAAAACAAATATGACTCTCTTTCCTTGGCTTGAATACACACCCACTCTCTCCCATTACAACCTTTATTCAATTGTCTCTCTCCTCTTTTATAAACAATCTCACACGTAATGGATTACAGTTCACTTCGTTCATTAGGCTTTCAAAGTGTCCATCAGGTGAACAATGTTGCTTGTATTTAGAGTTGTCAACAAAAATTATCGAAACAGAAACTGGTTCAGCCGGTCTGTTACAATAACTTTTGTTGGATATCGGATATCCGATAACTTCCGACGAAATCTCAAAAATCCTAGCCGATTACGTTTCGTTAAGGTTATCGAATATCGAATATTTTTCCGATAAATTCCATTATCTGACAGAAATCATAATAACCTGTTTTTCAGTTCAAAAAGACAAATTTTCAGTTCATACACAAAGAAAACACACACAAATGTTCCAAATTGTAGATTACATGTACTTGCAATACATATCACAAAGAAATGCAAAAAAGTAGGATCTTTAGAGGACTGAAATGTGTTAGTTGGCTGTGTAAGAAATATGAAAGGAAAAGAAAGGAAAGGAAAGTTACTAACCAGTACTATCATTATCATTGAGATCTGGCAACCAATCACTTAAGCAAAGCAATGTTTGAACAACTTCTGGAGCTAATGAACTCCTGTGTGTTGTAAGAACCCTACCACCAGCACTGAACATGGATTCTGATGCTACACTTATCACTGGAACATCCAACACATCTCTTGCAATCTTTACAAGAGTTGGGTATTTAGGAGCATGATTCTTTCACCAAATCAATATATCAAACAAAAATTCCTCTTTGTGTGTGCCTTTAGTAACCAGTGGTTCTTTTAAGTATTTCTCCAACTCTGACTTCTGAACCTCAATCTCACTGTTTTTGTGAGACCCCAAATATTTTTCTCGAGTTTAACTTAACCTGTTAGTTACATTCTGCGGTTATAGTTCTTAAATGTCTTATACTCGAGTGTCTTTAATACTTATAGATTTCTCCATAAGAAATTTTAGTGTCTAAATTGAAATGTGTGCCTTAGTGTAAACCTTTGGGTGCTTTAATACCTCTTCATGCAGTAGACACCTCACCACACACATGGAAAATAATGAGGGTGCTAGGGCACTTTAGTCTTCTCATCACCGTGATAAAAACAAGAAAACAAAGAGACCATCATTTCTTCTTCTTCCTGCGTCTCCTCTCAGGGAATTTTTTTCTTCCTCCTCTCATTCGAAAGAAAATGATATGAAAAAACTAGTTGTGACCTAAAGCTAAGAGAGGGAAGAAATTTACGGAGTTTGAGCATTTTTATTTTGATTCGAAAACTTGTGCGAAAAATCAGTGAGAACCAATGATTTCAGTGAGGCTATATTATGGGATTTGTGGATGAAATGTGGAAATCGTCTAGAGAGCTCGGTTGTTGGTGCTACATAAGTGAATAGATATTGATCTATTTTAAATTCTTAGTCTTGAACTCTTGTTGATTGGGGATTCCATCTTCTTTCCCTCCTCTCTTCGGCCTGTGGTTGGTCTCTGTAGTTCTCTTCACCATCATGGAGGGCAGCGACAGCTAGGGATGAATTCCGTGGAGATACAAAGCATTGAGTTGCTGATGTTGTTGTTGTTAGCTGGTTCCATGTAAGGGTTGGGAATTTCTTTTGGTTGTTTCAATTTGGGAACTATCTTGAGGTAATCAATTCTTTACAAAACTGAACATGGAGAATCATATCAATTAATGGGTTGGTATTACCACACTTGATACATGTTTTGGTTAGGTTTCTGTTATGATCTCATCCTTGAATTGAAATTATTGTAAGAACAGTGAACTAGGGTTCATATGAATTTAGGGTTTTCAGGTGAAGAAGGGTTTTCTGACACCTAAAACCTTGACTACTGTTTGTACCATCGTTTGAAATAGAACCGTTAGATCTCAGTAATTTTTAGATATGTTATACATTATAGTATGAAAAAACCTATGCCAAATTTTCAGTATGATCGGAGATGGATATGTAATAGAAACAACTAGGTTCAGGTGACATTGCTACAGAATTCAGATATCTGGGCAGTGATAGAAACCCACAAAAGTAGAAGTTCTACTAGTTGGAATGACCTGAATTTTGGATATGAATAACCCATGTTAGTGAAGTTTATGCTGTAAAATTTCAAAGCAAGTTGATCTTGTAAACTACCCCTAATAGGCAATGTTATTAAGATTCGACTGTAGGATTACAGCCTGAACTGTGCATATAGAATCTGTCATTACTTGATATCTAACCGTCACTTTCAGTTCAAATTTTTATAGCACGTCCCTGATATAGTTTTGAATGTATGGTTAAAGTTTCATCATGTTCCTACATGTATAAGACATGTTTTTGACAGGGACAGCAGACTATGTTCCCAGGACATATTCCTGAATTTTCATGTATATGGTTGAAGTCTTGTGTTATGTTTGAATGTATTGAGCAATTTGAATGTTTTATATAGTTGGTATTATATATTGCAGAATGTAGAGCTAAATTGAATGTGTTGGAGATTATTTAAGAGATGAATTCTTATTTGATAACTTGTTATTTGTCGAAGCTATTCTGTGTTAAACTATTTGTTGAGAGGTCAGGTCCACAATAGCTATCATGCTTGTGAGTACCGATGGTATGAAATTTGTGTGTCTATGGAATCATGTTTACTTTAGTATAAGAGCAGATTATATCGTCCATTTGGCTATTATATTTTATGTGAATTAAGGTGGTAAAGTGGAATTTTAGAATTTGTTACTTCTGAATCCTCCAACTGGTATGTTGAATTGATTTCTTTAAAAATACTTATTAAGGCCTAGTTATCAAGACAAGGGTAGGTTAGTTTTCCCTTACATCTTGAAAATATGTGAGTAGAGTTCTAGCTATATATGTACAGTTGGATTTTCACATAGCTCCTGAACTTGTCATGTAAATCTTTCTCTCATGGTGTAATTCCTTTCTGCTTTCCCATGATTCACTTTGTAAAAATGATAATGAGAGACATTCCTTCTAATACGAGAAGTTGACAGTTGAAAAACGTGCATTGAATAAACTTGGTTTATGTTGGTATTCATACATTCATGATTCTTGAAATATACGTGTGACATGATGGTTAGTTAATGGAATACAATGTTGGTTGATTAGTGACTTACTGCCACTTAATTTGGCATCCAGTCGGTTAATGCTTTTAAAGTTTCATTGGTGATTATGGGAAGGAGCGCAGTTGCTACTAGTGAATAATGACGGTATCACTTGATACTTTAAACTGTTTTGGTATGTTGCAGTGTTGGTAATTTTTTTGATTTTATCACTTTGTAGCTTGTATAATGAAGTCTCATTGTTCCGTAGCTGGTGGCATTAGATTTATTTGTCACCACCTCCTCTTTGTACCTAAACATATTGAAATTCACTCTCTTTTATTGCACTCATTGGGATTGTAGCACTCCGCCCATAGCTACTCTTCCTCTTTGGCATCCCTAACAGGTTTATTTGTCGTGTTTATTGTTGCTAGGCATAATCTCATTTTCTTAATATCTTGGCGAAAACACATATGACTATATCTATTGAGACTTCAATTCTAAATGTAAATGTTGTATCAGCACCTTTCGGTTGATATATTTGGTTACCTCAAAGGGTTGATTCCAATCTTTTAATTTCCCATATGGGTGGTTTTTGAGAATCATTGTGTTGTACATTGTAATGTTGAGACCGAATGAAAATGGTCTCTCACTCCATATCATATTAGTACAGTATACGGACTCCTAAAGCATGATCATGTGTGCTAGTATCACATATAGGAAATTGGGAATTTTACTGTACTTCGTATCTGGTGTGTTATATGTAGATAATGGATTTCGTTTGTTAATTATATTTTTGGAATGTGTTAATGCCTTGTAACATGCAGGTCAAACAAGCTACAGTCTTACAGGAGTTAATATATTATTGTACAGGGATAGTTATTTCTACGCAAGTCATACTGTCCATCGTAAGAAATGATTACTACTTAAATTACAGTTCATATTATTTAGTAGAGATAGTTACTACTATTGAAGGTAGTTCATACTATCTAAGAGATTGTTACCATTGTGACAGACAGTTCATATAATCTGCGTAAGAGACGAACTACGGTCGTGCTTGATCCCTTCGAGCAACGGAGAGGGTACGTAGGCAGTCGCTATGCGGTTCAGCACAACTGCTTAAAGTTGTTCATATCGTCGGGAAAGGTTTGGTTGCTGCTTGGCAGTTCATACCATCCATTCGGAGATGATTGTAACCTTGACGGTAAGAGGTAGTTGCAGTACTGGCTGTTCATACTACCTTGAGAGATGATTACAACTTCATTTATATCATCTAATGAGAAATGAAGGGTGATTGTTGGATGCCGATTCATATCATCTGTCTGATACATGTGATAGAGATGATTATTACCATTTCAGGTAATTCATATCATCTGAAAAGGGATGGTTATTGCCTATAGTGGCAGTTCATATTATCCATATAGAAATAATTACTAACTCTTTGAGTAGTTCATACTATTTGAAAAAGATAGTCGTTTGAGCTTGACCTAGTACTGTGAGTTATCAGGCCCAACTGGGGCTCCCATCTACGGATGACTACGGATGGTAACTGGCCATTCCTCAGGCCCAATTGGGACTCCCATCTACGGATGGCTACGGATGGCAACTGGCCATTCCTCAAGCCAACTGGGGCTCCCATCTACGGATGACTACCCTGACATTGGTAACTGGCCATTCCTCACCCATTTAAAAGCAATGCTTGCTAGCTTATAAAGCAATTTGAGATAAATCGATGAACATTTGCTTAGTAAGATCGAATTGGTTCGAAAAATTTAAAATACGGTTTCTCGAGTGGCGTATTGGGAAGTTGGAGCTGGCCTAATGGGACGAAACCCGACCCGTTGGAAGCAAAAAATTTCTGGTCCGTTACAGTTTTCCATCATAAACTCATCATACTCATGGTCACTTCTAGTTGTTCTAGAATTCTCAATTCCAGCTGAACCTATTCCACTAACTGAATTCCCAAAATAATCTGGAGCTGTAGAGTTACTTTCATAACCATATGAAAAGAAAAGTTCATCCAGTGCTATTTGAAATTTGTTATACTCAGTTACATAGCTATGCATACCATATAATTTTTTATAAACAAACTCTACCCATCTAGCCTTATACCTAGGATCTAAAACCACTTCAATTCTCATCAACATGTTAGATTCTTTTCAATAACTATCAAACTTTTCCCTCATTTTCAATCCCATTTCTCTGATATACATATGAGGACTAGATTCCTATTGCCTAATACTCTTATTAATCTCGTAGACCCCATCGTAATACATCTTTGTTTTTGGATACTTAATCCCTATAAATTTACTTGAAATAACATCAAACACTTCCAAACACTCACAAATATGTATTCCTTGTTGCCACTCCTGTGAACTTGGCAGTATAGTGAAATCAGAATCCAAATCATCTAACCTAACAAATCCTTGTCTCAAATCAATTGTATCACTAAGCATATTAAAGGTGGAGTTCCATCTGGTGTCCACATCTAAACTTACGGACCTTGCTGGAAACTTAAATTGTGCCAAAGCATTTGCAAACCTCTTTTTCTTGCAACCCAAGTTAATTCTGAATTTCCTAATCCAAGTCGTTTCCTAAAATTGTTTCGTTGGAAAGGATTGGGCTTGCAATGAGATTTTTTTCATGGTTTGAAGCTTGTAGACATTTATAATCCCAAGTAAATTCTTATGAAAAGAATTACTACCAAAGGTAACTTCAAACTTTCACGGAAAAGAAAAAAACATTTCAACCAAAGTAATTAGCTATGAATAAAAATTCATAAGAGTGTAGAAAGTTAGCTTTAAAATCCAAAGAAGAATTAATGAGCCCAAAGATAAAAATTTAATAGGTTTGGCTCATTAAGCTTTTGGGTCCATGAACTCACGGTTGAGTCTTTGGAGCAAATGAGAGAAAATATATAACTTTTCCTTTGTAGATAGGTTCGTGAACTCAAATAGGTAGGTTCGCGAACTCATATATAAAATAAGAGGAGAATTCAATTCTCAATAAGTTAGTGAACTCAAGTAAGTAGGTTCACTAACTCAAATGAAAAAAGGCTTCAGGATAATATTTCTTGTACTAGGTTCGCGAACTCATTATATAGGTTCCCGAACTTAAATGATAATGTAGCTCAGGAGCAGTTTTTTTTCTCTAGGTTTACGAAGTCACCGTAATAGTTTTACGATCTCAAAAGATAAAAGTTCTTAGATAAAATCTCTACAATAGGTTCGTGAACACACCGTAATATATTCACGAACTCAAAAACCTTACTTGAGTTTGACTTTGATATTGAGTTTTATAAGCTCTAGGTTCACAAATTCAGTTCTTAGGTTCGTAAACTCAAGTGAATGAAAATTATCAGTAGTGAACTACCAAAACAAAATCTTACAAACTCAAGAATGAATTCAAAAGTCTTGAAACTTTCAACAACACTTGTGTTTTTCTCTCAAGCTTAGTTTCGAGTTCTACATAAAAATGCTTGGAAGTCGAAACATCACTAAACTTAGCAAGAAGTTAATCCATGATATGATATTCTTTAAATTATTCAACTGCTAAAGTCCTCGACTTTTGCTATAATTAATAGATAAATAAATGGAAACGAGTTCAATAGAAAAAGGATTAGTATTTGTTACTTACCTTTGTTAGAGAATCGCTCGGTCCAACTCACAAGTTTTGGTATATGACCCTTGAAGATTGAAGAACAAACGAAGACGTTTATGAGGATTTCATCAACAATGGTATATGAAGAAAATATCTTCTCATATTTTCTACCCTTCCATCCACTGATACAATGTCATATGACTTTAGTATTATGATGAAAATTACAAAGAAGAAATTTTGAGTTCAAACTAGTACTTAAAAAATCTTGAAATATAAATTTAAGCAATGGAAGCTCCAAAGGACTTATTGCATAATAGGTTAAGGACAATTATTTTTTAATAAATCATAATTTCGAAATAAGTTCCTAGGAGACATCAAGTTACATTCATGTTCACAAACTGATTTGGTGAGTACACAAACTTTGGATTTATTGATAATACTTGATGAATAAGATCTCTTATTAACTCACGTGCACGAGATGATTTGGTCAGTTCGCGAACTTTTGATTTTGAGATGTTCCTGAACACTTTTGAATCCTCAAGTACACGAACTGATTTGGTTAGTACTCGAACTGGTTGATTTTAAGTGGTTCCTGCAAACATTTTGTAACTCGAGTACACGAACTGATTTGGGCAGTTAGTGGAACTTGTAGATATGAAAAGTTCCTGAACACCGAGACGAAAATTTGGTCACAAAATTTATTGACCAGTTCACGAATTGAATTGGTCTTTGAGAGTTATCGAATTCCATTATTATTTGATGGTTCACGAAAAACTTAACCATTGTTATTGGGCTAACTATTGGTGTATAGAGCTTATATCAATAAATACACGGGTGCGCATTCTTCTTTGTAATTCAACCAAAA
This sequence comes from Papaver californicum, assembly GCA_023531435.1. NCBI lineage: Eukaryota > Viridiplantae > Streptophyta > Magnoliopsida > Ranunculales > Papaveraceae > Papaver > Papaver californicum. The sequence continues at coordinate 7,599,146 of JAJJMC010029624.1, forward strand.
TTTTTACATGCTTACATGAATCAATCTATATTGAGAAGTTTAGTTTACTTAATTGGTATCAAAGTATGTCTTAAACATGGAAACTATTTCATGAAATCAACTTTGATTGTAAGCTACCTAGCCTTGTTCATCATTATAAATAGAGGACTCTCTGTATACTAGAATCTCAATCCCGGCACTTTGTTTCCTAGTTGCGGCTAAATTTGTCCTCGAAAGACCTAAGTTTCCTCGAGAAATATAATTAAGTTACGACTATTAAAGTTTTCACTAAGGGATTCGTGAAGCTCGGTCAAACTATCTTTTACCTGATAGTTCTTGATATCAGGAATTTTATCTTGATCCTCATAGTTCTTGTCTATTCTAAGGTCAGTCTCTTCTGATATACGACCATTCAAAAACTATCGATCAAGGAATAAGATCGATAGAAACTACAAAGAGTTATTTGTCTATGCAGTTGTAGTTCTGCAAGATTGGTATCTAAACTTGATTTATATTGATCTTGTGAGGTGTAATCAATTAGGTATCTCTATAAGTTTTGAAGAGATTAAACCCCTAATTGTTAAAAATTGCTTTGATAACTCTTTTTTTTTTTAGTTCCCTCAAAGCAAGGATTTCCATTACCTTGATTGAAACATATATGAAGGAAATCAGATAGGTGTCCTGTTAGAGGCATGGTAGCACTAGTATTTACGAAAAACTTTGGAGCAGCTTCTAAAGAGAAATGACGTTGTGCTAGAATATTTATAAGGGAAACTTCTAAAGAGATTTGGGATTTTTCTAGAAGTTTTACAGGTACTTGAATACCACTGAAGCATGGAAAGTTTGTGGGTATACTTTGTCTCTATTATATCTAGTCCGAAGTCTGACAGTAGGAAAAAGGTGTAATAGCTTAAATCAGTGTGTGTTTAGTCAGTTTTTTTTTATAAGATTGTAGCTTCCTCGTTAACAAAATTTCTGGTTTCTTGTGTTATTTATTTTCCATATTATATTGTTTATTTGTATAATTGAAATATCACAAGTAGTACGTTAATCAACCTAGATAATTTTAGTTCTATTTGTTTAGATCCTAACAAGACTTATTCTTGTTGAATTTGTATCTTGAAAAAGAATATAAGACTACGTCTTGTTGGAATTCAGATCTTGTACAATTCGGGTGCAGACTAGGTTGCCATTGGATAATGATTTTTGAGATCGTCCAAGGAATTTTTCCATATAGGTTCACGAAAGAAAAAGTTGGTGGTGCACTAGGTACCGTTTTCTTTTTAATTGGTATCAGAGGAGGAAAACACCGTAAAAACCTAGTAAGTATATGTTTATAGTGATCCAAACCTATTGACATGAATTTGATATTGTGACAACCAAGTTCAATTTATGTACCACTAGGATTTGATGGCACTAATTACTTATGTTGGAAAAAATTTATGTGTTCCTTCTTACAAGCTTGTAATTTTAATACATGGGTAAAGGTATTCAAGGGTTACACTCGTCCAATAATTATTGTAGTTACAAGCTTGAAATCCCAAATGCTCCACGACAATTAAAATATGGTACCGATTCCACCACGGACTCCCTCGAGAAAATCAACATCGGAATAGAAGGAGCTCCCAGGCCCATTTCCATCAGTTCCACCCTGTCGACGGAGGAATGGACGGGACTCGTGCACCTCCTTAAGGATTATCAAGATGTGTTCACTTGGACCTATGAAGAGATGCCGGGTTTGGATGAAAGCCGGTCACTCATCATTTACATATTTTACCTGGTTCCAAACATGTCAAGCAACAACCGAGACAATTCAGGTAGAAGTTGAGAAGCATATCAAAGTCGAAATCCAGAAACTAATCACGACAGGCTTCATCAAACCTATCCAATACCCCACTTGACTGGACAATGTGGTACCCGTCAAGAAGAAAAATGGTCAAATCAGATGTTGTGTCAAATTCAGAAACCTGAATAAATGTTGTTCTAAAGACAATTTCCCACTCCCCAACATAGGCATGCTCGTCGATGCGACCACTGGACACGGTATGTTTTCATTTATGGAAGGCTATAGTGGTTATAATCAAATAAACATGTATGAGCACAACACTAACAAAACTACATTCTGTACTCCTATTAGAAATTTCTACTACACTGTGATGCCTTTCGGTTTGAAAAAGGCCAGTGCTACCTACCAGCAAGCCATGGCAGTAATCTTTCACGACATGATGCATAAAAAAGTAGAAGACTATGCTGATGACATAGTCGTGAAATAAAAAACACGGGAAGCTCACTTGGAAGTTATGCGACAAGTCATTGAAAGATGTCGTGAATACAAATTGAAGATGAACCATGAAATGCGCCTTCGCAGTGTCCTATGGTAAGTTCCTTGGGTTCCAAGTGACAGCATAGGGAATCAAAGTAGATCCAGTCAAGAATCAAGCCATCACCACCATGCATCTGCCAAAGACCGTGAGAGAACTTAAAAGCTTTATGGAAAAGGTGTCTTATATCACATGTTTTATCCCGGAGCTAGCTCAATTTGTTGCTTCCTTCACGCTACTACTAAAGAAAGGGGCGAATTATGTCTGGTCCTCTGCTCAGCAAAAAACGTTCATCAAAATCCAATAATTATTATTATCTCCATCCGTCATGAAGTCCCCAGTCCAAGGGCGCCCCTTTCTCCTATACACAGCTTCGAGTGAGGTCGCTATCGGGGCCCTCCTTACCCAAGAAGATGAAGAAGAAGTTGAGTACCCAATCTGCTACATTAGTCGGTCATTAAGAGATGCAGAACTCAGGTACCCTAAATCGGAGAGGGCGTGCCTGTCACTAGTGCATGTTGTTCAGAAGCTCCGATATTAGTTACTCTCAAACAAGGTTGTGTTTGTCGCAAAAGCTGATCCTATCAGATTTCTACTTTAAAAACCATCCCTAATAGGCAGACCCGCCAGGTGGTTGCTTTAGATGTCAGAATTCAACATAGTATGTGTCTCTCTAAAAACGGTCAAAGGACAAGCAGCGGATCTACTAGCGACTTTTCCATGAGAAGACATGATCGCCCTACATGAAGAAATACTTGAGGAATTCCCCGAAATCTCTCTTGTTAAAGAAAAAACATGGTTGTTATACTTCAATGGTTCAGATACCCCCAACAATGATACCGGAGTAGCCGGCGTGGTATTGGTCTCCCCGACCGGGGAAGTCTTCTCATACTCATTCAAACTCGACTTCCAGTGTACCAACTACTCTGCAGAATATGAGGCTTTCCTACTATGTCTCTCATTAGAAAGTAAAGGAGGTGTGACACATCTGGAAATAAGAGGCGACTCAAACTCCTAGTCAATCAGATAAATGGAGTTTACTCGCTTAAAGAGGTAATATTAGCCCCTCATAGTTCAAAAGCTCAGAAATTACTAACTCATTTCTCCGAAGCCGTGGTGGTTCATTTTTTTCGAAGTAATAATAGACACGTTGATTGTCTCGCCACATTAGCCTCCAAACTTCAATTCAAAGGAGAAGATAAGACCGTAATAGTACAGAAACGCACTGTAACCTCGACATGGTTAAATCAACCCGAACAAGATCAAGTTACTGACTGGAGAACACCAATCATAGAAGAACTCAGTATCCCACTCCTCATAGGAAAGTCAGCCTCAAATACCTGGAGAACTTCTTCTTACTCCACGGAGAAATATATCACAGGAATCCAGACGGGTCCCTCTCAAGATTTCTCGGAGATCAAAAGGCGCAATTGCAACTTAACCGCGTTTATGGTGAAGTATTTGGAGAAACAATGGTCGTGACTCTCTACCGCCGACTCCAATGTCTAGGGTACTATTGGCCTACAATGGAGGCTCAATCTCGAGCATTACAAGGGTCATTTTCCAAGTGCCAAGCACAGCCACACCAACTAGAATCCCTGATAATCCATCATGATGGAAACTGGAGAGAGCCCTACATCAAATACCTACGTGATAACTCCCATCCTATGGAGAAGTAAGAAACGACCAGACTGAACCAAAAGGAAAAATGGTTCATTTTTCATGAAGAGATCCCGTACTATAAGTTTTTCGGAGGAAACCTACTGAAGCGTCTAGTAGGACCCGAGATCCCAACAATATTGAAAGAAGTTCATAAAGGAGAACACCAAGGCAAGAGGAAATTGTTCATTCAGATTCATAAAAGTTATTACTGGCCAACCATGGAAGATGATGCAGTTGTGTTTGTTCAAAGGTGTTATCAGTGTCAGATTCATAAAAACCTCATTCACACACCGTGCCTTCCTCTACACTCTGTAAGCATCCCCTGGCTTTTCTACAACCGAGGACTAGATCTTATCGGCAAAATCAATCCAACATCATCAAAACAACATGATCACATCATCACGGCCACTGAGTACTTCACCAAATGGGTCGAGGCCATCCCTCTTAGTAGCACGACTAGAGAAACCATAGCGGCTTTCATCAAGGAATACATTATATGCATGTTCGGTGTCCCTAAACACATTATCATAGATATAAGTACTCATTTTGCTAACCAGACCGTGACTGAACAGCTTCAAAAGTACAACATCAAACAAGTGTTTTCTACCCCTTACTACCCACAAGGAAATGGGAAAGCAGAAAGTACCAACAAGATACTGATTCGGATTCTTAGTCGCACAGTGTATGATAATCCTATATCGTGGCATGAACAACTTCCCATGGTACTTTGGGCATACATGACGGCGCCAAGAAGCTCTACAGGGAATCCCCCTATTCACTTGTATACGGTGCTGATGCCATCCTCCCTGGAAAGATCAAGATCCCTTCATCCTGAATTGCAGCAACCATCCGAGTATATTGTAATGAGGCCGAGATCCCAGGTTCTGGGTTGCGGAGTTGGACCTCCTAAAGTCAACACGGTCCAAGGCGGAAAGATATGCAGAGACATATCGATGAAGAATTTCCAAAGATTACAAAAAAGCAGTAAAGCCCTGAATGTTTCAGGTTGGGGACTTTGTGCTCAAGACAGCCAAACATATCCAGCAAGACATGTCTGCTCCGAAATTCTTCCTGAAATAGGAAGGGCCATATGTTATTTCCAAAGCAGTAGCAAGCAGATAATACAGAATATCAGACATAAGGGAGTCGCAGTGGGAACGATAATCAATGGCAAGTGGCTTAAAGCATATTACGCCTAAAAAAAAAGAGAAATTTCTTTTCTTTTAATTTTAACTCTTTTATTTCAGTTTCATTTCTTTTCAATGACTGTTTAAAATTTGAAATTTTAAAAAAACTATTACATCAATTCAAAAGATTATTATTGATTCAAGCCTCACCCACTCTCTAGAACAAACCTTCAAGTAACGAGTAATTCCTCCTCCAATATGGATTTTGAAGAAGGAATCACTTTAGCTATGATAACAACATAATTTGTTTCAATAATATCAACACGCTGGCGGAGCCAACTTACATTGAATTTCAAGACTTCATAATTGGTTATCGTCCCATCCCACTTCTGTATTATTTCCTGACTGGTAACTTCATGGAGTGACACCTTACTCATATCATCAATTATTGGAAGAAGACTAGCAACCATTGTCACCAGGACGGGAGAAAAGCCTTTCGAAAATTCTGAACTACCAACATGGCCATATCTTCTCTAAATTTTGGTATAAGGAGGAGCATAGCATTTTGGTACTATAAAGCCTCCCACAACATGGTGCTTATGAAACAAGGAATTCATCTGCATCTCAAAAGGAAGACCTACGGTTGGGTATTCGTGAATGGTAAGACCAAGATCACTGCTCGAGAGATCAACTGGTGGATCAGAAGGAGTTTCAACCTTGGTGTCAACACCCCTATCCTCCCCGATAGGAGGGGACTCCCTGGAATTTCTCTTTCCCCGGTACGTGTCCACAACCCCCATCTCCTGTCAACAGAACCATATCAAAACATTTGTGTTGAGGTACTTCCCCAGATTGGAATCGAAGAAGAAAAGCTTACTTATAGTAGTAGGTCTATTATATCCGATGACGTTTGAAGATGAACTACCCTTTCTGATAGTTCTAGCCCTCAGCCTGTATGGAACCTTCTTAACCTTGGGTTCCTGCAAGAAAGTTGAAGAATCATCAAATAAGTTGGTTGCTCATAAGTGTCAGAATATACAATAAAAAAAAACTCTTTACCGGACTAGGCATCCAGGAGCTGCGCTTAACAAGAAGGTGATCCTGATCCGATCCTCTTTTATCATACATGGTGATATAAGAGGATACCGGACTCTACAAACAATAAAGATGACGAGATTGGCAGGAAGAAAATGCTAACAGTCCATATACTTATATAGAGGGGAAGTGAAACCCTAACTTTCGAATTTCAAAAAAAAAAATTACAACAGAGAATCCTTCCGAAGGACAAGGATCTGAGCATGACCAACATGACCCAGAAGCTGACTGTTATGACTCCTAGGTTCCGTTGGATGATGAGGTTGTGATCAAGCTACGCATATCACTCAAGTCAACAACATGCACGGAGACCAACTGTGAAGAAAATCAATCAATAATGTCACTTCAAGAGGACCTAAATGAGGAAGAGCATTAGCCGCACCTCTCCTGGATCACGACAATATGGTATTTCCAACAGGAACAGGGGAGCCTACTATTCCCAACCAGACTTCGTGATAAGGGGTGCATATATTAATATCTAAGAAGCTAAGTACATTTCCCTCTACTCTTAAAATTCAGGTTATGTTACTGTGCAACAATACTGTTCCTCACTAAGCATGAGACTTAATATAGATGGTGAGTTTTTGACAAGGGATAGAATTGTAAAATTGCCCTCTACTAAGCAACAAGAACATATATGTGCATATTTATGCGCATATGCTTAATATAGAATACCGTGCTTCCATTTATATTCCGTAAACGAATTAAGAACACAGATTCTATATAAAAAATCTAAATTGGCCTTGTAGCCTTATCAATACTCATAATATTCATTCCATGTCGAACTAGTCTCAAGCAACATAATTTCCACGAATGAATTCCTTGAACTTGTCTCGAATGCGCATTGATATTCTAGCAACATCCATTAAACTTAGGAATAGCTAATGCATAAACCCTGAAATACATCATAGCTTAATGCTTCATTCGCAATGAATTCTCTTCAAATTGCTCCTCCGAGATTAAATGTGCTATTTTAGTACTTTGCTTAAATACAAGCCATAAATAATGCGCCACTCCTCCTGGATGCGCCACAACTGAGAAGCAATGTCATAAAAGATGCATTGAACCTCTTATCTAGAATAACCCTAGCGTTTTCTTATATAAGCGCCAAGTTAGCACTAGCTACTTTGATTAACGCCACATTGGCACCAGTTAGCCACAATAACGTTAAAAGCGCTAACTTTCCTATATCAGAAACCTAGCACCTGAGAGGTGCTAGCTAACTAAAAATGGTCTTAGCTAGTACATTTTAGCCTAATAATTCCTTAGCCCATGTATTGTAAGCTTGGCACTGATGTGGTTTTATATAGTGGTAAATAAAGAGGTTCGATTCTCGAACTTGTGAAGGTAATGATTTTAGAAAATAATGATTTAAACTAATTCTAGAAAATTCCAGGAGTAAGAAAAAGACTAAATAACCTAAAGATGATTTTTGAATAATTTTAAAAATACCAGGAATCATGAATCAGGTAATTCTAACAACCTATGTGAT
>JAJJMC010029624.1:7616821-7645770 GCA_023531435.1 Papaver californicum
TGTTCTAACTTGTGTGGGTTATCTACTAACATTTGGAACAATCTGGAAGCAAAAGAAACCAAATTTCACGTTGCTTTTGTGTTGCCAGTAAAACAGTCGAGTCCGATGAGTTGACCCGGTGACGGCCCGATCCAGCTCGCTGGGTTGACCCGCTGGGTTGACCCGCTGGGTTGACCCGATCCAGGGGTGCCCCAATCCAAAGTGTGGGTGCTTTGATCCATTTTCCCGGGTGCCTTGAACACTTTTTGAGCCAATTTTTCCACAAATCTTTATTCTTCTAATGTACCTACAAAAGCAATAAAACACGTAATAGACACAAAATCGAATACTAACTCACTAGAAATTAAGGTGCAAATTAGACACTAAAATGTGTCTATCAGGCACCTAAGCCTTAATTCTAGCGATAAAAGCGCTAACCCTTGGCTGTGACGCCCTTGCTTGGCTCGTGACGCCCTTGGCTGTGACGCCCTTGCTTGGATTGTGATGCCCTTGGTTGTGACTTCCTTGCCTCTCCGTGACGCCCTTACTTGGCTCGTGATGCCCTTGGTTGTGACGCCCTTGCTTGGACTTTGACGCCCTTGGCTACTCCTCAGCGCCATAGATCGTCCGTGTCACTAGATTTGGCGCCCTTGGCTCCTCCTCCGCGTCACTAGCCTTGTACCTAGCTCCTATGCATCCCTTGCATTCTCAGCGTCAAGGACGATGTGCCTCCAAGAATATTTTATTTTTAACTAACTTATTGGCGTCTTATCCCTAGCTCCTATGCGTTGCTACCAACTCCAGCATCCTTAGCTCTTATGCGTCCCTAATCATGCCTAGCAAGTCCCTGGATGACGTCTATGGATACTAAGACTCTTGGCCTAACATACTCATACTTATCGACTTAGCCACAGGTACGTCAATGCTAAAACCTCAGTGCTAACTATACAATTAAAGTGCTAACTTAAAACCTCCTTGGTACTAGATTCCTAGCCCTAGTAGAATAAATGTTTAACATAAGTTGTACATATTGGTCTTACTCCTGAGACGGTAGCACATTAGACTTTTATATTAAAAGAGCTAAAACATTTTTATTTGCGTTAGGTAGCTAGTGTTAGTTTTGCTAGCTACTTTCCTCAAAAATACGCCTTTTTTCTCAATATAGATCATATATTGAGTATTATATCGATTCCAGCAAGTCTCTTTGCTCGAGGATCCCTCTACAATATTTGGCCTTAAAGTCCCCTCACACTTACAATAAGTCACTTATGAGCTAATACTTAGCCATTAAATATGCCATATTACTTTCAAGAAAGTACATGGCCACTGAACTTCCAAAATTCGACATTAATCAGTCTGATTATCAATCCAGTGAATCACAAAACTTGTCTCACTGACTTGGCAAGTCATTTGACTTGACTTGACTTAATCAAAACCATAGTGGCTTATGACTCCACTATTTCCACGAGATATCAAATACAACATGGGGGGATTCTCATTGGGGTATTGGTCTGGGGGCCTACGACATCATGGGTGGTGACGCAACCCATATGAATAAGAAGGTAACAAGAAGTGGGCGGTTAAAGAGCAGTTGAGAGGATGAGGAGTAGTGGTCAGACAGGTCTTCCCCACTTTTTGGGAACCGCCCCGCTACAATCTCCACAATCATCATTTTCTCTATCTCCCTAACTTCCACGACTTACGAGAATATCAGTGTATCCTCTTCAAACTATAAATAGATAATTCTCATCTATTCGAAACAAGAGAGAACAAGAGACAAACAACACAATTAGTCTGAAGAAACCAAAAACCTACAAAATTAGTGATTCCTCTCATGAGAATCCATTCTTCTTCACACACTACTGATATTTCTCAACCTTCTTTGCTTCCCTCCCCTAAGAGCTACCCAAATCCTTTTCATCTTTGTAATCGAAGCAGGACGTGAACGGCCATTTCTTGGTTTAGGCTCGTCCTGTTTGAACTTGATCTCTCGAACCTACTTGAAAGTACCATTTTGTAGTAAATTTGTTTTCACCCTAAAACAAAGGGTAAATTCAGTGTGCTAGAGACTAAGGATGATACTCCACGACAATAAATCTTGAGAAAATAGAAAAAGAGATTTTCTAAAGATACATCATCTCCATATCATCTGATGATAATCCACGACAATTTAGAAAAATCTTGTATTGTTGATGATGTTGAACTTGGGTTCGAGAATTTATCATCTGTCTGCCCTAGCAGAGACTACAAGAAACCATCATACATTGTAACTCTTGATAATATGCCTTGTGATTATTATCAAGAGTGTAAGACATACAATGTTTCTTACATAGTTGGAAATTCTCATCAGGAGACATCAAAATCAAGGTCTTAAAGTCCTCATAAAACATCTTGAATATGTCTTCTAGTCAAAGTCTTGTTTATGATGTAGAAACTATTGATAAATGGAAAACACGTTTTGGAAAATATTTAGACGAGCTTTCTAATGGAAGTGACTCCTACCTTGATAGAGATGTTGATGGGGAAGTCTCAAGGTTTGTTAAGCTTCTGAGTCCTTTGTCAAAAAGGAATAAAACAACTTCTTGTGTCATTTCGTTTCTGACTGCCCTGTCTCGAGAAAATAAGAAATTAAGGAAGATTTACGAAGGTTATGATATTGGTGCTAGCATTATAAGATCTATCTTGTGTGACCATGAGGAAAACCTAAGTAAAAAGTCACTTGAATGTAATAATCTTCGTCGATATTTTTATAAGTTGGAAGAAAAACTTGATGCAGCTGAAGCAAAGAGTATCTCCCAACGTATGAGTTTTGAGAATAAATAAAATGCATGTATTTCTCGAGAAAAACGACTTGAGATTGATCTATTTGTTTCTCTTGAAAAGATCAAAAGGTTGGAAGAAGAAAATATAAGTTTGAAAAAAATTAAGGTCAGTAATAGCTTAAATAAATTAACCTCGATATCAGGAGCATGTAGAAATAAATTAACCTAGTTATGAAGGAATAAACACTCCTAGTATTTGCAAAAAGATAAAATTTGTTAAGGCTAAAGATTCTTCTAAACCAAAGGCTTCCACTAATATTAAAAGTGAAATAACTATGTCGTCAATCAATGATGGAAAAAACAAATTCTATCAAGCTTCAAAGCATGCACATACACATCCAGGTAATAATCAACATCACTTTTCTCATACTACTAAACACTTTTTTTATTATGGAAAACCATGTCACATGAAAAAGGGATGCAAATTTCGTAAAAGAAATGAACAAGATCTGTTTTTGTTCATAAGAAGACAAGGTTTGATGCTCTCAACTAGCGAAAAACTGACTTGCATAAAATCAGTTCTTCCAGTATTACCACAAAGAAGTTTCAGAATGATATTGGGAAGAAAAAGAAACCCCTTTTCTCATAAACCCACTCAGAAGTGGGTACCAAAAAATGTTACTAAAGGAATAAGTGTCAAGAAGAAGGATCTCTTACAAAAGAGAACGACAATGGTCAACATATTGATGAGGTATGGAAAACTTCTTGAAAGTTTCAGTGAAGTTTTAGAGCTCTTACGGGACTTTGTTTCATCTACATGTGGTGAATGAAACAATGTTCACCCCAACATAACTTGATTGTGTTGAAAGTGCATCCTCACCAAGAATGCCCTAATAACAAAGTGGTGTGGGAAGCATAAGAATTAGCGCACAAATTCTATTAGATAATATGTTGGATATCTTATGAAGTGATGATTGGTAAATCCATGATGTGATTCACTAAACATATGTCTGTTAACTTGATCAAGTTTGATGCTTATATTATTATATACATGCTTTATATCTTGATCTATTATTACCATAATCACTTTTTTTTTTGTGCGTGTATTAATGCTTTGCTAAGTGATTTGGTGGGAATCCTGGTATCATCTAGATTAATTGTTTATACACTTACTTGTGGTGAAATACCCAATGTTTTTGAAGACAATAATTCACATCTACTTTTTATGTTGAGTCATTGCTCCATAGTGATGAATTCATGCCAAGATGTTACATGACCTACTTATGAGAATGGTTGTTATTGTAAATCTCCAAAGTGGTTGTCATAATTGTCTTCGATGCACCTATTGAAAAAGAGTCTAAATCCAACTCAAGGTGCTACCACATCGCTAATAGAGAGTCCATAATGTAATGACTCGATATGGGTATCGTCATTTTTATAGAGTTCTCCCAGCATATATGACTCCTAAGCAAGAGACGAGAACATAATTTATGGAAATTTATACATAACAAGCTAAGAAAATTTATGCGCTTAAATGAATCTATCTAATCATAATGTTGATATTTAAACTTAACTCTCAAGGCATGATGATTTTTACAGATATTTTGGGAAACATCATTCACCTTAATTCAGCATGCACACTTTTCACATCTCTATTTATCTCTAATATCTTTCATGAGACTAAAGTAATAATATATCAAAGGTCGAGAAGTCTGAAATTCATATGTGTGAAGATTGTTAAATATCTCTTAGTTATGAATAAATAATACAATTTTGGGTATTCTACAGAAAAACTCATGTTGGCTAATGATCCATGAACTATGAGTACCATTCATGTTTTTCTAACTTGGTTTGTGTTTAAACTTCTTAAAAGTACATGTCAGAAAAATGGGTTCCTTCCTTCCAAGAGTAAATCAAATCTTGTTAATACAAGTTTGTATCTTAGTGAAGATGATCACAATAATTGATCTTCATGATTATATTGTAATATTGTTTGAATACCATGAGATGGTTCTAAATTACCATTTCTTTTGGTACTTGATTAGAAACATGATCTCATGAGAAACTTTTGATGATTGATTCTTTGCTCATATCTCTTTGTGAGATTGCTATAATCCGAGAAAACACATAAACTCTTTACATACTTACAATCAATTAAAAGAATCCTTAGTCTAATTTAGGATATTCTTATTTCATTATCGCCACCGATGATGGCGATGTTGACAACGACAATGAAGGTGGTGGCGAGCGAGATAAAGGTAGGTTGTGACGGAAGTGAAACAAGAATTCCCAAATTAAATTATAATCTTTTATTAAAAAGTTTGTGTGTTTAGAGTAAGTCTAATGGTGTAAGATTTTCATCTTCCAAGTTCAATGCCACCTCATCACTAGGGATAAATAGTGGAAGAACAAGTCTTATTGTGGAAGGTAAAGTGGGCTCCAATATTGCAATCCCAAACTACATTCATTCTTGGCCCACAAATCGATGGTCAGAAAGGTAATTAACTTATTATTTTTGTTTAAAACAATCACAAGATTGGGTGCAATTTTGAATGACGCTCAACGAAGTTAGAAATTGTGTTTAGCTCGCATTCTAAGTTGTCTTCCAAAAAAACTTGGAATATGATTGGGAAAATATATGGACCCCACTTAAAAGTCATTGATATTCTATACTTTTTTTAAACTTGAAATAACTTAGATTTCACTATTAGATTTGCTCTTATAAAGCCACTTTAATAGAACGCGTACAAATAGTAAGAATCCGTCCTAATTAGTAATTTAGATCTCCCTCTAACGAAAATCAAAGTATTTTCAGTTGCTGAAGTCTCAGGATCGTGGTTCGTTATTATAAACCATGTTGCACTGTAAGCATTAGTTTAGGGATGGCCATATTCCAGATTCATACATTTTTTAGGCATCTTGGATGATCTTATAGACGGGATCAAACTTCAGTTTTTGTCGGTGGTACCAACTACCAATTAAGGTTCAAAGTAGTGGGAAATTTTCCGCTAATATTATACTCCAGCCTGTATGTCACCACCAGCTTCATTTCCCTATCTCTTCTTCAACAGTTTAAGAGATTTCTCTTGCAGCTATATATAAGATCCCGTATAAGACAACAACCTAAAACCATTAAGCCAACAAAATCCTTTTAGCCAAAAAAGGATAGCTGCATTTTAAGATGATAAAGGTGGAAGTGACTTCGTCAGAGATCATTAAACCATCATCTCCAACACCAGATCACCTACGAACCTACGCACTTTCCCGCTATGATCAAACCTACAGTCTAGTTTATGTTCCCATCATCCTCTTTTACGGTCCTACAGATGTTGGTAATGATGATTACCTTGATAGATCTGGTCGACTAAAAAACTCTGTCAGAAACCTTGACCAGCTTCTATCCGGTAGCTGGAAGGATTAAAGATGACAAGAATATGTCCATAGAATGTACCGATGAGGGCGTTACCTATATCGAAGCACGGGTACAAGGTAACATTTCTGATTTTATGAAGCGGGATGCACTTCAGCATCTCCTACCTCATCATCTCCATTCTAAAAATATACTAATGGATAACGAACCTCTATTAATTGTTCAAGTCAACTTTTTTTATTGTAATAGAATAGCAATTTGTATCTGTATGTCACATAAGATTGCAGATGCAACAACTTTTGTCACATTCATCAATAGTTGGGCTTCAGCCACTCGGGACTCCACCTCTGAATCAACTGCCGTTTTACCAACGTTTGATTTGTCGGCTCTGTACCCTCCAGTAAATGGACTCAACTTCATGGGATCAAATGATCAACAGATTGTTTCTACGAAGAGGTTAGTTTTTGATGCCTCCAAAATAGCAGTGCTCAGAACCAAGTACAAAGACCCATCAAATGGAGAGTACCCAACACGGGTACAGACCGTTTGCACTTATCTGGAAGGCTGCAATAGCTGCAAGTTCTTCCCCTAGACAAAGTATATCAACCCATGCTGTAAACATGAGGGGAAGAACAGAACCACCATTGCCTCATCAATCATTTGGGAATCTTGCCATACTGGTGGTATCACAACCTTCGAGAAAGGAAAGTGAAGGGGCAGAGTTGGCGGGTCTCATGAAGGATTCAATAAGCAAATCAACTATGAGTATACAAAGGCTATGCAAGGTGAGGAAGGATACTCAAAGTTTCAAGAGTCGATGGCAGTGTCGTTTGCAGGATTTATGGAGAATGACGCTTACTTTTTTAGTAGCTGGTGTAAGATACCATTATATGAAGCAGACTTTGGTTGGGGAAAGCCAGTTTGGGCGAGTGTTGTCATGCTGCCATACAAGAACATTATCGTTATGATGGATAACAAAGCTGGAGATGGAATTGAAGCGTGGATCGGCTTGTCTAAGGAAGAGATGACTCTGTTTGAGCGCAACCAAGAACTCCTCGATTTTGTCAGTTTCTCAGACTAAATTTGTTAGTTTTTCAGATTGATGATAAAGAAAAAATAGAAAGGTAAAAAAGAAAAGAAAAGAAAGTAATTTTTGCTTATCATGTCAAAGGTCTTTTGTTGGACGATCAAGTTGTTGGATGTCAACATAATATCTGTTAGTTTTAGCTTATTTTTCTGATCTTATGCTGTCTGACTTGTTTCTTGTTGTACTACCTTAGCAGGTATGAACGAATATCAACATTTCCCCATTGGATATACTGTTTTTTGAGCAGGGACCTTTCATTTTTGGAAACTTCAGAAAAATCCATATTATATCGTTTGTAATCGTGCTTCAAACAAAATGAAATCCTCTGATCATGCGTACATGTTCCGTTCCAATGGAGCTGTTACTGAGTGTGATAAACCTTAACTTCATCTGAAACAAAATGGAATCCTGGAACTAATATTGAACAACTTATGACTGCAAGTTAATGAAATGGATCAAGTAGCAAAATAATACTGAGAAAATCAGGTTATTATATTCAAGTGAGAACTGCACTGAGTAAGTTATTACAAAACAAAGTTGCAGGAGCGAAATGAAAAACATTGAACTTCAACAATTATTTTTTACTCGAAAACTTCTGTAAGAGACCTTGCTGATCCTGAAATATTACGCACCACAGTCTGTATATATCGTTCAATGAGATATTGTAAGAAAGCTTCGCATACTATAGAGAGATGCAACTTCCAAATAAGTTCTGGAACAATAATAACCACACTAGCTTAAGATTTGGACATCACTGCAAACTTACAGAAAAATATGCAGATATCTATAGGTTAAGGTAAATTGGAAATATATCCTGGATTTAAATTATCGGGGATCTGTCCCATAACGCTAAAAATTAAGGGATATGTCTCAGACGTCCATTTTATCCGTTAAATGACATGTGTGGCTTTACATATGTCATTTTTGGACAGTTATACCCTTGTCATTTTAATTGGGTTTTCTCCAACATATGAAATATGAAATAGAATAGAAAAAATATACAGTAAAAATATGCCCTTGTCATTTTAATTGGGTTTAACGGATAAAAATATCATATCTCCAACATTTTCAGACAAAGACATAATTGTCCATTTAACGGATAAAATGGATGTCTAGGACATATCCCTATAACTCAAATCCGGGATATATTCTCAGTTTTTCCATAGGTTAATTGGTAAAAGCATATGAAAGGCCGATCAATGTAAATGATGATTGGGACTGAACAACAGTGAATAGCAACACATGATAAGCAACAAAAATGAAATAACAATTCAACTCACTTGCATTAAAAATTGTTGAGCAGTGCACAAAGAAAACCGCTTTTTCGTTAACTCCGACTTTTCTTTCTTCTCGTTAACTTCGATCCATTAAAGTAGAACTCATGTCAGCTTCTTAAAGGTGAGGAACAATTAGGAAGGAAAAAAAATAGCATTAAGGATCCAGTTCCACTAAGTACAATTACTGTTGCAACTACATGAACAACCAAAAATAGTTTTATCTCTGCATGTCCCATTTTTCTTCTCAGCTTAAGATTGAGTAGTTAAGCGTTTGTAAGATTCGATCAGGCACTTCCTCTATATGTACAAGGACAAACTTCTCCAAAAATTTCTTCTCTGGCATGTCCATAACTGATAATAAACTTAGTGTTTACTTCACCAAACAAAGTCGGCTTCGATGAAATATCCATATGGCTGTAACCAAGCTCCTCTATAAAGAAACCCGCTACGGCTTTCACTTTCTGCTCAGAAACCCCCAAGCAATAGGGAGACTTTCTAAATGCAGATACAATATCTGACTCTGACCACCCATATCTCTCAAACATTTCAAATTTTGCTTTAACAGTAGCTTCGTTCATGCAACTTAACACAAATAAAGCATGAATTAACATTCCAGAACCCTTCTTAAACCCAAATTTCTCTGCCCGGGATACATTATTTTTCATCTGGTCTGCTTTTAGTGTGAAAAACCTTGGATACTGTAACATAAAACTTGAAATTCTTTCATCACGAACACCACATTCACTTAAAACCTCGACATTACTACCAATTATCTTTGAAAGGTCCATAGTAAGAAGCCAATTACTTTTCTTGAGAGCCTTAACAATATTGGCATTAGAATGAAAATAGGACTGCAGAAAGTTTATATTGGGTAAGAGAGTTGTATCGATACTGTATGCAAGAATGGACGGGTTTTTGTGAATGAGGTCAGTAATATCATAACCGGATAAACCCAGCTCTTGAAGAAGAGTAAATTTAGGTTGTAGGGTTTTAACTTTTGTTGAAATCAATCTGGGGTACCTTGAAATAATATTGTCAATGTAAGAATCAGAGAACCCGTTCTGTTTCAGAAAATCTGGAACATTATTTATATCTGTTGAGTTTATTTTGGTTGGAATTGGTTTTTCTTTTTTGAGACTAAATGAGTTGATGAAAATATTTCTTCCACTCAGAAGAATATTTTTAGACGGAGTATACATTTTTTCTTATCTCTAATAATAGTTACAGATTCTCTACTAAGAACTAAGCAGATGCAAGAATTTACCTTGTTTTGGTTCTGAAATCTGAACGTGTGTGGAGATTTTGAGGTTGTGATGTTCAGATAGGAGTTCTTCTGTTTCCTTGTAAACTTCAGGCTCTAGTAAAACTTCACTGGATAGAGTTCTTCTCTGGGTATAGCCCAGGTGGCCAGGTGGTAGATTTTTGTTTTTTGGTGCAAATAATAACCAGGTGGTAGACTAGTATTGCATCACATGTCCTCACGCTTGTTTGCTTGGATTCATATTTTTAGTTTACCGTCGAGTGTTATCAGTATCACCACTCAGAAGGCGTGCAGAACCTGACAGTAAAAGATGTGTGTTCACCCATATAATGTCCGGTATTCACTCTTTTAAGTAGGGCTATGTCCGGTATTCACTCTTTTAAGTGCTGTACAGGGCTGATTTCAGTTCGGTTTTTAGCCAAACCAAAACCGTTAATGTCGGTTTCTAAATAATTTACCATTATCGAACCGTTAATCATGGTTCGATTTCTAGCCGGTTCTAATCGATTTTAGCCGATTTCGATTTTTTCAGTGGGTTTTCGGTAATCGATTGTTATGTCAATTTCCTGAAACTGACCGTTCAAATCTTAAAAAAAAACATATCACAGTTCAAAAAAATTTAAACCTACCTACAGATATTTATATTTCATACACATTCAAAATTCATAAACATTCCGAAACACAACATAAATATTACATCTTCATTTAATTTTACCAAAAACTTAAAAAAATAAATAATACTAGTCATACTAGATAACCGGTTTTTCACTGATAGTTCGGTTCAATTTTGAGCACAAACCAAAACAGTTAATATCGTTTATTAATTTTTTTTACCAAAACTCTTCCACTACTAATCAGTTCGGTTCGGTCCAGTTTTAACGGAAAACCGTTACCATGTACAGCCCTACTTTTAAGTAGGTTTCCTTCATTTGTTTGTAAGAAAATTTAATACTGTAGTTCTTTTGTCAATTGAAAGAGGAAAGTTTGTGATCCTTAAGGTATCTTCGACGAGACCAAGCTAACACAAACTAGTTCGTCAAGGTTTGGAGCTAGGAGTGTTTGCAGAGAACAGTTGGACTTATTATTTTTGATTAAGTCGACATAAGATACAATCATGACTGTCAAACACACTTGACGCTGATCAAATACATAAAAATATACAAGCATGTTTCAGAAGTCAGACCGAGTAACAGTTCATATGAGAGGATGTAAGTTGTAATATTGTCAAAACAACAACTATTTGAACTACAAACCAGAACCTAATAGGATACATTTTTACAAGTGGAGAGAGCAATCAGCAAGGATTTTCAAGATACTTGAGCATGGTAATGATGATTTTGCAGGGTATTATGAAGTTAACCTTGTTCTTTGTACGGAGTCCAAATGAGTTTGCTAACGTCAACATCAAGGCCCCCACGTCCAGCTGCTTTTAAATGTCGATCAAGTACCTTAGGATCTGCACAGATTGCATGCTGCCCTTTCCTGTACTGGATCAGGTCTAGACCCTGTAAGGTGGTCAAAATATCGTCTGCTTTTATGGCAGTCATGTCGCTAAGCTCCTGAAAACACAAGTGTAAAAATCACTTAACACATGTTGGCATGTCTTCGATCGGATCATCTGGATCAATGTGGAAAAAGAAAAACTGTCAACATTAAGGGTATCATGAATGTGTACCTTAATGGAGATATTGCTCTTGTGCTTTTTCAGGATGTCAAGAAGCACCCTTGTCCAGTATCCTCTGTAGCTCAGAAGTCCTAGGTCAGAAAGTGGCCTCTCCGGTGTCCCTACTTTGCCTTCTTTCTTAGAGAGCTCATATGCTGTTTTATGCTCTATATATATCAGCAACTTTTAACTAGATAGTAATAAATCAATGAAATAATATGCAACTATTCACAAAACTATTATCCAGAACTGCTCTACCAACCATACATTTTCAAGTGGATAACGGTCACAAAGATTCACGAAAATAAATAAATAAAAATAAGCCAAGCATAAGATAGCTCGTAGCTTAAGAAGTTTCACATTAGACGGATTTTTAAATGGCAGGCTCACTAATTGTACCAACTATGTTCTTTCTGATAATACGATGCATAATCTCAGATGAAGAAAATAAGAACTTATCAGAAACAAAGGGCGATACATGAAGAAACAGTAGGCAGAAAACTTACAAAATGCAATTAGAAACTTTCCGTAGCCTTTCCTTTGATAGGGAGGAAGTGTTAAAATGCAAGCCAAATTATAGGATTCCTCAGAATGCTTCTCCTGCATCAACCGTGGTTCAAATTTAGATTCAGTCCGACCAAAGACTCAATACATGAATAAAAACTTCAGAAAAGTTAAAAAAGAATACATCAATTTACAAATTGTTCTTCCGAATAATGCCCTTCTAAGAGATGTACCTTTTACTCTGACCTTTCCTAAATGTATCCAATGAAGAAAAATTAGAGATTGTGACAGCAACTATAAACAGATGCTTACCTTCGAGAAATATCCAACCATGTGACATCCTCTTTCATCACATTCACATAGAACATAGAAAAGAAACAGATCAACATCATAGTAAAGAGTCTTGTGATCAAGAAACAGTTTCGCTAAGTAGCACAGATTTTGGCCGTACACCTTGTTCTTCTTGCCATCAACCTGTTTAAAATGTTCGGACTCAGATGAGCCAAATCGATTGGGAAGAATATAAATGTAGAACATAACAGAATAATTCAATACATTGTAGAATGCTTGCCAAAACAATGAGAAGACCGTAAAACAAAAAAAGAAAAAAAAAGATGATGAAAAATGAGACAGGCACAATTTTTTCGCTAGATGCATTAGGAGGTAGTGTGATCGAATGACCAAAAGTCCCCATATTGTTTATACCTGTGAGACAGACATAATTTTCAACCGTCCAGATGGTCACTTGGATTCTTGCTCCATATATTTTGTGTAAAATAAAACAGAAGCTAATAAGTAATAACATGATTAACACAAGTGGAATGGTGAAGTAACAGCAGCTTAGCCATTCTTATTGCGAGTGAGTGTCACTGAAGATGCACCATTGATTAGAAAGGAAGACTAGTACACCCTTCGAAATGTAATCTTCCTGCGTATACATTTATGATTTCAAGTGACATCAAACAAGGTATGCCTACACAGGCTTGAAAGTTATCTCTATATCCCTCTTCTAGCTTATAAATTGCTAAGGTGGGGTTCAGCAAGCAGTGAGAATATATTAGGGAATGGGAGCTACTTTATCCTACAGCTCTACACAGTCTATTTGGGGATGAAACTTATTATCATCTTTGATAAGTATTTGTACATCTATTGCTGGTGCAAGAATGAAAAACTGCACAGCAGGCCAATACTCTTGATCGAAACTTTCATAACAAACCAACCAATTAATGAAAAGTCTATAACTACAACTAAGATAGGCTACTTGCCTCAAACATTGAAAGTGTACCACTGCGATAAATTTCGTCACCAGGGGGATGCTTTAGATCACACTTCCTCTGCAGAGAAAAAGCAAACGAAATACAGTAAACAAACATCCATGATCTCATTATCAAAAGAGGTTTTAGTCAAAACATAACAGGTACAGATTTATTTTTTGTATGAAAGTGTAAATAGAAAAACAAAGAACGCATAAACAGAAAGGATAGACCCAAGGACTAGGTCAAACTTAAAAAATAGTTAACATCAAGTCCCATGCTTCGTTGTACTTTATCATGAGAACACATAATCATATCAAAAGGGAGGTGGTCTCTGAGAATAGGTGCAGAACCAAATAATAGAGCTCGCATTTTAGATCGCTTGGTATTTATAAATCGCATTTCTTTTATATGCTTATGACTTTTCATCCTGGAATGAGGTGATATGCAGCCAATAATTAAACAAAAAGACAACGCATCAATAGGGCCTATAACTCCAAAGCAGAAAAAGAAAACGAAACGAATGACTAGGTTTATCAAAGAATGGCAAGGAAGACAATTTAAGATCACAATAGCCCCCTACAAAATTAGCTACACAGTTTTCATTTGCAGTATAAAGGACTTTAAAATACTCTACAAGAGAATTTCATTTGCTGGCAAAAACTGATCAGAAACTGAAGTTAACTCACCATATGCCTCTGAAGCTGTTCTTTACGCTTCATAAAGTTGAGGCAGAATTCACAAAAGAACAGCTTCAGAGTATCATTGTATTCTGGTGGAAAAGGTGAGAAATACCATGTCTCGATCTCGTATCTCCCAAGTTCTATAGTTGCTATATTTTTCACTTTTGTGAATTCTTCGTGCTCACGCAAACTGGCAGCATCAAGCTCCTCATGGCCCTGCACAGAATATGAAGAATGGAGACATGGAGTCATGGAGTCATACTAACTCAAAAGAACATTCCAAACAAATTAAGATGAACCAAACTATAGAAGAGAGCGTTCAACTCGTCAATTATTAGGAAATTTGGTTCCTAATAGGATACCTGATCTTCCTTAAAAAGCAGAGTATTCAACTTGACAGAGACACATTGGGTTTGCAAGTGAGGCTAGGCTTGGGTTTGGGTTTTCAGCTATTGGTAGTAAAGATCCATGTAAAAAATGACAATCCACATTCTCTACATTTTTACCCCTTCACGAGCACTGAATTCCGAAACACACGCAATAGTCTCTTACACTTGTGGGCATATGACAATATTTGAATATCATATATGCTATAGGCTAATGTATTCTATATAAAAAGCAATTTTAGACCCAAAAGTACAGTTTTCAACAAACAATAAGCACAACAACACACCATTTGGGGTCTGAAACAGATACATATAATTATACCTACATGTATGGCCGTGTCCGTATTTTGGTAATCTTTTAACTAACATAAGTGACACAGCTACTGGAAAACTGTTGAATGCATACCTATGCTTACAAATTCAGGGTAGTAAGTGTTTATTTTCCAATTTCTGTACAAAAATGACTTTGAAAGAACTTCAAGCAAAACCTACTAAATGGACAACGAATAATCAAGGAGGTCTTCCATCCACGCATGGAACCGTCACTTCAACATGGTGTTATCGTAACTGAGTGCGAAAAGTCATTTGAATGTATACAGGGCAGAAGTAAGGCAAAAAACAACTTTTGCACATTAGAAATGCTGTATCCTCTCAATATCAGATGTCAAGCAGACACCACCATAAGAATTTAGTTTGCACATATTTTGGATATGCACATGTTATTATGATCCAAATACAAAGATAGATAAATGAAAAAGAGTAACACATACAAGAAAAGGTATGACTAAGGATTCATAGTAAGATGAATATTTACTTACCTCCACATGTGTCTCATCAATCTTACGTTTCTGATGGCGTGTCATTTTCAAACTTGTTGCCTGAAAATAAAATGTGTAAGAATTTTCTTCAAAGTTCAAGATCGTAATCGAATCCAAGACAGCATTAAAAGCAAAAGACGAACAGTACCTTGTCTTCAACTTTTTCATCGACATCGGTCTCTACTGAGTTCAAATCAAGTTGTTCAAGCTTAACCCATTCATCAAGCCTCCTATTAACTATCAAAGAAGCAAAGTCCATAGTTACCAATCAAACTTCAAAAGAATTATAGTACAGAACAGAACAAACACCTAATTTTTCAATCTGATCGACTCGCTAACTAATTGAATCGTACCTTTTATTTCAAAAATAATGCAATAATTACCAGAAAAACACACAAACAAACAAAGGCCTATTTAAACACAAAATATAAGCTATTCAAATCAAACATGCCCCAGCCCCAATTTTCATAAATTATTCTATTCACAAGAAATTGTGTCATATACAAAATGCCCTTAACCCCAACTTAACCACAATTTTTCGTTCTTGTATAACCTAATATCAAAAGCCCTAACCAACCAAAAATTTAACAAAAAAAAAAAAAAAAACTTACATTCAGTGTAATGAACGTAGTATTCATAATCATTAGGACCACCACAATGTAGTCTTCTTCGTTCAATAACTTTGACAGGATGATATTTTCCATCTCTCCATCTACACATAACACGACTACCCACTTCAAGCGGAGAACCTCCTCCTCCACCACCACCACCTAATCTTCTCTTCCTCAAAGAACCATCATTTTCAGGTGTTAATGGCAGCTGCTGTTGTTGGGGTTGTGGATTGGGATTTAAATTTTGATTTTGATTCTTCGACGAAATTAATACCTCTCTTTCTTTATCTACTTCCACTGGAGCATCAAATCCATCTCCATGATGATTCTGTTGTTGTTGCTGCAGTTGATTTCCATTGCAACTAGGGTTTGTTCCATTCTCTACCGATGTTGTTGTCGTTAGGGTTTCCAGTGAACCCATTTTTCCCCTTTTCTTTTTCGGATAGAACAGAAAATAGTACTAAGAAGAAGAAGCGCAGATCTGGGTTATGGGCACCAGTTTCTGATTCAAAGCAGACCCTGATGTTTGGATGAGGGTGGGCCCAGCTTAACAGTTAAAGGCACCCTTTAATTTAGAGGATGGAGCCTCCCGGTATTGCAAGCCTTTAAAGGGAAATGAAAATCTTCCAATCTTGTCTGCGGTCTGGAGACCGGAGAATTCTCTCTCACTGATCTGTTTAAGATTTTTCACAACAAACTTCCAATTATAACTGTTCTATTATTCGTGACGAAAAGATTGCATACTGTGTCTAGAAATATCCGTCTGCGGATTGGAAGAAATAGTTTTAATGTTAGAAACTTATTTTGTTTGGAAACCTAGTTACATTTTCAACAACTGCTACTGCTCAAGATCAATCTAGCAGCAGTTATACGATGGTAAATCATCTCATTAAAAGAAAAAACCATTTCTGCCTCCAAACGCTTTTTATGAAAATCAAACCAACAGAATTAATTAGACAAACAGAAAAGGTACAAAAATCTACTTTGACAATAAGTGGACGAGTGGGCCAAATTTTATAGCAGGTGATAAAAACAGCCGATTTAAAATGTCCGGTTTTGTCAGCTAAATTTTTCATTTTTTTTCCAATTATACCCCTTAACGAAAGTTAAATCTTTAACCTAGAGTTAGGATTAAAAGTTTAGTGGTTTTTCTCGTTAATGCGTCAGGGATCTGATAAGTTCACTGATTTTTCTAGTTAGTGACTTAGTGTGTGTGTGAAAATTCCCTGTAATCAAGAGAAGAAGATAATGATTTCTGATACTATGGAGTCTGACTTAGCTAAGGTTTTATTCTTCAATAACCCTCTTCATTCTTTTCTGCTCTTGATTTTAGATTATTTATATTTTAGTACAAAGATTGTTTCTTTTGATTTAAGATTAGAATCGAAATTTAGTTTGGTGTTCTTGATTTGAGATTAGACCCAGCTTTCAATTTGAGTTATCTTACTGTTTTCTGAAATTAATAGAGATTTGGTAGATCTTTCTATGAGATAGATACCTATTTGGTTTGACTCAGGGCAGACTATACAATGACCTAATTGATGACTATTATAAGACATGTTTTATGTTTTCTTATATCAATAAAATTTAACCTATGATTGCAAATCAGGAATTCATGTTAAAGGATCTGTTATTTGTTAATGCAGGGCAAAATACACATGTAGCGGACCGTGAAAAAGGGAACTACGTCAAGATTAGGGATGAAGATGACCCTAGACTGGAATTGTTTGACAAACCTCTTCCGTGTTGTGGCTGTGGGATCGTGTGGTGTTCGTAAGTACTCTCACTCACTCTGTCTCCCTCCCTCCTTTAGTCAGTCCTATTTTTTCTTTCTCTTTGCAGTTTTTTGCTTGGATTTGTATTTCCAGTAATGTAGTACTGTGCTACAATTCTATACTTTGGAAACTATTATCACAAGGACCCAAGGGAACGTGCAGGCCTTGCTGCCTCTGCTATTGCTGTAAGTTTTCTCTGTAAATCATTTTAACGCAGAAATATTAATTCGTCTTTACATCTACTTCCTCCATTTATATAAAATGCACATATATATAATTGTTGATACAACATTGCTTGTTACTCTTATTCAGATTTACCAATTCTATTATCCGTAATTCTCAGTTAATATATTCTGCTGGCTTTCATAGGCATTGGTATTTTCAATTGCACTGTTGATCTAAGTACTCGTTCTTTTACTCTGAATTACGTATGATGTGTGAACAACAAAAGTATTGTGCCATAGTCGGTAGCGAGATATGGATAAAGAGGCATACATATGGTACCCAACTAATTTAAGCCTATACCTATGACAGTTAGCCAACTAAATTAACAATTCACCTCAGCCATTTACCCAGCTAAATTAATTTCCCAAGGTAAAGATGGACAGATGGTAGAAAACTCATGAAGTTTAGTAAGATGCAAAAGGTTTTGTCAGGGCCTCCCCAGCTGCTGGTGACCCATTTCTCCATCCATCATTTACTGGAAGCTTTTTTTTCTGCTTAATCATCCACGCATTCTTTTCTTAACAATGTATACTCGATCAGGTGTTTCATTTTCAATCAGTGACAAAATATTTAGATCAACTCGTCGATTCAATAATGTTATTTATTTTTGGTTGTATTCATCTAGTTCGAATGGTCCTCAGGTATATCATATTGTCTATATTGTGATTCTTCCGGATCTAGGTACTTAATGCATGTTCCAAGAATGTTTATCACCATTTATTTGTTTGAATGCACAGAGTCATATCAATTTGTCTTGGTGCAGGTTAGTAGGATGTTCGGTTACCAAGTTGAAGCTTTCTTTGTTGTAATAACAGCTTGTCAGTTTCACATGTTGTTCTATTGTACATGACCTCTTCCTAACATACTAGCTTCCGGTTTAGGTGATCAACTTTTCCCAGCATATCACTACATTGTGTTGTGTTTCAGCTGTAATTTTAGTTATTACTTGGCTGCTCAATTTCAAGATGTTAGTATTGTCTGACGTGAAATTAATATGCCTCCATGCACAAACATACTAAAGCTTTTTTCTTCACAAAATAATGAAAAGACTTGAAGGCAAATAAAGCAAAAAAACATCAATCTTTGGTGACTTCATATGCATTGATCACCAGACTTTTAGTACATTGTTGATGTGAGACTTAGATGTTTTTATTTTACAAACAGAGAAATGGCTTTACCTTGAGAAAGTTGTTTGTGTTAGTAAAGACATCCGTTATCCCTATCAACCATGCAACATTTGTAAACTTATCTCGGTAGATGCATAGATGCAACTAATGCTCGTGAATGGTATTTTTGCAGTTAGCTTGGCTTATGGCTTTTGGTTGAAGGATTGTTCACATCAAACTTTAAGATGTTTGCTAAGCTGACTCATAGTTATGAACTTGCTATCCTCATTTCACGATAAGCTCCCAAGTGAGGGATTTTTTAAATGATTACACATCTATGCTTTGGAGCTCATTTGCATGTACTTTTTCTTATCGTTCTGTAAGTAGTAGAGGCTGGTAACTCGTGTTGCAGACATCTTAGGAATTCCTTTTTCTTATAGGAATGAATATTCTGAGTAGGTGAGTGTTTTAATTGTTAATAACAATTGGAATATTTCTGTTCACTACAGAAATATATTGAGAAGTGCTGGCCTTGAAATTGCAGATTTACCTAGACCAGTGGGTGGTGATAATATTAAGGTTGGATGCCAGACAGCAAGGGAGCGTTCACTTTTTCGTCTGCCAGGTCTGTTATACGCACTAAATATGACAGATTTCAAGATGCTAAACTACTTTGGAGGCGAGCAGTTCATAAATCTCTAGATGCACAAAATTGGAAGTTGTGTCGGGGGGCTTGCGCAATTCTAGACAAGGCGGTTAAAAATTGTAGTAGTGAACTTATGCTACCTGTGTGAAAAGAAGAAGAGTCACTTGAACACATTATATGGCACTGTACATTTGCTAAAAGGGCATGGAATTGGATTTCAGGTATTTTTGGGCTTCAACGTTAATTTGAGATCTAGTTCTTACAAGTCAGCTAAAATGAAGAGTAGAATAATTAAAAATTTATGAAAATGCTAGTCTACCGAAATCCCGTCAAAAATACCGACTGAAACAAGTGGCTGGGCCCACTTTTAAAAGAAGGGTGTTTCATCTTATTCATGAGTACTCGTACAGGCTTAATTTAAAGGAGAAAGGGTGTCTGATACGAATAGGAGAAGGGCTGAGCTTCGATGCAAGACCCGCTTTTTTTTTGCTTTCAATTGAATTTCAAAATGTGGTTTAATAGATTAAAATAATTTGCAAGTTTTTTGTTTAGGTTTTCTCCTCTTTTCTTGTAAATACTCCTTGTAATTTTGTTATATATTAATACAATTTGGATTTACCAAAAAAATAGTCTTATGTAAACATAATTTTTAATTAAATTATAAATCTGATGTGTTTTGGAATGGTTCACTATTACATTATATAAGAAGCTTGTGTTTGTGGAGTGTAGTTGGATTGCTCCGAAGGTTAACCAGGTCAGGCTTTGTTGCAATGGCCATGGCTTCATTTGGATTGCTGTTGTTTTTACTTCTTTTTCATTTGGACTGCTGTTGTTTTTACTTCTTTTTTCGATATTTGTCATTTCTCGAAACACCAATTCCTGTTGATTTATATTGAATAGTTATCTTATTGTTTCAAGTGAAACTGAGCGATTATGATCTTGTTTTATGAGTTTAGTTGTTAGGGAGTTTGTTGTGCTATGACAGGTATTTAGGCTTGTTTTATGAGTTTAGTTGTCTGGAAATGAACCCAATTTTAACATGTAACCAACTAATTTAACCGTACACTTCTGACAGATAGCCAACTAAATTAACAATACATCTCAACCGTTTATCCAACTAATTTAACCTTATATATCTCAGCCAGTTAGCCAATTAAATTAACAATACACTTCAGCCGTTTATCCAACTAATTTCTTGAATGCAGGTCATCCTGATAAGATTCAATTCACATGAAACCTCAAATTTTATAACCATTCAATATCGTCGACCAATACACATTCATATAACTCAATTATTATCTTTACGAAAACTTGTATACAGAGACAAACCCTTAAACATCAATACTGATGCAATTTCTCTTCTCTAACATTAATAAGCCCTACATAATTTTGTGTAAATCACCTAGACGTGCACTTCACACCTGCCCCCGTCTCTGCTAACATATGGAAAATCAGCTCCATTGAGTTTTGCGCAATCACAAATTGTTGGATCAGTCATCAGTGCAAGTCCCTTTGCATCCGCATCCAGAGGCTCTTCACATTCTTTGCAAGTTTAGTAGACTTGCGGTATTTTAATACTGCATGCATTTTTGAGAACTCGTCACTTTCGTTTGAAATGTGATTATCCAGCTATAATGATGAAGCAATATGGTTACAAAAGTTTGAACTTACCTGTGGGTTTAAAAGGATGATCATTTATATTGGTGGCTGGAATTAAAATGGCTTATGTCATGGCACACCAACCTATGATAATTAGATGTTTAGATCAGATACACTTGTAATACATGCTTTTGAAAAGGGAAAAGAGATTCGCCTGCCGACTCTTACCCATATAATTCTGCAATCCTCTTAGGAACATGTCCTTTACAGTATACCACACATTGGCATAAATTTAATGCTTGAGCGAGTTAACACCAATTGTTTCTCACCTTACTAAGAGATCGAAATAAGTCTATAGCATCACAACAAAGTCTTAGATACATGAATTTTCCACTCAATCACTCCATCATGGTTAATTAAGAAACATTTAGCAGGATTTAGAATACTTAAAAGTTTCAAGGTGTTTCACCATGACCAAAATAATCATATGCTTTCAATTGAGCTCTGAACGATCTTCTTATTGTGTATCGTGGTCAGTGGCCATTTTCTAAACCATGCCGATTCCACAGGAGTTAGTGATAATTAAGAAAACTTTGCCAATAACAAATGCCTCTAAGACCAAATAGAAATCTCGTATGTCATTTTTTGTTCATTCAAGTTTGCTAAGTCAATTAGTAAAAAAACACCAACCATGAACTTCTCAGTTAACAAATGACAAGGATGTCACCAGGATCCAAAGCCAGAAAATATTTTGAGAAAACAACTTAAGCATTCCTAAAGCAACTAATCCAATTTCTCACAGATTATCACATAATCTCACTGCTAAGTTCTTGTGCAATTGGTTTTTTTTTTTCTTTCAAGTCTTACCGTTTCTTGACGGCAAGTTGCTTTCTAGTTAAACCTAACAGTCATCGATTAGGTCATCGTGTAGTCTGCCCTGAGTTAAACCAAATAGGTATGTATCTCAAAGAAAGATTAATTAGAATGGGGTACCAAATCTCTGTTAATTTCATAGAACAGTATGAAAACTCAAATTGAAATCTAGGTCTAATCTCAAATCAAGAACACCAAACTAAATTCTGATTCTAATCTTAAATCAAAAGAAACAATCAATCAAATAAAACAATCTTTGTATTAAAATATATAAAATCTAAAATTAAGAGCAGAAAAGAATGAAAATGGTTATTGAACAACAACATTAAACAACACCCATGTATTCACCTGCGCTACAACTCTCTTCCATTAACTCACAGACACCGGACCTTTTTTTTAACTCCGGCGAGAACAAAAATCAAGCTTTACTGGAATGGGAGAAAGAGATGAGACGGGTTTTGTTTCTTCTTCTCCTAGTTTTGCCTCCAACAACCAAAACTCACTCATCAGCTCATTTCTCTACCTTTCCCCTCTTTCTCTCTCGTATTCACGGAACAGGTAAGAATGAGATGAATTTACACATGATTTTTATTACGGGTATACTTTACTCGGGTCTGACAAGCGGTTATAGTTTAGTTAAAGTTAACCTGAACGAGGACATTTAAGGAATTTCTTGGATGATTTGAATCAGCGAGTTGAACCTGGCCTTTTTTGTCACTTGTTAGTAAAAATGGCTGACTCGTACCCTTTCCAAGAGAAAGTGGATTTTTATGCCCTTTTCCCATTAGATAATGTTCCATAATTTCTAAAAATACATACTACATTAATAGCATGTTTGGTGCAAAGAATTGAAGGCTAGGTAATCTAATTCCTAGGGATTGTACCCAATTACATGAACCAAATTAAACAAATCAACTTTGTGTAATTAAGATTTTTGATTCCTAGGAATCCAATTTCCTCCAAAATAATTGATTTCCATTGCACTAGTCCTATAACATAATGGAATTGGATTTCGAGATAAAAACAAAAGTAACTGAATTACCTCAACCAAACGTTAATTTTTTGGATTTGAATTTAATTCCAAGAATTGGATTACCCCATAATTGAATTCCTAGGATTCTAATTCTTCCAACCAAACTGAATTACCTCCCACATTAATCTTTACCAACGCTAAAACCTAGAAACCTAAATTTACACTTCTTGAAGATCTAGATTTATCTACTTCTGATATTATTAATTTCATTCACAAAAACCCTGGCATTACGCGGTCACGTGGAATCCATACAACTCTCGTACCTAATATTAATATTTTACGATTTTTTCTTCATCCTAATGTGAATATTGTTCGAGCTATCAAAAGAAAAATAGTTGGCTTCTTAGTATGAATCTCACAAAGACAGTTAGTGGTCATGTCGAGATTTTACATGAATGTGGGGTTTGTGATACGCAAATATCATCTCTTATGTAACCAAGATTTTTCACATGAAGGAACCAATCACAGTTTTTTTTAATGAAAATATAGGAATATATTAATCAGAAATATAGTACGAGATATTGGCAATTTTTTTCCTGCTAAAATTATTTTACAGAAAATATGACTTTTGAAATTGTACTTGTTATTGGATATATTTGGATATATGTTGCAAACTCTTTATCCTTGCCTCTTTTGCCAGTGCGTCTGCTAGATAATTATGCTTCCTATTGATGTTTCGTACTCTAGCTTGTGGTAATTTTTCAAGTATATCTCTACATTTGTCCACTGTGTCTTCAGTATGTCATGGGACACTTATATCCTTGTTGTTGATGATGTGTTATAGTTGCTTGCAGTCGGTTACAAAGTTAATTGATGGAAGATTGTTATTGGATAACCATGTTGAAGCTTGGTATAATGTTATAGCTTCTGCCTGCATAGCCAAAATGGCCTATCCTGAACCTGTTGTTATATGCATAAAGGAATTTTGATCTATGGAATATAGTAGGAAAGCATATCCCATAGATAAATCTTCTTTTTTAAAGGATGCATCTATAAAGATTGTCCAGTATGTGGCTACATTTGTACTCTTGGTAGTGCGAGGAGGTGTGTTTATTTTCTCTTATTGGAAATTTTTTGGGTTTCTTAGGTTAGATTATAGAAAATTACGTATTTGCTCAAGTAGGCTGATTGGGGATGGTTTAATGTTTTCAAAATGAAATGTGCATCTGTGTTTCTAGATTAACCAAAGGATGGTAGCAATTCTGTGAGATAAAGGAGCAAAGTCTTCAGAGTTTAACCAAGAAGAAACCCAAATTTGAATCTATTCATATGGTATATCGTTGGTGATTGTAGATAACGAAAAGGATAACCAAATTTCCTTTGAGAAAGGACATTCTAAGAAAAGGTGGTGTTCCGTTTCTGGGATTTGGGATGAGCATAAGAGACAAGAAGGGGAAATAGTATGAAGATATGAGGAGAGTCTACCTGATGTTGGTAGAACTTTATTTATTAATTTCCATACAAATAATATGATCCTTGGAATTACATTTAAAGGACAAATTTTATGCCAATGAAATCTTTCAGAATTTTTGGGAGATTTTTCAGCTAGGAAATTGCATATATCTTTAACTGAGAAAAGACCCAAGGGGTGATGTTTCCAACAGAGTATGACATTTCCTTTCAAGTTTGGGGAGATAACAAGAATGTTTGAAATGATTTATAGTGATAATATGTCATTTATTTTTGTGGTGTTCCATCAGCCTGATGGAGAGAAGAGATCATTTACTTTTTTCGGGGCGGGATTATTGGATTCTTTTAGAGATGGGAGGATGAATAACTTTGGAATCCAATTATCTAGACAAATATTTATAGACAATCCATTACGGATTTGAAAGATATGGTTATCCTTTAATATACATACATTTTTTTATGCTTGTCCATATCCATGAAAGATTTGACTTTTTTGAACTCTTGAGGAGGTGTGTGTTTGGGAAGTATTTTTCTTTTAACAGTTTGGCCAAAGTTGTTTAGGTTCAAGAAGAAGATGGCTAGCTAATTTGGTGGGGAGAACTATGTTGAATTGATGTCGATTTTTGATCATATACCACCTTGAGATTTTCGTTTGCAGATTCCATACTAGGCCTTTGTGTATGAACCTTTACCTTTATTCCACAAGAACTCACCTTGTATTCTATCAAGTTGGTCAAGAGAGGATTTTGGGAGGGATAGACATTACATTTGATAGGTGGGGTAAGATTGCAATACAGATTGAATTAAAACCGTCATTCCCGCTTGAGATAGGAGTTTGGATTTCCATCCTTGTAGAGTATTGTAGTATTTTCTCAGGAGTGGTTCAAAAATTTACTTCTGTTTTTTATTAAATAACAAGAGAGTACCCCAAGTATTTATCCTTTTTTTGTCATCATTGAGACTTTGAGAATTCGAGCAGTGATTTTGATATGTTTGTGGTGTAGACGAGGGATTAAAAAAATGCAAGATTTTTGTAGGTTTACTATCTAACCCGTAATTGAGCTAAAAATCAATAATATTTCTAGAAGTTGTTTTGCTTCTCCCATGTCTTCCCAAGTGAAGAAAAAACAATCATCGGTAAAGAAAATATGAGATATAATTGGGGCTTGTTTATTTATTTTAACTCCTGATAATTTATTTTCTTGAATGTCTTTAGAGAGTAATCTTGAGTGGATTTTCATGCAAATGAGGAGAATATATGGTGAAAGAGAATCTCCTTGACGGATTCCCCTAGATGTGGTAAAAGTTGGACCGGAGATCCATTTAAGAGGATGGCGAAAGAGGTAGATGTGACATATTCCATGATGAGGTTGACCCATTTTTCATTGAAGCCGAAAGCCAGTAATACATTTCGGCTGAAAATCCTTTCAACTCTATCAAAAGCTTTGGTTAGTAATCATTTCAGAAATAGTGGTAAAAATGTGTTCGTTCGCCGAGACTTGTGAAGATTTGTTTTAGACCTAGTTTTTATTTAAACTAGAAAAGAAGTAAAAAAAAATTAACAATATTTTGGGAAACTGGAACTCGGGATTCCACCAAAATCACTTCTGAATGATTTCTACAATGATTCTTTAACAATTATAGATATTTTATTGACTACGTTCTTTGCCAAAAGTAGATTTCTAAAACATTAACTGTAAATCAAAAGTGTGGCGCATCAAAAGCTCTTAATTCCCAGCATACACCATCAAACAAAATCACAACTAATTAAGAAAAATCATAAATCAATTAAAAATCAATGCAAAAGTCATTAAGAATCAAAAATAGTTACCATTCATTCATGAAATATGGCTTCCTCCATTGTCCCAGTGGTTGGGTTTAGCTCCTCATGATGTATACACTCTTAAAAGATAAAAACATGGCTCAAAAGTGTGTAAAAGAATAAAAAATAATAACACAGATGGTTCGTAACGGCATAACTGCGTTGCAAACCACTGTTCTCACTGTTACAAAAGAAAATTGTTTTTAGCTGAAGATAAACGTTATAGAAGCTAAGATATCTGTTGCAGATGGGTTGAATAAACCGTTGCAGCTAAAGATAAACGTTGCAAACCTCAAAATAAACGTTGCAGAACGGTTGAAGAAACCGTTGCCTTTTCTATGTTCTTCGTGTTCTTCAGCAGCAGCATCAGAGAACTTTTCCTGTGTGATTTTTCTTCTTTTGTTTAGCTTCATGAGCTTGACCCAACCTCTCTCAATCTTTTCTGGACTTGGAATCTCTTTTTTCTTTCGATTAAATCTTGGGGGTTTTCTCCCTGATTTTTTCTCCCTGGCTTTGCCTTCCTAAGTCGATAAGGACCCAAAACACAATCCAATACCAACTCAAATTCTCAATTATCTGAAACAGAGAGAAAACTCTTTTTCGGCAAAAACTTGGAATTTCCAACCATTTTTCACGGCTAGAAACCATCTGATTGATATGTTTTAGTTATGTTTTCATGTTGTGATATCAACTACTCTTTTAAATCCCAAAAATCTCGGTTTTGAAACACCTCAGTAACTCTCACACGTGAAGAACTGGTTTCTCGCCAATTTTAATTTTAAACCAAAAGGGAGGGTGCCCCCAATCCAAAAGTGGGGTGCCTTTATCACATTTCATGGGTGCCTTTAGTAATTTCCTTTGGGTGCCTTTATCAAATTTTTGAGCCAATTTTTTCACAAATGTTTATTTTCCAAAAATACCTACAAACACATAAAATCGAGCACTAATAAAATAGAGAATTAGGAACAAATTAGACACAAAAATGTATCTATCAAATACCCCCAAACTTATTATTTGCTAGTCCTCGAGAAATCTAATCTAAAAATAAAATAAAAATCTTAACTCACTTTCGCAGGAATCGCGATTGCATTTAGCGTGTGTAATAAGCTTTTAAACCCATAGGTGTCCCTGTCGGACGAGTTATAGTCTCGTGAGGGTTTACAAGAGGTATACCAGAAAACCTTTTACTTCAAACCCTAGCTACCTATGAACGATTGAGGGTAAACACTAAACAAGCTATTTAGTTGGCATACTAAATCTTTTGGCTATGGGAATCATTACCTTATATGAGTCCAATTGGTGTACATGAGTTTGCACTCAGCACACTAAGATTCATATATAAGAAAACAAAGCTCTACTTAGATAGTCATTCAACCACGATCTTAGAATCTATCAAAGTTCAATCATATGATTAGATTTAGAAGATGGATATGGAGATGATGAAGTTTGTGCATTTTGACTAAGGTGAACGGTGTTTCCCATATCTGTCTGAAGGTCAGTACCAGGACGAATCCTAATGGATTGAGATACACTCACACTGGTCTTAATCCTTATATTAATATCGACCCAGCTGGTATATACAAGGGTCCCAGCGATCGATGTATTGAAAATAAAACAATTCAAAATGTACTGATTGGATCAAATTGAATTCAAGCCCATGCTCCTTATCAGCATCTTACATGATAGTTCTCATGGATCCTGCGTTCCACGCTTGCTTAGGCGACGGAGACAGGTAGAAAACACACATATTGAATCAAAGTGTCAATACTCGAAAAAAAAATTTGATAAAAATATAATAATGGGGCTTGATATCAAACACTCTATTTCATCCTGGCAGCGATAACAATTCGATATTTGTGCCCCACCAAATCACTTAGAGAAACACAAAAATTACAAAATTAAAAACAAAAACTGATATGGTCGAGATAGACTTCGAGATATGGTGACAACTATCATGTTATTTCTAACATCTGAATTTTGTCCTTTTATGAATAAACCATTTAACTGGGCACACCAATTCCTAAAGAAAAAGAGCTAAGTTTCCATCTACCTAGAATGCTTAGTGTCATCCTGAATTGTTCACAAGCTTCTAAATTTTGGAGTTTGATTATTGCACTAAAGTTTTTCTCCTGACCCCAAACTTAAACAAACAGTGTCCTAAATGTTTCAAAATAAAGAGCAGTACCAATACATAAGTAAAAAGAGGAATAAAGAAGTATATCAGAAAGCTAATACGTGGGTGAAGCGTAACAATCCTTCTACAGAGAATAAGACAGAAATAAAAACCTAAAAACGAATAAAAAAAACCTACAAAAATCTACTATTATACATAAACAACCTTGATGGTCAATCAAGGTAAATAGGGTCCTCCAGAGGGACCTCCTTAACATCGCCTGTAGAAAAAGGCTCTAAAAATGGTTTCAATCTTTGAATGTTAACCTTGAAAAGATTTCTACCATCTTGAGTCTCAATCTCAATAGCACCATAAGGAAAAACAGTACGAACAACAAAAGGACCGGTCCACCGAGAGCGTAACTTTCTGATGTAATTTAGAAAGTGGTAAATAAAGATTCGATTCTCGAACTTGTGAAGGTGATGATTTTAGAAAATAATGATTTAAACTAACTCTAGAAAATTCCAGGAGTAAGAAAAAGACTGAATAACCTAACTATGATTTTTAAATAATTTTAAACGTACCAGGAATCAGGAATCAGGTAATTCTAACAACCTATGTGATTAATCAGATAATTCTTTTTAATTTAATTGAAGCCCAAATAATTGCCAAAATTGGTTTTGTTATGCTAAC
>JAJJMC010029624.1:7646170-7658533 GCA_023531435.1 Papaver californicum
CGAGTCCGATGAGTCGACCCGTGACTCGGCCCGATCCAGCTCGCTGGGCTGACCCGCTGGGTTGACCCGATCCAGGGGTGCCCCAATCCAAAGTGTGGGTGCCTTGATCCATTTTCCCGGGTGCTTTGAACACTTTTTGAGCCAATTTTTCCACAAATCTTTATTCTTCTAATGTACCTACAAAAGCAATAAAACACGTAATAGACACAAAATCGAATACTAACTCACTAGAAATTAAGGTGCAAATTAGACACTAAAATGTGTCTATCACTTTCCGAGGAATAAAAGAAAGGAGTATCATACAGAAGAAATTTTTGACCTGGAGAAATGACTTTCTTAAAATATTTCTATCATGCACAAGTTTCATTTTGTTCTTATATTCCTAGCACTATCATATGCATCTTTCGGAATCTCTTCTAACTCATTGAACTGGAGTTTCCTGTGAGCTCCTGCCTTGTCAAGTGAAAAATTTAACTGCTTTACAACCCAATATGCTTTATTTTCTAACTCGACGGGAAGGTGACATGCCTTGCAAAAAACTAGACGATAAGATGACATTCCAATGGGGGTCTTCAAAACAGTACGGTAAGCCCATAAGGCATCAGTATAGCCTCAACGACCAGTCTTTCATATTAGGATTAACTGTTTACTCTAGAATACGTTTTATCTGCCTGTTGGAAATCTCTACTTGACCACTAGTTTGTGGGTGATATGGGGTAGCTACTTTGTGGGTAATACCATATTTCTTCATCAAAAGCTTAAATAGTCGATTACAAAAATGTGACCCTCAATCACTAATTATAGCTCGCGGTGTACCAAAACGTGCAAATATGTTATCATTCAAAAACTGAACCACAACCTTGTGGTCATTTTTTTTACACGAAACCGCCTCTAGCCACT
This sequence comes from Papaver californicum, assembly GCA_023531435.1. Lineage (NCBI taxonomy): Eukaryota > Viridiplantae > Streptophyta > Magnoliopsida > Ranunculales > Papaveraceae > Papaver > Papaver californicum. The sequence continues at coordinate 7,647,071 of JAJJMC010029624.1, forward strand.
TAGATACATAGTCTACATCGACAATGATGTAAAAATAACCAAAGGAATTAGGAAAATGACCCATAAAATCAATGCCCCACATATAAAAGACCTCAATAACTAAAATAGGGTTCAAAGGCATCATATTTCTACGAAAAATGGTTCCTAACTTCTGGCAGCGCTTACAAGCAACACAGTAACTGTGGGTGTCTTTAACGATCGAAGGCCAGTAGAATCCATACTGCAATATCCTATGAGCAGTCTTCTTAGCACTAAAGTGACCTCCACAAGCATGATCATGGAAAAAGAAAATAATATTGGACTGGTCACTCTCAGGTATACATCTCCTAATAATCTGGTCTGGACAATACTTAAACAGATAAGGATCGTCCCAAAAGAAATGCTTTACCTTGGCTAAAAACCTAGAACAATCTTGTTTACCCCGATGTTGAGGCATTCGACCAGTAACAAGATAATTCGCTATATTTGCAAACCAAGGTAATTGGAAACAAATAATAGTTGCTCATTAGGAAAACTAGCTCTCACAAGAGGAGAATCATCAGGGGAATCCACAACAAGTCTAGACAAGTGGTCTGCTACTACATTTTTTGCACCCTTTTTTTCTCTAATTTCTAGAGATAATTCTTGTATCTAAATGATCCATCTAATCAATCTAGGTTTAGTATCCTTCTTAGACAGAAGGTACTTCAAAGCAGCATGATCAGTAAAGACTATAACCTTAAAACCCAAGAGATATGATCTAAACTTGTCTAAGGTAAAAACAATGGCCAACAGTTCCTTCTCTGTGGTGGTGTAGTTCAGGGAATCATTTAGAGTTTTGCTGGCATAGTAAATCACATCAAGTAATTTGTTTTCTCGCTGACCTAATACAACACCAATAACATAACCTGAAGCATCACACATTATCTCAAAGGGTAGGTTCCAGTTAGGTGCCAGGACAATAAGGTCAGTATTGAGCAAAGTCTTAAGCTTCTCGAAAACCTCTAAACAACCATTATCAAAGACAAACTTAACATCTTTTGCAAGCAGATTGCAAAGAGGTCTAGAAATCAAGCTAAAATCCTTAATGAATCAACAATAAAAACCTGCATGCCCTAAGAGTGACCTAACATCTCATACATTTTTGGGAACCTGTAAAGTCTTTATAAGGTCAACTTTGGCTTTGTCTACCTCTATACCCTTAGAAGATACGATATGACCTAAAACAATTCCTGATCTAACCATGAAATGGTATTTTTCCCAATTAAACACTAAATTCTTTTCCTTACACCTAGTCAACACTAATGTCAAATGATGCAAGCACTCATCAAAAGATGACCCAAATACTGAAAAATCATCCATAAAGACCTCTAAAAACCGTTCTACCATGTCGTAAAATATGTTTATCATACAACGCTGAAAAGTAGCGGGTGCATTACACAACCCGAAAGGCATGTGCCTATATGCAAAGGTACCAAAGGAAAGGTATAAGTGGTTTTATCTTGGACTTATGGGCAATAAAAATCTGATTATAACCAGAAAAACCATTTAGCAAGCAATAATGGTTATGTCCAGCTAATCTCTCAAGCAATTGGTCGATGAAAGGAAGGGGAAAGTGGTCCTTCCTTGTGACCTTGCTCAATTTTCTATAGTCAATACAAACATGCCACCCCATGGTCACTCGGGTTGGGATTAACTCATTGTTATCATTCTGGACTACAATGATACCTGATTTCTTGGGAACAACCTGAACGAGGCTGACCCACTTATTGTATAAAACGGGGTAGATGATGCCCGCATCTAACAACTTAAGCACCTCATTACGAACTACTTCTTTCATGTTAGGGTTAAGTCGACGTTGCATCTCCCTAGACGGTTTGGTGTCATCTTCTAAATAAATCTGATGTATACAAACAGTACGACTTATACCCTTAATGTCTGCTATGGTCCACCCTAAAGCTTCCTTATTATCTTGAAGCACGATCACTAGCCTACTTTCATGGTTACTATCCAAGTCGGATGCTACAATCACAGGCAAAGTCTCAGATGGGCCAAAATACACATACTTCATGGTATTTGGTAGTTGTTTAAGGTCCAACTTAGGAGGCTCTTCTAAAGAAGGAACTAGCGTAGACTTAGAAACTAGTAGTGGTTCGAACTTAGATTTCCATCCATTACTAGTGTCTATCAAAGGGGATGAATTTAACAAAGCATTCACCTTATTAATCACACTATCATCATCAAAATCAAACCCAAAGTGGACTAGGCATTTCTCTAATGGATCTTCTAACAAAGTGTTTGGTAATGACTCATGAACTAATGATCCTATCATGTTCACCTCTTCAATGCACGTGTCATCTAGCTCAGGTGGTTGGTTACTAATATTAAAAATATTCAGCTAAATAGTCATATTACCAAAAGATAAGTTCATAATACCATTTCGACAGTTAATGATCGCGTTAGATGTACCTAAAAACGGGCGACCTAATATCACAGGTATCTGATTCTCTTGGTCAGAGACAGGTTGGGTATCAAGGACAACAGAATCCACTAGATAAATAAACTTATCGACCTCAATAAGAACATCCTCTATGACACCACGAGGAATTCTCACAGACCTATCAAAAAACTGCAGTGTTATCTGAGTAGATTTCAAATCACCAAGTCCTAGATGGAGGTACACATGTTACCGAAGTAAGTTTACACTGGATCCTAAGTCAAGTAACGCTTTCTCAACACGATAGTTACCTATTGTGCAAGAAATGGTTGGGGACCCTGGGTCTTTTTACTTAGGAGTTGTATTGTTCTGGATAATGGAACTCACATGACTATCTAAAAAGGCTTTCTTTGTTACATTAAGCTTTCTCTTTCGCGTACACATATCCTTAAGGAACTTGGCATACGTAGGAATTTTCCTAATTGCATCTAATAATGGAAGGTTAATAGTGACTTTCTTAAAAACCTCTAATATGTCGTTAAATTTGGATTCCTTCTTTGTTGGTGCTAACATTTGTGGGAACGGGGCTCTAGGCACAAAATCTGGCTTATAAGGAACTGCATCGGGCTCTTTAAAGACTTTATCAGTCTCTTCATCTACTGGCTCAGAAGGGTGAACTACAATATGTTCACTATAAGGCATGGTTACCTTGTTGTCTACCACTTTACCATTCCTAAGGGTATTAATTGCATTCATATGATTTGATGATTTCTCACGAGAAGATACTTCATAAAATCCTTTAGGAATTGGGTTGGGTCTGACTAAGAAACTTACCTTTTTCTCCCAATGACTCATTCAAATGACTAAACTGGGTTCGTAAATCATAAATATCCAGAGAGTTAGCCTATTATTAGCCTGTAAATTTTGTTCAACCGATTGTTTAAACTTAGCAGTGTTATGAGATAAAAAGGTGAGAGACTCTTCTAAACTCATGATCTTCTTATCTGAATGGTTCTGAAATTGGTTGGTCCTGAAGGATTCTTATTATAGACAAAACCTGGGGGAACCTTAGAATTACTAGACTGACCTTGACTCTGGCCCTTAGACCAAGAAAGGTTAGGATGGTTTCTTCAACCAGGGTTATAGGTTTCTGAATAAGGGTTAAACTTCTGATGATTATCAAATCTAATGTTATTATAAAGAGCATGGGAGCGCTCTTCAACAGTCTGTCCTTCCCAACTAGATTGACTCAGTTTTAAGGCTTCTAAGCTTTTTGATATAACTGTTATTTTGGCATCTGATTCAAAAGATCCTTCTACCCTATTAACATTCCCTTTACTTAGAAGAATTATTTTATGGGGATCCCTACTATTTTCCCATTGTTGGGTTTTTTCGGCGATTTCATTCAAAAATGTCATCGCACAATCGACATTTTTATTTTCAAACCCATCTGTGCATAAAGACTCAACCATGGTTGTTGTCGAATAATCTAACCTCTCGTAGAGTATCTGAACTAGTCTTACTTTTTCTAAACCATGATGAGGACATTGTGATAATAAGTCATTGAACCTTTCCAAATACCTATATAAAGATTCTTCCTCTTGTTGAGCAAATGTGCAAATTTACTGCCTAATAGATGGTGTTTTGTTCTTAGGAAAAAACTTCTGGAAAAAGGCAGGTTGTAAGTTGTTCATAGGTTTCAATGGACTCAGAAGTCAAACTATATAGCAAGATATGCCTTTGTCTCTTAGTGAAAAAGGAAACAATCTAAGTTTCAATGCTTCAATATCTAGGTCTATAATCCTGATGTACTACATATTTCCTCAAAATCCCTAACATGGAAATAAGGGTATTCATTTTTTTTCCCTAAGAGATTGGGAGCATTTGTATGGTCCCAGGTTTTAACTCATAGTTTACTTCAGTTTCAGCTAACTTGATGCATGATGGACGAGAAGTCCTAGTCGCTTTCAACAAAGATTTTAAAGTTGTTATTGCTGGCACTATCAAAGGACCAGGAGTAACTTCTTCACACAGTTTTAAGTTCTCAAAATTGAAATTTCCAAAAACAGGGCCCTCAAAAGAAGAGTCTCTGAGGTCCTCGTTTACAGGGACAGAACTACTAGGTTTGTCACTAATCAACTGACCTAAAGTGTCTATTTTCCAAGCTCGCTCAGTGATGGTTTCAAACGGTCTTGGCATACACTAAAAAAACTTTTAAAAAAAATCATAATTGGAAGGGAATTCTAAACAATCACAAGCAAGGATGACTCAACCAAATCAAACCTATTGAATCTAGAAAACAAAAAGCATGATGGCTCCACTCAGATTATTTTTAGACCATCTTCTATTCTTTCAAAAGGAAACTAGTTACAGTTTTAGCAAACATCTTAGAACGATCCGAATTAGATTAAGTCGAATAGAAACAGGATAAGGTCTAAGGGATTTGATGACCCTGTCTCTTTGGAAATGTTTCCTTGGGTTACAAGGCGACTCAAATCTTCTTAAAATAATCTACCTGAACTTTGAGTTAGGCTAACAGAGTAACCAATACAGTCATTTGAAAGACTTTCCAATAAGCTCGTTACTTTATCGGTCTCTTTCTAGTCAAAATTTTAAGCTTAGGTTTGCGTTTGGTAACGTGTTCCAAAAGCGGGCAAGAAGAAAACGGTGATGAAATCCGAGTCCTTATCTGGTATGGCCAGTTCTTTCCCTTTACTAGAAAATAATTCTGTATTCAGTCCTCAACATATATGCATTAGGAAGGAATACATAAAATCCACTTGCAGGGGTTTCGTGGATTGATAGAGTTTTACCTCCCGTACCAGACGGGCAATGAACCGTTGAAGTAGACTCGAGCCACTGACTCCTGTGTCAGTGTACGAACCCAAGGGGATGAAAAATATCGTAATTGTCGTCCTTCTCTGTGCAGTTTATATTTAATACTATCTTTTCGTAGAGTTTAAAAATAAAAAAAATATCCTAGAATGTCCAAAATGTCCAAAAATAAAAGAAAATTACAAAAACAATTAAAGATTTCCTAATACAGTTTTTCTAAATCAAAATAACAAATAAAACCCTAAAAATTAAAAATTAAATAAAAATAAACTTTTTGTCTTCTTTTCCGTTCTTTTAGCTTTAACTTTACTCCAAGTCTTTTAATCACCAAAATATTTGGCTCAATTTCTTTTCATTTTCGTGCCAAAACCTGTAGCAAAAGAGAAATACCCAAAAACGTAAAATAGAACAAAATAATAAAAATATAAAAATAAAACTAATACTAAAAACAAAAATTAAACTAGAAATATAACCTAAAAACAAATCCCAGGCAGCGGCGTCAAAAACATAATCGTTGTAGAAATAGTGGTAAAGATGTGTTCGTTCGCTGAGACTTGTGAAGATTTGTTTTAGACCTAATTTTTATTTAAACTAGAAAATAAGTAAAAGATTTCAACAATATTTTGGGAAACTAGAACTCGGGATTCCACCAAAATCACTTCTGAATGATTTCTACAATGATTCTTTAACAATTATAGATCTTTATTGACTCTGTTCTTTGCCAAAAGTAGATCTCTAAAACATTAATGTATATCAAAAGTGTGGCGCATCAAAAGCTCTTAATTCCCAGCAGACACCATCAAACAAAATCACAACTAATTAAGAAAAATCATAAATCAATTAAAAATCAATGAAAGTCATTAAGAATCAAAAATAGTTACCATTCATTCATGAAATATGGCTTCCTCCATTGTCCTAATGGTTGGGTTTAGCTCCTCATGATGTATACACTCTTAAAAGATAAAAACATGGCTCAAAAGTGTGTAAAAAGAAGAAAAAATAATAACAAAGATGGTTCGCAATGGCATAACTGCGTTGCAAACCACTGTTCTCACTGTTACAGAAGAAAAGTGTTTTTAGCTGAAGATAAACGTTACAGAAGCTAAGATATCTGTTGCAGATGGATTGAATAAACCGTTGCAGCTAAAGCTAAACGTTGTAAAGCTCAAAATAAACGTTGCAGAATGGTTGAAGAAACCGTTGCCTTTTCTCTGTTCTTCGTGTTCTTTAGCAGCAGAAGCAGAGAACTTTCCCTGTGATGATTTTTCTTCTTCTGTTTAGCTTCCTGAGTCTGGCCTAACCTCTCTCAATCTTTTCTGGACTTGATACAACCTTTTTGTATACAAAAGAGACCTCAAATCTCGAGGGAATCTCTGTTTTCTTTCGATTGAAGCTTGGGGTTTTCTCCCTGATTTTTTCCCCTGGCTCTGTATGCCTTTTTCTTCCTTCCTTTTGCTTTATATAGGCTTATCAAACCCTAACTAGTCTTCTTAAGTCGATAAGGACCCAAAACAAAATCCAATACCAACTCAAATTCTCAATTATCCGAAACAAAGAGGAAACTCTTTTCCGGCAAAAACTTGGAATTTCAACCATTTTTCACAGCTGGAAACCCTCTGATTGACGTTTTTTAGTTATGTCTTCATGTTGATATATCAACTACTCTTTTAAATCCCAAAAATCTCGGTCTTGAAACACCTAAATAACTCTCACACGTGAAGAATTGGTTTCCCGCCAATTTCAATTTTAAACCAAAAGGTAGGGTGCCCCTAGTCCAAAAGTGGGGTGCCTTTTTCACATTTCGTGGGTGCCTTTAAGTAATTTCCTATGGGGTGCCTTTATCAACTTTTTGAGCCAATTTTCCACAAATGTTTATTCCCAAAAATACCTACAAACGCATAAAAGCACATAATAAGTATAAAATCGAGCACTAATAAAACAGAGAATTATGAACAAATTAGACATAAAAATGTGTCTATCAGTTAGATCTAGTTTTAACACTAAAAAACTTTTTTTAGCTTTAAAATTTTCCATATAATAATAGGATTTCATGAGATATTATTATGTTATCAGTTATTTGTCTTTCGGGGAGGAAAGCTGATTGGTTTGGGGATATGATTTTGTTCAATAAAGGTTTAAGCCTATTAGTTAAAATTTTAGAAATAAGTTTATAAATTGTTGTACTTAGGCTAATAGGTCGAAAATCCGTCGGGGTTTGAGGAGTTTGAGTTTTAGGAATAATAGCTAAAAAAAATAATTGAGTATTCCTTGGGGAATGAGATTTGAAGAATCTCAATTGAAAGCCATCTGGTCTCGGTGCTCCTCACGGGTTCATGTGGGAAATAGTAGAAAAATTTCTTCATCGGATGAGATTGATATTAGATCATCATTTTCTGAGTTGGAAATGCATGGCTGAATTATGTTGGATAGAGAGTATTGTTGTCACGAGTATTATGAGGTTCCAATTAAAGTGAAATGTTGGATTAATAGGGAAATTAATTGTTCTCTCTCGTAAATCCAAATCCCAGAAGAGTCTCTTAGTGAATTTATAGCATTGTAGCGCCTCGTATTAGTGGTAGAGACGTGAAAATATTCCGTATTAAGATCATATTCACGAAAAAAAATTATCTTTGGAAAATTGGTGGTAGTAATCATTTCATATTACATACCATTCACCTAATTATGCTTGAATGTTTTTTATTTTATCTAAATGAACATGAAGGTTTTTTTGATCTTTAAAGTTTTTATATTTTTTTATTTAGAACATTGATATAATTTTGGATGTTTCCAAAAATTGTTTTATTCCAATTCGCAAGATCAGTGAATGGGTTTTGAAGTTTTAGAGTAATCAAATTATTGGATTGTTCAGCAGTAGGTAAGTTCCATGAGTTGGATAGGAATTTAGGAAGTGAGGGGTGTGTTAACCAGGATCTAAGCTATCAGAAGGGTTTTTGAAGTTTTAACATCTCGGGGGGAGTTAAATAATATAAGGTTATGGTCAGAGCCCACTCTGGATAGATGAAATACCTTAGTTTCCGATTAGAGTTGTAGCCAATGATTAAATACCAGAGCTCTGTCCAGTCTTTCGCATATGTTCCCCGAACCTCCGCGATTGTTTTTCCATGTGTACGGAGCGCATTCAAATCATGTATCTTGTAAACCAAGCTTGTCAATCACTTGTTGTATCAATTTATTTTCGATAAAAGATACTGGATTTCATCCCTATTTTTCTGATGGATCCATTATTAAGTTGGAGTCGCCAATCAGAATCCACATATTTAATTTTGCGACCATTGTTCAAATTTTTTATCTGGTTTAATTGTAGCATAAACATATGACAACAAAAAACTTTTGTTATTGTTATTTACTTCAAAATGACAAACATTTAATTTTACGGATAGTAGTATTATGTCTAAGTTGTTGTGCTAGGCTATTTCTAGACCTTTCGCTTTCCAGTGGAAAAAATTATGAACCAGTTATGGAATTGAGATCTTTTAATATCCATTTTTTTTCAAAAGGGGATTTTGTTTCTAACATGAAAATTAGATCTTGAGTTCTACAAAGGTGGTTTAAATGATCTCTTGTAAATTTGATGGATGGTTCATATGAATGACTCTTTCGAATAATCTAACTACTACTGTTAAGTCTAGTAGAGTTAGTAAGTCTAAGCTTGGATGTGCATAAGCTTGAAAGCAGCAAGACTTGGAAATGACACAAACTTGACATCAGCAACCTGGATGTGCATAGGCTTGGGAATGTCACAAGCTTGGAAGGGTCCAAATTCAAGATCATGCAAAAGTTCTCAAGGACCGAGCATGGTATTGGCGTCATGCTATCGAGGACTAAGCAAAGTTGGTGCCATGTTTTCAAGGACCAAGCAAGGGTTGGTGTGTACTCGAATAGGTCAAGAAAATTTGGCATCATGCTCTAGAGGACCAAACACGGATGGATGTATACTTGAGGAGCAAGAATGGCATCATGTCCCTAAGGAACGAGCATGAAATCATATCCTAAGGACCGAGCAAAGGAGGTGGGTCCTTGAGACATCTAGGCTCTATATTTATAACACGAGACATAAATAAATTTTTAAATTCGACAGTTCTGATTAGGGACATACATATTTATAATTTTTATCTTTGTTAAAATTTTAAAATCTACGAACTGTTATTAAATTTTAACTTAATATCTTGTATTGCACTTTTTTGTTTTCAACTTTTCCTCGGACACTGTGTATATGGTATTAAGATAGGAAAGATTTGTGGAAGGCAGAACGTGCAGAGCATGTGTTGTTTTTAAAAAACTACTATGAAAGAAAATGTTGTTAGCAAACATTCAACTCCATAGAGTGTCCATAGATGTATGGAAGACAAGCAGATACACATAACCTTGATAGCTCCAGACTCTATCAAAAGACATGGGAGGTCTATGTGTTAAAAAGATACAGAAAAATAAACAATTCTCTTCTTAGAAAATGGGTTTAGCGATATGGCAATAAGAAAAGATCTCTATGGAGAAAGATCATTCGTGAGAGAACTAGTGGCAGTATGAATTCTTTCTTCCCGGTATACTCTGATAACCTGCTAAATGTGGCCTTTGGGAAGGCGTATTGAAGAACAAAGATCATATCACTAACAACACTTCTCTAACTGTTCACAGCGGTGAATTCACATTGTTTTGGGAAGACAAGTGGGTAGGAAATCAAAATTTCTCAACTATTTTTCCAAGTATTTACAGAATCAGTAGAAACCAAAATGCTATCTTTAAAGAAAAAGTATTTGGTGCATGTAATGAGGGGTTGGGATTTTAGTTTCTATAGGCTTTGAAGGATGCAGAAATTTAGATAGTGGCGACCCTCATAAACAGAATTGGTGACCCCATCAATTAACAACACATAAGAAGATAGTAAAAAAATCTTCTTTGTATATATTAAGCATGTGAGGTAGGAACATGGGTGTCGATAATGGATGTGCTATAAAAAAGAATCTGTTGCTAGTATGTATGCGTCGCTTGAACATGATTGGCATGATCTCTTTTCCTCACAAATATATATAGAACCCCGAGGGCCATTAAAAGTTATTTTATTTGCTTGGACTATGTTATGGGGAGGCTCCTACTTGTGAATTTTGGATAAATACTAGGTGAACCATGGTAAATGGTTGTTTTGTATGCCATGAAACGCAGAGTCAAACAACTATCTTTTTCTTCGTTGTTCTGTGACAAAGAAAGTTGTGGAATGTTTTTTAAGAGGTTCTAATATATTGTGTGATGGTATAGTTAGAAAATTGGGTTAAAATTAAGGATGGAAAAAAACACAGAAAATAGTGTACCACTGATTTCCAGGATATTTATGAATTTAAAGATCTTTCGATTCTTTTAGGTAATAATTCGACCATTTCGAATAAATTAGCGAGTACAACAAGTCAACGAATTTTTCCTTCAGGATTCAATGAAGCCCTAATATCGTAATCGAATTCAAGTATTGTACTTCCTTGATCCGATCAAGAACATATTGTTCAAAAGTTTTTGATGATGTTATTAGAAGAAAAAGAAAACAATACATTTTTGATGTGATTGAATGATAATTAATTCATCACTACTTATAGGGTTTTTGTATTTGTTCGAGTTGCATGTTCATCGCCAACAGATACTTCCAACAAGCATCAATGATGGTTAATAGGAAAACACCACATCTCTTGAATTTAAACCAAAACCTAATTAGGTTTTGTTGAAAGGGTGTACCTTTTCGGGACGAGATGTAAAAAAAAAAACAAGACCCCCCGTCTTAGAGGCTAACAAAATGTAATAATTTTTAAAAATATCCAATAGGTATAGTTGTTTGTAAAGAATGTGGCTCTCTATATTTAGTTTGTGCCTGTAAATTTAAAACGAATTCATATTTCAGTTTTAATTCAATGAATTACAATATTAGAATTTAATTTTTGGTTTTTTTGAAGGAAGATAATGTCAGGGCTTAGATAGTCTCTAGCTACTTTAGAAACAAAGCCATTACATTTCCAGGAAATTATTTTCTTGTTTATACTATGTAAATGAAAATAAGTAAAAACAGATTTAATAACGTGAAGAGGAAAATCACAAAAATAATTATAGCTTTTGAGATAAAAATGACAAGATTGAAAACTGTAAACAATATGGGTATTACTTAAATGAAAATTTATAGTTACCTGATCATTTTTGGGGGGGGGGGGGGGGGG
>JAJJMC010029624.1:7658633-7670001 GCA_023531435.1 Papaver californicum
TTTTTGCCCCCCCCCCCCCCCCCCTCGAAACAACTATTTGACTAGGGGTATACTCTTTTGAATTGAGAGTTTCAATGGCAAGATTGATCTCTTCATGACAGTATGGGTTTGAGTTAATATTGTGCATTATGATATAAACATAGCCAGTTAGAAGTAACCCAGCTAAATCAGGATGGCTTCTATCTTGTATGTATGGTTCCCCATATCATCCAGAAAGAAATGCGTAGTGGAATTCCTTAGAAAATTTGTCTGACACATATGATATTTCAGCCCCTTTGGGTCCTAATTAGGTATCTTAATATAATCCTTCATCTAGATGAGACAAACAACAATTCTGGTTCTTCTTCTTGTTCCTAAATTTTTTTTCAAACAATCCAGGATATTGGTTTATGTGATCTTGGCTTTCATGGTAACCCTTTCACTTGGACTAGTAACAATCATGGTACAGGTAAAGTTAAGTCTAGGTTAGATAGAGCACTTATTAAATCTGAGTGGCTCTTATATTTCCCAGACCCTTTCTTTAAACATATGCCTTTCTTATGGAGTGATCAGTGTCCCATTTTTCTTGATTTATTTCCAAATTATGAGAGAAATACTAAGTGTTGGAAGTTGTTTGAATGTTGGCCAAGAGAAAACACTTGCAAGGATCCAATTAATCTTTCTTGGTCTAGACAGTTCAATAGTTATGCAACTTTCAAGTTAGATTAAAAATTGATTGAAACAAGGAAAAATTTGTCTAGATGGAACAAAGAAACTTTTGGCAACATATAAGACATAATTAAATCTCTTCAGTAGCAATTAAGTCTACTTCAACAACAAAGTTCTTCAGGAAGTAACACACATCTGGTTCAAGATGTGAAACAAGAAATAAAAGAATCGCACCAGAGGGAAGAAGAATTTAATAGGCAGAAATCAAGAGACATCTATTTTAATGATACAGATCAAAACACTAAGCATTTCCACATGAAAGCAAACAAAAGAAGAAGCAGAAACAAGATTGAATCTTTGAAGAAGTTTGATGGCACATGGTGTAACGGCTAAAGAAATCTTGAACAACTTCTGAACTCTCATTTTCAAGGAACCAAAACCACTACTTCACCTACTCCAAATAAACATCTTCTCAACCTTTTACCTCAGTGTATAAGTGAGGAAGATAACATAACACTTACAAGAATCCCTGATGAAGCTGAAATTCTAGCCATTCGGAAAAGCATGCAACCTTGGAAGGTACCAGGGCCTGATGGATTTCCACCTAGCTTTTTTCAATCTCAGTGGACACAATGAAAGAAGATGTAATCAAGATGGTGCATAGTTTTTTTGCTTCTGGCAAAGTTTTAATAAAAATGAATAAGAAAAATCTTTGCCTCATTCAAAAAGTGCAGCTACCACAATCCTCAAGTGACTACAGACCAATTGCTGATGTGGAAATAATTTATACATTTTTATTGCCTAATTTATATTTTTAATTACTTGATTTTATATTAATAATGTATTTCTAATTGTTTTATTAGGTGGTTTGCATAAACCCCGAAATTACGAATAAATAAGTCTAGATGGACTGAATTTCCTTAACTTATGGACCTGCTTTGGTAGTCTGGGAGCTGAGAAGGGCGTGGCTTGGTTGAATAAGTTGTGTTTGATTGAAATTCAAAGTCAGACTGTTGTCTAAGGAAGGAAAAGTTGGTAGACTTCTATTATGTTTTCTGACAAGGAGCAGAAGTGAGTTGGTCTTTGGTTTAGGAGTTGGCCTGGAAATTTTGGTTGTTGGGAGTGAGGTAGGCGGACTGATTGGAATAGACGTGGCATATGACTTTTGGTAATAGTAACGTAAGCAAATACAATGAGAAAAGAAGACGTGACGTGGTTGTTGCGTTGGTGATTGGGAGAGTATACTTATAAAAGTAAAGAAAGTGATAAACAGAAGAAAGGAGGAAGAGAAGGGTTGGAACGAACAGAAGATGGGGATGGTTTTATGAGTTATGACAGAGGGGAGTGACGGCTGGTTGGTGGAATCTTTGGAAGATTGTGTTGTGGGTCTGGCGGCTGGGTTGTGATACGGAGAAGAGGTTGTTCACAACTTCGGTTTAATCTTTCTCTCTTCTTTGTTAATTATTTTTATGGGTTTCGAGAAATCCATTGTTATGTTATAAGTTTTTTGTAACTAGGGTTTTATGTTGAAACCACATTGAGTAATAGGCTATTTGAATTGATTTATTGAGCAAAAGACCATTATAATTTGAATAGAATAATTCTTGATATTGTTTATTGATCAAAACGAAATATTAGTTGTTGCTTCACCGGTTATATACGATACAATAACCTTTGTGCCTAATTAATAGGATCATAAATATATTTGTCTACTTATTTGATATTTCATGCTGGTTAGATCCTTTAATGGGGTATGTTTAGAATAGCCAGGTATTATTTGTGAGTCTATAGTTAGGTTCGTATAATTTTCTCGCTAACGCAATTTGATGGTGCATGCTTGGGTTTAGTCTTTTGATGTGCCATGATTAGGGTGTCCCAGTGATATTTGCGACTCGAATACATATAATATATGATGTCGATAGAACGAACAATAGATAAACATTCAGGAGTTATCTTTCATTTCAGTAACTGAATATAAATAGTTGTAATACTAAAAACCCTGGTTACCGTCTCTCCTGTTTGATTTACTTTATTAGTTTAATTTAATTTTATGTATTTCATTCGCATTCTAAAAATCTTAAAAATATCATTCTTGATTTGTTTGTTAGAGATATTGGTTGCAGTATTTTTTCGCTCCCTGTAGGTTAGACCCGTATTTGCCGCTTTTACATTGTAGATGTCGTGCGATTGCGGTTATTCTAAATAGGGTTCCAAAATCCTATCAATTTTTGGCGCCGCTTCCGGGGAGCGGTTGTGGAATATTGTAGTTAGAATTTTTGATTCTCTAATCGTAGCTTAGGTTCTATTTTTTTTTTATTATTATTTTTTGTACAATATTTCTATTTTATTTTAGGGTTTTTTTTTCCTTTTTACTTGTTTTTTGTTTTAATATTTTTGTTTCAGGTACTTTTCTGAGGATGATGACTCATTCTCAGGAGACGTCATCTAAGATGACACTTATGGAATATATGAATGCATAACGGCATAAGGAAGTTCTTGCTTCACATATGGTAAGTGAAGAATCACCTCAAATGATATATGAGAAGTGTTATAAACACATACCGCTTAGTTGGGAACAAAGATTGAGAGTTCTGAAATGACAGATACTATTTGCTGATGATGATCAGTTTTGTAGTGACTCTCTGTTCCAGACAGAATATATAGATGACCTTGTGGATGATTGTGTGGATGATTTTTCTAATTCCATAGATGAATCTATCTCACAAAATTATTCACCCGACTTAGAGGATGTTTCTAGAACCTTATACTTCCAAAAGTTAACTAATTTAGGGTTAGAATTGTGTGCTTCTCAAGTTAAGTTTGATCACTTTGCATCCAAATACCCAGAGGACTTGCCGTTCCTGACACCGTGCATGAACCAATTGATACTTTTTCAGTCCCAATATTATCTCCATATTATTTTCTTTACACAATCCCAGGTGTAGTAAAAACTTGGTTTGGGTGTAATCCTTTGTTTTTGATAGTTTCAGTGTCTCCATGTTGCCACGACATAAGTGTGAAGCTGTCATTTATAAATACTGTATTTTGGGTTGATCCCCAAATTTTCAGGTTGTTAGTTTATGGAGATCCTTTTTGTACGTATCCAGTAGGTAAATTTTTATTTTCTTGTTTTTATTTTCTTTTTAGACTTTTTCTTTTTAGTTTTCTTTGTTATTAATATGGTTTGATATGTGTTACAGAGAATACTGTTTTTCTTGCATCAATCAGGTGAAATCTTCCAATCCTTTCTCTTTGATTTATATTTTTCTTTTTTATTTATATTTATTACATACCATTCTAGGTTCCACGATGTGAAACATTGAGGAAAATGTTAAATTTAGGTTTGGGGTGGAGTTTCCGAAAATTGATGCCAATAAGAACTCCAAAATTTAGAAACTTGTGAACTATTCAGAATGACACTAACCATTCTAGGTAGATGGAAACATAGCTCTTGTCTATAGGAATTGGTGTGCCCAGCTAAGTGGTCTATCCATAGAAGGATGCACTCCGGTGTTAGGAATAACATGATAATCATTCAACAAGCATATCTCGGAATCATCATATAACCATATCACCTTCTGTTTTTATTTTTGCAATATTGTGTTTCTCTAAGTGATTTGGTGGGGCACTAGTATCGACTTTTTATCGCCGTTGGGATGAAGTAGAGTGATTAAGACCATGCCTCATTATTGTATTTAATTGAGACACAAAAAAATGAAGAAAAAATTTAAAAAATTAAAAAATAATTGTTTTATTTTCAATAAATCGACCGTTGGGCCCTTGTATATACCAACTGAGTCGATATTAGTATAAGAATTAAGATCAGTGGGAGCGTATCTCAATCCATCAGGATTCATCCTGACAGCGACCTTCAGACAGATATGGGAAACATCGTTCACCTTAGTCAACATATGCACCATTCATTACTTACTTCTATATCCATCTTCTAATCTATCCTTGTGTTAGAGTCTGATTGATTTTGAGCAATGTGAATGTTGACAATTTTTTATCCATTTTTGGGTGTTCAATGATTATTTGAGTAGAGTTTTGCATTCTTATATGAATTTTAGTACGTTGAGTGCAAACTCGTGCACAACAATTGTATTCATACAGGGTAATGATTCTTATAGCTTAAGAATTTAGTAGGCCAACTAAATAGCATGTTTAGTGTCTACCCTTAATCGTTCACAGGTAGCTAGGAGTTGGAGTATAGGTTTTGTGGGTATATCTCTTATAAACCCTCACGAGACAAAACTCGTCCGATAGGGACACCTATGGGTTTAAAAGCTGATTACATATGTTAAATGTAGTTGCGATTCCTGCGAAAGTGAGTTAAAATTTTATTTTATTTTTAGATTAGTTTTGCTCGAGGATTAGTAAGATATAGGTTTGGGGGTATTTGATGTGGACATAATTTATACACTTTTATCGCCTAATTTATATTTGTTAGTAGTTGATTTTATATTAATAATGTATTTCTAATTATTTTATTAGATGGTATGCGCAAAACCCGAAATTGCGAATAAATACTTCTAAATGCAATGAATTGCCTTAATTGATGGACTTGCTTTGGTAGTCTGGGAGCTGAACAGGGCGTGGCTCGGTTGAATAAGCTACGTTTGATTGAAAGTTGAAGTCGGACTGTTAACTAAGGAAGGAAAAGCTGGTAGACTTCTGTTATGTTTTATGACAGGGAGCAGAAGTGAGAAAAGGCAGATTTGGTCTTTGGTTTAGGAGTTGGCTTGGAAATTTTGGTTATTGGGAGTGAGGTGGAAAGACTAATTGGAGTACACGTGACATAAGACTTTTGGTTGTAGTGACGTAAGAAAATATAGTGAGAAAAGAATACGTGACGTGGCTGTTGTATTGGTGATTGGAAGAGTATATTATAAAATTAAAGAAAGTGATAAACAGAAGAAAGTAGGGAGAGAAGGTTTGGAACGAACAGAAGATGGGGATGGTTTTCTGAGTTATGACGGAGGGGAGTAGCGGCTGGTTGGTGGAATCTTTGGAAGAATGTGTTGTGGGTCTGGCGGATGGGTTGTGAGACGGAGAAAAGGTTGTTCACAACTTCGGTTTAATCTTTCTCTCTTCTTTGTTAATTATTTTTATGTCTTTTGAAAAATCCATTGTTATGTTATAAGTTTTTGTAACTAGGGTTTTATGTTGAAACCACATTGAGTAATAGGCTATTTGAATTGATTTATTGAGCAAAAGACCATTATAATTTGAATAAATTAATTCTTGATATTGTTTATTGATTAAAACGAAATATTAGTTGTTGCTTGACCGGTTATATACGATACAATAACCTTTGTGCCTAATTAATAGGATCATAAATATATTTGTCTACTTATTTGATATTTCATGTTGGGTTAGATCCTTTGATGAGATATGCTTAGAATAGCCGGGTATTATTTGTAAGCCTATAGTTAGTTTCATATAATTTTCTCGCTAACGCAATTTGATGGTGCATGTTTGGGTTTAGTCTCTTGATGTGTCATGCTTAAGGTGTCCAAGTAATATTTACGACTCTAATACGTATAATAGGTGATGTCAATAGAACGAACAATAAATAAATATTCAGGAGTTATGTTTTATTTCAGTAATTAAATATAAATATTGGTGGATACTAAAAACCCTGGTTACCGTCTCTCCCGTTTGATTTACTTTGTTAGTTTAGTTTAATTTTATTTATTTCATTCGCAATCCAAAAATCCCAAAAATATCATTCTTGATTAGTTTGTTAGGGACACTGGTTGTAGTATTTTTTCGCTCCCAGTGGGTTCGACCCGTATTAATGCAAACTAATAGGGTTCGACCCGTATTCAACCCGAACTATTACAAAAGCCAAGTTTCTTCATTATACTATCACATATTCCTTTGCTTGCGATGGATTTTCAGGTGGAAGAGAAGAGGAACAATATTTTTCTTTTAGGTTTTTGGAGAGAGACACAAAAATGAGAAATGGGAAACAAGTGAGGTAAATGGTTCACACGGATTATAAGAGGATTAGCTAAAAAAGACAATTTTTCCCTTGTTGCTCATGTCCTACATGTGGCACATGCTTTCAACATCTAGAGTATTCCACTAATATCTAATATTTGAACTCAAAAGATTACTAAGGGATAACCATTTTGTTATGGGCACTCACTGGGTTGGGCTAGGGTTTGAACCCTAGAGAAATTTCACGGTGTTATACTATCACCCCCTAAAAAGAATTGCGTCCCGTAATTCAAAAATATAACTAAAAGCTATGAAGATTACCTTCAAATAGCTCCGGATACTAGTCTCTCAAGTCATACTCGAGTATTTAAGAGTGTGATGCTTTCGATTTGGAGATGAGTTGTTGTTCCTTTTCTTCAGATTCTTTTTCTTACTACGGAGTTTGAGGATATATATTTCGCACACCAATATATTTCGCACACCACGACATCTTAAAAACGGAAATTGCGTTAGACTTAAAATTGGTTAGTAATGTGTATTACTAACACACTTAACAATATATACATCACGGTTCTGGTTAGTTCTCCCCAATCCCCAAAACAAAATGACTCGTAAAAATAATTATTGTGAGTCTAGGTAAAAACTTTTCAAAAATGCTTTAACAAATCTTTTTATTATATATCAACCAAATTAGAGTTTCATAACATACGAGAGTTTGTTCATACAAATGAAGAAAAAGAGAATCCACTCAATTGCAACGCACCAAAACATTTATGTGGTTTTAAAATTAACCAAATTATAAATGAACAGATAAATCATTAGAAACTCGACCATTTAAGCAAACAAAAATCACACAGTACCGGTAAATCGGAACATGTGCTCTGGTACCAACTGTAGCAGATCGGAAAATTTTCCCTTCTAACGGGTTGGGTTTCAACCCAATTAGCAAGGTAAAACCGCTGGTACGCCACTCAAAAGGTAAAATATATAAGTGTACATTTCTAAATCAATTGAAGGGATAAAATAAAATGAAAACCTTAACAAGATGTTGTACAACTGATTTTGGTTTTTCTATTAGACCCAAGTCCTGGAAACGTTTTGTAATAAAAATTAAACTACTCAATTCATTATTGTACCAAAACCTTTTCATAAACATTACCTTAACACCTGATGTAGACCAAAGAGTCCAAGCACACACATAGTAATCAAGTATTAAATCGACATCCATGTAACTCTTATGATAGTTGAAAAATATAGAAATGCAAATGATTTTCAAACAGAAAAATATAGAAAACATGGTTCATAGGCAAAATAAGACTACCCCAGATCCATCCCCGTGATATACATATTATAGACATAAGCAAAATACCAACTTTTGCTCAAACGCTTCGCACTGCAAGCTCTTCCCAAGCTTACTGCCTTAACTTCGCCTCGTACTCTGTGGGAAAACAAAATCAAACGGGGTGAGCGAAAGCCCAGTAGAGGTTACAACAGAAAAATAGTAATGTCGGCATATTAATAAAGACGGGTAAACGAAGAACATCAATAACGATTAAGTAGAGAAGGGAAACCTTACGCAAATACATTTCAAGCTAGAGAAATAAGAGGCGCAAATAAATTTACTCTACTATCTCTATGGCTGTAGCCACCGCCAGGGTAGTCGGGTACCAGCCATCGTTCCGAACGATCTTCCGGGTACCACCAAGGTGGTGGGATGCCAATTAAGGCCTGACATTCCTAAAGTAGAGCTTTGTAGTTCTTAACGTAGCAATCACGAGAAGTAAAGAATGCTTTCTAAAACTGCATCGAATCCTCAAAAGTGAAAGGGCAGCGATGCTGCGACTTACCAAAAGTCTGCTTCAAAATCAAATTGCTAATGCAAATGGAGAAACAGCCACTTCTTTTAATAATGAGGAAATCAGTAAAGCAATGGGTATGAGGCGGTACATTTATTCTACTAAGTGACACAAACATGGATTGTAAATGCTCAAACTGGTGATATGAAGCAAAAAAGTAGGTTCTGTAAGAAGAAGATTTTAATACAAATTTGCAAACAAGGGGTTGGTTTAAAAATATGAAGACAAGTTAAAATGAGGCATTCCAGTTCAAAACAGAGTTTTTATACAGGTTTCATACAGGGGATTAAATCAAACATGGGTTCATTTAAAGAGAAAAGAAATCAGAGGAGTAAAGTATAAAACAAGGGAAGAAACATTTCTGAAATTTCAGTTTGGATAGTCTGTCTTTGGAAATTTGTGTAGGCTTCGTTACACAATGAAAAGGAGTGACTCTTGGCTCATTAGAAACTATAAAGGATAAAATAACACATAAAAATTATAAGAAAATAAAGTAAGGTTTATAGTTAGGTTCAAAAGACTCATAAAAAAAAACAGGAATCCCGTTTCCAGAAAATGCAGTTTCGGCAGTTTGAAATCAAAATTAGTACAAAATTCATTATGTGATGAAATTAAGCAAATTAGGTCTCATTGGAAAGATGAGAAAACCCTTGTTTACATAAAAAGGATATACAAAAGTAATGAGGGTTGTAAATGTGTTAAAACGTTTTGACAAAACAGGATATGAATCACGTTTTTCAGAAAATTGCAGTTTTTATAGTCTGAGATCGAAAATTCATACAAAATTCATTTCACAATGGAATTCAGAAGTTTTGGTCTTGTTTGAAACTAGAGAAAACCATCTTTAACATAAAAATGAAAAGCAAAAAAATAAGGTTTAAATCTGGGTTAAAATATGTCTTCAAACCAGGGCAGTAAGTACCTTTTTCTGGAATTTCATTTTCAAATTTCAAACGAGAACATCAAATAAAAACAGGAATCAAAACCCAAATTGATTCTAATAAGAATGGTGAAGAAACCCATGATTTGCATGAATAGTTTAAATTAAAGAAATGGTGAGAATTGTCAAGACACTAATGGATGAAATCGACAGCACATAATTGAAATGAACACATACACTTTCAAATCAAACTAGGGAAGAATTTAGAATGAAATCGAAGAGAAAAAACAGAGACCCCCTACCTCATCTGAAGACCAAATCAACTAGAGAAGAGATGATGGGTTGAACTCTGATTTGTATTTTAAAGCTCTAGTTCTCCCTTTGCTTGCGATGGATTCTCAAGTGGAAGAGAAGAGGAACATAATTTTTCTTTTAAGTTTTTGGAGAGAAACACAAAAATGAGAAATGGGAAAACAGGTCACGGATTATAAGAGGATTAGCTAAAAATACAATTTTGCCCTTGCTGCTCATGTCCTACATGTGGCACATGCTTTCAACATCTAGAGTATTCCACTAATATCTAATATTTGAACTCAAAAGATTACTAAGGGATAACCATTTTATTATGGGCACTCACTGGGTTGGGATAGGGTTTGAACCCTAGAGAAATTTCATGGTGTTACACTATCACCCCCTAAAAAGAATTGCGTCCCGTAATTCAAAAGTCTAACTAAAAGCTATGAAGATTACCTTCAAATAGCTCCGAATACTAGTCTCTCACGTTAGACTCGAGATCCCAAGAAGCTTCTTCAAGAGTGTGATGCTTTCGATTTGGAGATGAGTTGTTGCTCTTTTTCTTCAGGTTCTTTTTCTTACGTGCGGAGCTTGAGGCTATATATTTCGCACACCACGACATCTTAAAAACAGAAATTGCGTCAGACTTAAAATAGGTTCGTAATGTACATTATAACACACTTAACAATATATATATCACGGTTCTGGTTAGTTCTCCCCAATCCCCAAAACAAAATGACTCGT
Organism: Papaver californicum; assembly: GCA_023531435.1. Lineage (NCBI taxonomy): Eukaryota > Viridiplantae > Streptophyta > Magnoliopsida > Ranunculales > Papaveraceae > Papaver > Papaver californicum. The sequence continues at coordinate 7,669,002 of JAJJMC010029624.1, forward strand.
AAAAACAATTATTGTGAGTCTAGGTAAAAACTTTTCAAAAATGCTTTAACAATTTTTTTTATTATATATCAACCAAATTAGAGTTTCATAACATATGAGAGTTTGTTCATGCAAATGAAGAAAAAGAGAATCCAAATTCAATTGCAACGCACCAAAACATTTATGTGGTTTTAAAATTAACCAAATTATAAATGAACAAATAAATCATTAGAAACTCGACCATTTAAGCAAACAAAAATCACACAGTCCCGGTAAATCGGAACATGTTCTCTGATACCAACTGTAGCAGACCGGAAAATTTTCCCTTCTAACGGGTTGGGTTTCAACCCAATTAGCAAGGCAAAACCGCCGGTATGCCACTCAAAAGGTAAAAATATATAAGTGTACATTTCTAAATCAATTGAAGGGATAAAATAAAATGAAAACATTAACAAGATGTTGTATAACTGATTTTGGTTTTTCTATTAGACCCAAGTCCTGGAAACGTTTTGTAATAAAAGTTAAACTACTCAATTTATTATTGTATTAAAACCGTTGTTGTCTATGAGTATAGGTGCGAAATATAATCATTTGGGAATCGGATGACTAAGTTTTCCCGTTCTTGAAAATTTGGGCATGGTCCACCGGAAACTGTGTCGGCACAGTGGTTACTTAGTCCCGTGAAATAGACCTTTAATAAAAGGTTTGATTTGATAGAAACAATACAAAAACAAAAATCAAAAAGATTTAAAAATAAAAATTATTAACTGTAACTAGACTTAAGAGTCCGTCCGTCTAATGTACTATTGTGTTGCTCTTTGATTGCTATTGCTAACACCCAGACATTGATTAGTGAATTAGATCAAGTGATCAACTAATCACCGAAACACTGATTTTGGTCTAACTTGTTGTCCAAACCTTATTAAACTGCATGGTATTCCTGTATTGTTTAATAGTTTTGGATTGAGCCTACGAGGGGGCGACCAGACACTTCCACTAAGGACCCAATTAGGGGTAGTCC
>JAJJMC010029624.1:7675001-7749718 GCA_023531435.1 Papaver californicum
CTTATGTGTCAATCATGCAGGGATTTATTCAGTCTTTCACATCTGTCATTTACTCGATCCTTTCATACGGCTTTGATTTTGTGCTTCTCGTTCTTCTTAGATCCACTGTTTCTTTCCTTAATCATCTTACACGTGTCGTTCTCCTTTTATTTCCTAACAACTTGCCCCCTTCTTCTTCTTTTTTCAGAAACTTTTAACGGTCGATCCAAGGTTTTGGAAAAAAGTAGAAGAACAATTATTACCTTCCGCTTTACCATTACTTATTTTCACACGTTATGCGAATTTTTCGCAGGCAGTAACTTCTATTATCACGTTTGTGTCAGTTACCTTTTTTCGAGGAAATCAAATCTTTACCTTGATTAACACATTTTCAAATTGTGACGGTTTCTATTCTTTTCTTTAAATACGATACAGTCTTTTCCACTTCTGTCTTTACCGTTGCTGCTCTTTATCTTCCTAGAAATTTTTAAATACTTTCGTTCTCCCAACTGTTCAGGAGCTTTTAGCATCAACCACATTTATTCTACTTTTGATCAAGTAATTGTTTATCTTCTTTTTCCATGTATATTGAGGATTTTAACCTCCAGTATCTTATTTTGATATTTAACCATGATTAGCTTTTAACAGATATGATTGAACTGATAATTGCTTTTGATTTTTATGATTGTTTCTTTATGATCTATGATGATTCCTTCATACATTAATCCTTTGAAATCTTCTTTTCAGATAAAAACATTATGTCTTCCAGAAATCCCAATGCTGCTGGTGATCACCAAGAAACCGGAAGACCTTCAAGAATTTCTTCTTCTAGATATGCTGTGTCTCGGTCTGTTCGTAACCCAGCTCTTGATGCTTCTATAACTACCAGTCCTGCCCTCAGAAATAAGCGGGTTCATGCCACTTATAGTTATCGGTCGATGAATATTGAGGATTTCAAGAGAAGACATGCTCTTGAGGGATTTAAAGTCTCACTCTATGACAAAAATAGTGATGTACTGACTTTAGGAGCAATTCAGAGCTTTAACTATTCTTCCCATAGTTTATTAATTTCAGCTGGTGCTTTAGAGGCCGGACTTCGTCTCCCACTTTATGAAGAAGAAAATCCTTTCCAATTTGAAGTTCTTGCATCTCACGGTGATTCTCCTCATGGTCAAGCTCGATCCATTACACAATATAATGGAATTTGGTGGCGTATCCTTGATGAGTGTAGCCTCCGAAGTGAAGGTCGAACTAATCTTACTTGTTACGTTCCAAATTTTGTAGAACGTGACAATTATACAGTTGAAAATTTTCATTCTACATACGGAGATGGTGTCAGTATCAGGAATTTTGTGAAGTGGAGCGTTAGCCCGGTTCGTAAGTGTCTTACGGGATTTCCCTTATTATATGAGGTTGACGATCCAAAAATCAAGTTTATTCCATTTACCAAAATTGATTTTCCCACAAAAGAAAGAATTCGTCAAGATCATGACTATAAGTGGTATCGTACTCCAATTATAATTGAAGGTCCTTGGGTTTTTGGCAACACCTCCAAAGATGAAATCAAAGGGTTCGTAAACGTTTCCCAAGCTATTGTCCTTGGCGGTTAAATTTTGATGACTACAAGTTTGAATATAAGGTCCGTACTCTTCTTTCTTTTAGTATTGTTCCGAACTACCATTGAATTTTTTCTTACGGGACAAATGTTTGTGCTTCAGGTTGAACCTGATTCCGAACTTCAAACTGAAGTTCCTCCTCCTCACCCAAGCCTCGGTATTCAGATCGTTGAAGGTAGGCAAAGAGTTGAGGAAGAAGTTATTGAAGGTAAGGGGAAACGAAAATTGGTTCTCCCTGAAAAGAAGAAAAAGAAACCAAAAAGACCGTTGTACCCTTATGAAGTAGAAGAAGGGGAGATTAGAGATTGATTTGTTGAAGAGAATAGCAGTTCCGCTCTTATCTTGGCTGCGGGACAGAACGTTGAAGGTTCGGTCCAAGCAGAAGTTTCGGGACAGCGCGTCATCCTTGATGCTGTTCCTGTTAGCGTGGGGGAGCCAATTATTTCTTCGGACCAGCCTCCAATAGCTCAATCTATTTCTGAAGCTGTTCCTACTACTGCTGCTCCTACCGGCTTCTATGATTCCTTTTCTCCCCTTCCTTATAACTTCGATATAGAGCCAATCGCTTCAAATACTGGTACAATGACAGTTTTTACTAGGTTACCTCAAGAAGAAGCAGATGATATTGCTGTGAAGAAGAAAATATTGAAGAAGTGAATGATGTTGTTATTACTGAAGAAAATAATGAAAAGGAAAATGTTGTTGTTGATGTTTTTGTAGAAGAAAAGACAAATGAAGTTCTGAAGAAGCGGATGTGGAAAACATAGCTCCTAGTACTTCATTTACAGATGTCCTTAATGTCCCGAACCTCCTTGTAGATAAAAATGCTTCTGGAGTCATTCATGAATCAAATGCACCCATCGAGACATTGGTTCATTCTTCCACTAATGCTGATATGGCCGATGTTGACATGCCTGATGCTGAACCTTCTGCTGAAAGGTCCTTCTCTGAAGTGGATCTAAATATGGGAATGAATGAAGGAATCAACCTTGCTGGTGATGAGGACGAAGCTTTCAAGTGGTTTCTTTCTAAAGGACTTCTGAATACTTTCGCATGTCCCGAATCATTGAAATCTGATAGTTCTTCGATGTCTAGGCTGCGGAATTCACTTGGTGATGTTCCACTGGAGGATGCTCGGGACGCCTGGTTCGAAAGCGAATGTTATGATCAATCGTTCCCACTAAATCCTCCTTCTTCTTTAAATGAAGTGGTGGCTATTGCAGAGGGCCCATCATATTCTTTCCCGCAGCAAGTTCTTGCTCAGCTTAAATATGGCACTGATTGCATATTCGCTGCGTATAATTTTTATAAAACTCGGGCCACGATGATGGAGCATTGTTCAAGAACGAAGCAGAGAGGGTGAAGCGTGGAAATGATGATTTACAGCAAGAAAATAAAAATCTCAAGCAGCAAAACAACTATCTTCAACAACAACTTCAACAACAACAACAACAACAACAACAACAACAACTTCAAAATTTTGAGGATCAAAATCAAAGGCTTCAAAGTCAGAATCAAGGTTCGTTCCTTGCCCCTTAGTTCGTACCTATTTTGGGTTCGTACCATTTTTTATTTTTATTTTTTTAAAAAAAAATTTGAAATTCATTTATGGGATCAGTGGGAGACTTGGAATCCCTATTTAGGTTCGAGCGTAGGATGAACAATCATGCAAAAGAAGTAAATATGGAAATGCAATTGGTTAAAGAGAAATTAGCACAGTTGTCCGATAATATTGAGTTGAATACTTGGAGACGCAATAGAGATGCATCGAAATATCAGGATGCTCTGAAAAATTTAACTCTTAAAGAAACAGAGTTGAAGTCTATAACTATAGGTATATGCTTGAGTTATATGCTTGTTTTGGTTAGGGTATTATATGGTTTATCTGATATTTATTCTAGTTTTCATAGTTAGAAAATAAGGTCAATGAAGCTAATGCACGAGCAACAATAGCAGAGGCTGAACTCAATGTTGCGAATAGCACAACAACAAATATTACTGAAGAGTTGAAGACTTCGTAAAAGAACGTAGCTCTTAGCGTAATAAAGCTTCGGGATTTACAAACTCGTTTGAATGCTGAGACTTTTAAGCTCAAAGCTCGTGAACAGGAAATTGTAAAAGAACAATCAAAATCTGAGGAGTTATTAAAGGAATTAAATGCTGAAAAAGATCAAAGATTCTGCTTGGGTAAACAAGTAGAAAAATATCAGCAAAAAATTAAAGATCTTCAATCAGAAATTGATTACGAGCGTGCTTATACAAGTTGGGTGAAAGAAGATGCCAAAGGAAAAAATTGCAATGTCATTTAATGCTGCCTTGGATCGTGCTCAAGCCGATCCTTCTGTATTGAATGGTCGCGCTCCTGTCCCGAAGGTTCCTTCTCAACCGTCCCGACGCACCAATTCCGAAGCCTAGTTTTACTTGTTCTTTGTTCTAATGTACATAGCTGCATCTTTTGATATTCTTTTCTTATGTCCCGATCCTTTTGTATCTTTGAGTTTTGACATACTTTAGTTGGAAACTTCATTTTGTGACTTTCTTCTATTGTGCTTGGATATGCTTTTAATATTGTTCCTGCATAAGAGATGACATTTTCGAAATCTTTAGGTTAATCATATTGTTTCATGAGTACAATGGATCGAAGTATATATACCTCAAAACATGTAATTCGAGATCCCACACATACGAAACAAACCCGGGCCAGGGGTAAGATACAGGGTTGGTCCAGAACGTACTCTGAAAATAATAACCATAAATTAGGCATTCCTTCTTTATTAGAATCTCAGAATTATTAAAATTCTTTAAGGATATTTACCTTTTTGTTTACGATTGTATCGCTAATCATAAGCGCTTTTCAGAATATGATGTTCCTGGAGGAATTGGATCATAATTGTGTCGCCAATCGAAGCGTTTTCCAGAATATGGTGTTCCTGGAATTGAATTTTGATTATGTCGCCAATCGTAGCGTTTTCCAGAATAAGGTGTTCCTGGAGTAATTGAATTTTTATAATGTCGCCAATCGTAGCGTTTTCTAGAATGAGGTGTTCCTGGAATTGACTGTTATTTTAAGTATAACTTCATAAAAAAATCTTATCATCAGATAAAGTATTGAATAAAAATTTGTATACCTGTAATGGCCAGTATAGCTGTACTGTTAATCATGGATAATAAAGTTTTAAGTATTGTGCGTTCCATGGATGTTGTAAGATTTCTCCTTGCATATTCCGAAGATAGTATGATCCTTGTCCCGCTGATGCTTGTATTATGTATGGACCATCCCAAGTTGGTGCGAACTTCCCTGCACTTTTGTCCCGATGGTATTCTGTGATTTGTCGTAAAACATATTGTCCTTGGAAAAAGTTTCGTGACTTGACCTTTTTGTGGTAATTCCGTGCCAACTTTCTTTGATAATTTTCCATTTTCTGGAGTGCCACTTCTCTTTTTTCTTCTAAATCATCTAACTTTTGTAACATTAAATCTGAATTTAGATTTTTCTCCCATGCTTTTGTTCTAGTTGTAGGTAGAATGATTTCTGTTGGTATAACTGCTTCTGTCCCGTAAGTAAAAAGGAATGGTGACTCTCCATTGGATTATTTTCTTGTGGTACGATACGCCCATAATGTGTTGTGCAATTGTTCACACCATTGTTTGTAATGTCCATCCAATGTTTTCTTCAAATTTGTTGCGATTGTTTTATTTGTGGATTCAGCTTGTCCGTTACTCTGGGGATAGAATGGTGTGGATTTGTGTTTCTGAATGTTAAATGCTTCAAATAGCATATCAATGTTCTTTCCTTGAAATTGCTTTCCATTATCAGAAACTATGGCTGCTGGAATCCCAAATCTGCAGATGATATCTTCAAATAAAAAGGTGAACACATCGATGTCTCCGATTCGAGCTAAGTCTTTAGCTTCTACCCACTTGGTAAAATAATCGGTGGCCACAATTAAATATTTTCTCTTTTTGGTCCCTTCAACTAACGGACCAACAATATCTACCCCCCATTTCGCAAATGGCCATGGACTGAGTATAAAATTAAGCTCTGTGGAAGGTGCTTTGATTTTCTTTGCGAATCGTTGACATTCTTCACACCTTCGTACCATGTTTTCTGAGTCCTTAAGCATGGATATCCAATAATAACCTTGGGTTTTAGCTTTTAATGCGAGTATCCGTAATCCTTCCTTTTGTGATAAGCATCGGAATAATGGCCCGAGGAATGATTTACAATACAAAATACCATCCCGAAGCTGGTAACTATCCGATTTGAGTTGAATTTTTTTCGCTTCTTTAGAATTTGAAGGCAATATTTTATCTTGTAGATATTGATAAATCGGAACCTCCAATATGGTTCATTTGGTTGATCATCTACTTGTTGAGGCATAGGTGCGGCATTTTGTATTGCGGGATCATTTATTTCTTCTATCACATCTTTTTCTATGTTATTAAGTGCTTTTATCTGTATAGATGGTTCATATATTCTTCCGACTTTTATAGCTGTGATATTAGGATCATTTACCATGGAGGAAATGAATGCCAGTGCATCAGCATGTCGATTTTTGTCTCGGGACAGATGCCGAAAAATAATGTTTGGGATTTGATTTGCTAAGGTTTGAACAAGGTTTTTATATTGTACTAAATCTTCATCAAGTGTTTGATATTTTAATTCGACTTGTCAAATTACCAATTGTGAATCACTTCTGAGTCGAACATTGCTGATTCCTAGCTCGATGATGAGTTTTAGAGCATGAACTACAACTTCATATTCTACTATGTTATTTGTATGTTTTTCAAATTCAAGACGAAATGAATGTGTCATTCGTCCTTCCATTGGTGCAGTAATCACAATGCCAATTCCCGATCCTTCCTTATTTCGGGACCCATCAACAAAGACTTCCCACCTTTGAGAATTTGTTGAGTTCAGAATATCTTGTGGGTCCTCTTCCTCGCATCCTGGTAATCCTTTAACATAGATATAAAAATAAAAAATGAATTATTAAAGTGATGAAAAATTTAGTGAAAAAGTTTTAAATAAGTTAATTTCTTTTTTTCCACCTATCAGACCTTGAATTTCATATTCTTCTTCAATCGGGAAATCCGCAAGGAAGTCGGCTAAAACTTGAGATTTTTGTGCGGTTTGCAACTCATAAATGATGTTGAATTGTTCTAGCTCGGCGTTCCATTTTGCGATCCTCCCTACTTTTCCTGTATTCTTTAATACTGATTGTAACGGTGCCTTGATCGGGACACGAACATAATGTGTGAGAAAATAGGTACGTAACTTCTGAGTGGCAAAGACCAATGATAAAATGATTTGTTCGATTTTAGTGTAATTTCTTTCTGCTGAATTAAGGGTTTTGCTGATGTAATATATTGGTTTTTCTATTTTCTCATTAGTACGTACCATCACTGCGCTGATTGCATCTTCCGTTGCCGCTATGTACAAAGTTAATATTTCTTCAGGTTCCGGTTTCTGCAATGCTGGTAATGTAGCCAGATGCATTTTTATGTTTTGGAATGCTTGTTCACATCAGTCGTTCCAATCAAATTTATTTTTCTTCTTCAGTATATCAAAAAAGGGTTTGCACCGTTCTGATGATCTAGCAATAAATCTGCTTAAAGCGGCCAAACATCCATTTAATTTCTGTACACTTTTAATGCTGTTGGGTGATGGCATATCTGTTATTGCTTGAATCTTTGCTGGATCAACTTCAATTTCCATTTTTTGTAACCAAATAACCCAAAAAACGTCCCGAAGTAACACCAAAAATACACTTCTCCGGATTAACTTTCATCTTGTATTTTCGTAATGCACCAAAAATTTCAGTGAGGTCTTGTAGATGATTGATAGATAATTTACTTTTTACCAACATATCATCCAGATAAACTTCTACAATTTGCCCGATCCAAGGTTTGGATATTGCATCAACCAGTCGTTGATATGTTGCTCCCGCGTTTCGTAATCCAAATGGCATCCTGGTATAGCAATACAACCCCCGTGGACTGAAGAATGCCGTATGTTCTTGATCAGCTTCTGCAAGTGCAATCTGGTTGTATCCTGACTGACCATCCATAAAAGATAATGCCTCATGGCCTTCTACAACATCTACCAACTGATCAATGTTGGGAAGTGGATAACTATCTTTCGGACATGCCTTATTTAAATTGGTGAAGTCTATACAGATTCTTACTCCATCGTTCTTTTTTGGAACGATCACCATATTAGAAATCCACGTTGGATATCGTACTTCACGAATGAATCCTGCATTTAAAAGCTTTGCTAACTCTTTTTCTACTGGATCGTGATAATCCGGTGCAACCTTACGTATCCGTTGTCGAATTGGTATAGCATCGGGACGTATTTTTAATTCATGTTGTACAATATTTGGATCTATCCCGGGCATGTCTTCCATGTTCCATGCAAATATATCTAAAAAATCACGAAGTAGCTTGATCAAACTTTTCTTCATGTCTTCTTTCATCAATGTTCCAATTCGCACTTGCTTAGGCAATTTTGTAGTTCCAATATTTATAATTTTAGTTTCTTCTACAGAAGTGAAAATTGGTTTAGGATTCCCGATCGAAGTTGGAGTTCCCTTTAATTGCTATGAGGATCCTTCGAATTGCCGATTTGTTGAATTTTCTTGATTCTTACTGCTTTCTCCTAATTCATTTTTTGCTTTTTGTTCGATGTTTCTTTTCAAGTATTGATTATATCCTCTTCCTTTGCTTTGATTTTACGGTCTTTCTTCCTTTCCCGCTGTTGTTGTTCCCGTTCTTCATTCATTCTTACTTCTGCCATTATACAAAACTTTGCATCATCTTGATCTCCCTTGATCTCCATTTCTCCTTGCGGTGTTGGAAACCGCGAATATTGATGATAAGTTGAAATTACACCTTTCAGCTGGTGTACCCATCGTTTCCCGATTATTGCATTGTATGGGGATGGAGCATCTTTTACGCTGAATCTTGTCAAGATGTTAATTGGTCCAGCAGATACTTGCAAATCAATATCTCCTTCGGGTCTTGAAGCCATTCCATTGAACCCATAAATAACATATCGGGATGGGATTAACTGATCTATTTTTAGTCCCATTTTGCAAAATGTGTCATGAAACAACACATTTAAAGAACTGCCCCCATCCAAAAGAATTTTTCTAACGCTCCACCCTGACATTAGCAATGTAAGAACCAAAGGATCATTATGCATCTCAATTTCTTGATTTACTTCCTGTGCCGAGAAAGTTAAAGGGGATGCCATCCAGTCTTCCCAAGCTTCCGTTATTCTTCCTGATACTTTAAAAATTTCATGGTCCCGAATCCTCTTGCATAACTTTTTATTGATTGCAGCGTTCATATCTCTATCTCTTTCTTCTGAAAATGATATCATATTAATGGTTTGTTCGTTATACGGGATATGCACTGCCTTGCCTTTTTCTGGTCTTGCTATTGGTTCGGGACTTTGAATGTATTCTTTCAACTCTCCTGCATCAATCATTCTTTTTACTAGTATAATTAAATTCCTGCAATTATCTGTTGTGTGCCCTTTATAACTTGATACTCACAATAACCTTTTGAATGTTGTGTGAACTCAGGCTGATTGCCTCTTGATGGTGGCCACTGAAAATCTGGTTTATTTTTTATGATTTCGAATAATTCAGAATATGATATATTGAGTTTTGTGAACACTCTTTCTTGAAATCGCTGAACAAATTTTTTGTTATCCCCTTGCCGTGGGCGCTTTGATTCTCTTGGTTCAGATTTATGAGGGAATTTCTTTTTTTGTTCTGGTGATACTTCGATTGAATTTGTCCTTTTTATGTTTCTTTGATTTCGCGAATTACTTCTCGGACCTTGTTCTTGCACATCTTGCAATCTTGCACATGTTTCTATTATTTTCCTGAGCTGTCCCTCAGTTTTGGGATTGTTACGATGAATTTCAATAAAAAGTTGACATCTCCGATCAGCGATTCCCCACTTATAATGATTGATCGCTATACTTCAATCTCCATCTCCAATTGATTGGCAAATTATATGCCATCGGTCCGTGTATGACCGAATTGTCTCTTCTGGCCATGATGTAAGGGAATATAGTCTGTCCACTCCCGAATCAACGGGCTTGTTGTACATGTATGCCTCGAGAAATTTCCTCACTAATTGTGAATAACATTGAATGGAACTTTCTGGAAATCTGTCATACCATAATAATGCTGAACCTTTCAAACTTGATGGGAAGCATCGGCACATTATTGCTTCGTGTCCATCCCATCGTGACATCACTCGATTATAATATTTTAAGTGTGAGGTCGGGTCCTTCGTACCATCATAACATTCAAATACAGGGATACTGTCTTCTCTTGGCAATGGAACACATGTCAACTGTTGAGCCAGCGGTGTTCGTTTGGCTTCCTTCAGCACTTCTTCAATTCTTCCTCCTTCTTTATTTTTTAACCCTTTTATCTCTTCTTTCATTTGCTCCATAGCTTCAATACATTTTTGCCATTGTGCACGTTGAATTTCTTGATTTTCCCGTTGCCTCCTAGCCCGGGATGATGATCCTGCTAATACCATTCTCTGATCTTGATTTTCCCTTTCATTTTCGGGGTGCATGCCTTCCAGAAATTGCTTCTTGACTTCGTGACCCTGTTGTTGCTAGTTTTTCCTCACGTTGAATCGCATTTTTCAAAGCTTGATTTCCTTTAGTTAATAATGCAATTTGATCATTACTGGCTCTTTGTTCTCTTCTTATTTCATTCATTTCTTCCAGCATATTTTGAAGATGATTTACTTCATTTCGTGAATTCTCATGATATGACGATTTATTTTGAATAATGGTATTTGGTGTTAATTCCTGATTAGGTATATGATTTCCTAAATCACTCTGCTGTTGTTCTGGTTCACTCTCTTCTTCCATTTGTCTGTAATTTTGTCCGTCGTTACTGTCCTGATTTCCGGAGCCTGCTTCTTGAGACATATTTCTTCTGGATTCTTTGTTTCTTGATTGTTTCTTTTCTCTCTTGAATTCTAATGATCTTTCAAAAGTTAGCCACATAATTTCTTAACATATTATTTAATAAAGAAAGAGTCAAACACTAATTTACTGACCTTCTAAAAATCTATCTATACTTTTAGCAAAATAATTTGTATCATCTACCATGAATCTTTTAAAATTCATATAAAAGGAAATCAAACATTTAAACAGATCAATTCAAACTTAAAACTTTTACTTTTCAATGACATACAATTTTCCTTTTGCATATCACATATAGGTTATTATGCAATAGAAAAATCCATTTTTGGAAACACATATACTAAATTTCTTTACTTTTTGAAATACATCAGAAAAATCCGTTTTTCTTGAACAGGTAGGATAAATCCTTTGACACAATCCCTGTTTCTAGCGCCAAATTGTTTATGCCAAAATTCTCATTGACATGAACAACCTATAAATTGATAAGATTAAGTAAATCAAAAGATTTTAACTAACATTTTGATACACAGAATCCTCTTTAAAATCAATTAATTAGAAAGGTTTCAATTAACCATTTATTTTCTTATCAAACATTTGATCAAATTACAGTCCCTAATTCCATATCTAATTCATGATCTTTATATGTATAGAAGATGAATCATGATAGTGAAACTTTAAAATAGTATCTTACACAATAAATACATACCTAATGATCTTTTCTTTCTTCTATGATTACTCTTCCTTAGGCTATTCTTCTTTCAATTTTCCGGCCCCCTCTCTGTTGAATGATCTCTTCTATTTATAGATTATCTAATGGGTCCCTCTTGTCCCGATACCTTCTTTCGTTCTCCTTATTATCTTTAGATTGGGATGATTGTATAGTTGACAGGTCATGCTCTTCACTTTTTTAGTCCGTTACCTTGTATGATTAACACGTACTCTTCGTTCTTTGAGAATCGCTTTTGTCCCGATCATAGGTGTCAGTCATGTGGTTAAAGTAATTATTGCCTTTACTTTCCCGTTCAATAAGCATTTAATGCTATCTGTTTCAACCAGTGTGATACTACTTTCCCGATCTTATGTGTCAATCATGTAGGGATTTATTCAGTCTTTCACATCTGTCATTTACTCGATCCTTTCATACGGCTTTGATTGTGTGCTTCTCGTTCTTCTTAGATCCACTGCTTCTTTCCTTAATCATCTTACACGTGTCGTCCTCCTTTTATTTCCTAACACCCTCCACACATAAAACATTTAATGGTTAAAGAGAGGGAAAATTGAAAATATATCCCGGATTTATGAAGTTGATCATGATGGTGATTGATTGACGGAAGAGGGACTTGATAATTGTGTGAAATTAATTTAAATGTCAAGGACATAACTGTCTAAAAATATATATTTAACGAAAAAAATAGACGACTGAAATATATGCTTTAATTTCTAACGTTATATGACAGAACTGATAATTTAAATCTGGGACATATTTCTAATTATCCTTTGAAATGTTGCATGAGTTTGAAATCTCCGCAGAGAAAAAGCACATACAAGACAAATGAATAAGTTTCCAACCGACAACGCTGCATTCATTAGTTTGAAATCTCCACTAAGAAAAAGCACATACAAGACAAATGAATAGGTTTGCAACCGACAACGCTGCATTCATTACAAGCTCAGTGGCCACTAGGGTAGACCACATGAAGTGAAGTGAACATTACGTGTTCGATTTTTCTTACCTTAGTCCCTCGCTTCTTCATCTATATAAATCGCACAAATTCTCGTTCACTTAGCATCAAAACTCACAGAGTTCACAAAATCAGTAATCTTAATTCTCCACTGTCTCTTGCTTTTCTTCATTTAATAGGATGGCGAAGAATACATCCTTCAGTTACTTATTTGTCTTTGCAGCGTTGGCTTTGTTTGCAGTGATGATGATGAACCAGATGCCAGTATCCATGGCTGCTTGCGAAGTCACACAATTGTCACCATGCTTAAACGCGATTTCGTCAAATGCCAATCCAACTGCAACTTGCTGCAGTAGGCTGAGGTCCCAGGTACCTTGCCTCTGCACCTACGCTAAGAACCCTAACCTTAGCAAGTATGTCACTAACCCCAACGCTAGACGTGTGGCAAAGATATGTAAAGTAGCAGTTCCAAAATGCTAGGCCACTCCTCTACCTGGAGTTCGGTTATTTATCATATTGCTGATGATTGATGATGAGAGTGAACTTTATTTGTGTAGGGCAAATAAAACCTTGTCTATGTATGAGGGCTGTAACCGTGTATTAAGGCATTATCTCGGATCTCTCGAGTCCTGGCTTGAGGTGTATGAGAATGTCATTTTTTATCTTTCCTGACGAATTTGTAATTCCTAATAAAATCTTTGTTGCGATATATACTGCTTATACTATAGTGGATTGTCAGTCTAAATGAGGACGCCTCGTCTACAAATTCCTGTAGTCTTGGACCCAATTAAATTATTATTTTTTGAAGCATGGACACAATTAATGAACCCACCACATTTGGGGTCCCCCTCTTAATTTAAGGTCATCTAATAGTTTGAACCAGGGCTATCATGAATTTAAGAAAGGTAGAAACGTTTTCATTGCCCAATCTTATAGTCCTGAGATCTTCTCTCTTATTTTTCTATTAACCATCTGCTTTTTATCATTTATTTTGGGTGTCCCATATTCCTTTGTTGGTCTGTTGCTAAACTGCTATGCTTGAGTATCGGTGGTTCATGCGGGAGATGACCCATATATCTATCATAATGATTATGTTCACTCTGGCTTCCAATTTTTCTATCACAAGTATTATTTCTTCTAGCTGAACAATAATGTCTCACACTAACACATGTATTGTATCGTTGACACACAGTTACAAGTGTCGTAACTTGTTAACCCAATTTCCCCCTAATTTTCAGCTGAAATTTTAAAATTATATTAACTAATTTTATGCTCACATACTGTTTGCTTAAATTCCTCAATGAAATATTTTTTATGTTGAAATTTATGAATGTTGGAACAATTGATGATCTCACACTTGCAAAACAAAGATTAAGTACAAAAGATGACGGTTGAGTCACGACCAGGTCGCTCTCTTTAAGACGTTTTGTGGCTTTGCCTTGAGTTTGTGCAAGCAGTTTTTTCTTCGTCATAACGTCCCTAGGATAAAACAACCGAGAAGAAAACTCCCTATCAATCTCTCATGTACACAATGAGAGATTGAACACTCCACTCTTTCTAACCTTGCTCAGAACCTTAATCTCTTGAGTAACATTATTTTTCACAAAAAAACAAAACCAAAAACGAGTATATCTTTTTGTTTCTCAAAAACTGTTTTATTACCCAAAATGAAAAAGAAAATTAGTTAATAAATATTGCCATTAATTCAGAATTAATTCCTACCATAAAAAACAATCAAAAACCGTCAAAATAATTAGTGCGAATAAAAACTAATTATGGGTAGTAAAACGTTTTCAAAAGATATTTCCAATTGAGCAAAAATTATTTTTCAAATCCAAGAGACCTCCCAAGACCCCCAAGGCCCCGCTCCCGGACTAATGTTATACACGTACGGGTACGTGCACATTTACACCCAATTAGTAGGGGAGGGGATTTGAACTTGTGACCTACATTGCAAGGCCAAAATCCTTTACCACTAGACTAGAGATTATATGTTGATATAAATGTCCAAGAAAATTCTTTTAAACATATATCCTAACAATCCCCCACTTATATTTTTAAAAATCATTGAGCACGTACAATTATGTGCATAAGCAAAGGTATTTTTCGATTTTGAACCTTTACTCAGTATTACGTTCTCTAAACTCTGACATAGAGTGAACATATGTCTTTGAACTCTATGGAGAGAAAAGATTACTTAAAACACACAAACTATACTAAGAGTAAAGTCCTAATGCCAGCACATTACGACCTTGTGCTTATCCCAGTTTTAATGAATGACCTAGAGAACTGCCCATGTTCTCATAGAAAGCGGTCACACTTTCACATTCACATAGGTGAGTCTATCAAAGGTACTCCTGTATCTTGGTATCCCAATCTAAATAGATCTATAGAAAACATTAAGATTTAAAGAACTCAACCTTAACTCGCTTCAGGATATCATGCCATGGGAAAGATGCATGATTCTATATTCATATCATTTGTAAACCGTTATTCCCTTTGAACCTATTTCTAGGTGGGTATCCATCATAAAATGACTCAATTTCTAATGGGAAAAAGTCCCGTGCCTTTAGAGGTAGTTAATACCTTTTCTCTAGCTAATCCTTTCGTCAAAGGATCAGCTAAGTTATATTCAGTCCTAACATGATCCACACGTACAACACCAGTTGTGAGAAATTCTCTAACTGTGCTGTTCTTTCTACGCAATTGTCGATTCTTACCGTTATAATAACAGTTCTGTACTTTTGCAATAGCCGCGGTACTATCGCAGTGGATTATGATAGCTGGTATCGGTCTGTCCCATACAGGAATGTCATAAAGTAATTTTCTCAACCATCCTGCTTCTCACTAGCTTGTGCTAGTGCTATCAATTCAGACTCCATTGTAGATTGAGCTAGAATTGTCTGTTTCTTTGACTTCCAAGAGACAGCGCCTCCAGCGGTATTAAACAAATATCCACTGGTGGCTTTGGAGTCATCTGAAAGTGCATTCCAATCAGCATCGTAATATCCTTCAAGGACTGCGGGAAACCTCTTATAGTGTAATCCTAGGTTAACGGTCTTTTTAAGATACCGCATAACCCTCTCAACTGCATTCCAGTGCTCCAAACCAGGACAACTGGTAAACCTGCATAAAACCCCCACTGCATACGCAATATCTGGTCTGGTACAATCAGTTGCATAACGAAGACTACCAATTATACTAGCATATTCAGATTGTCTAATGCTATCACCAGTATTCTTAAAAAAGTTAACACTAGAATCAAAAGGAGTACTTACAAGTTTACAATCAAAGTAAATGTACTTCTTTAAAATCTTTTCAATATAATGAGATTGATCGAAAGAAATACCATCATCATTTCTAGTAATATTGATTCCCAGAATTACACTAGCTTCACCCAAATCTTTCATTTCAAAGTTAGAGCTAAGCATATTCTTAGTTTCTTCAACCACAGACAAGTTAGAACAAAAATTAGCAAATCATCCACATACAAACAAATCATGATGCATGCATTGTTTTCAAACTTATAGTATATGCATTTATCACTTTCATTAATTCTGAAAGCATGTGAAATCATCAAATTATCAAATTTCTCATGCCACTGCTTAGGAGCTTGTTCCAAACCATAAAGTGACTTATCTAACTTACACACTTTTTGTTCTTGACCAGGAATAACAAAACCTTCAGGTTGGTCCATATAAATCTTCTCTTCTAACTCACCATTTAAGAAAGCTGTTTTAACATCCATTTGATGAACAACAAGATTATGCAAAGCAGCAACATCAATCAAAACACGAATAAAAGTCAATCTAGTAACATGAGAATAAGTATCAAAGAAGTCTACATTTTATCTTTGTCTAAATCCTTGAGCTACCAACCAAGCTTTGTATTTGTCTACCGAGCCATCAGGATTCAACTTCCTTTTAAGTACCCATTTACAACCTATTGGTTTGCAACCAGGAGGGAAATCTGCTAAGTGCCAAGTTCCATTAAAATTATGAGAGTCCACTTCATTGTCTATTGCTTCCTGCCAAAAACTAGAATCTGGAGAATTAAGTGCCTCTTGAAGATTGGAAGGGTCTTCCTCTATGGTATAGGCATAAAAGTCAGGACCATAGTCCTTCTCAGTCCTATCTCTTTTCCTACGCCTGAGGTCAACTTCACTGTCCCTAGATTCTTCAATTCTAGGTTCTTCTATTCTAAGTTCAGAACTTGTACTAGGTGCAACACTAGGTACAGAACCCCCAATATTTCTAGATTTAAAGGGAAATCTATCTTCAAAGAAATCTGCATCAATAGACTAAATAATAACTTTATTTTTAAGATCAAAAAATCTATAAGCTTTACTATTTTGAGCATACCCAACAAAAACACATTCATAAGCTTTACTAGATAACTTTGATCTTTTAGGATCAGGAATACGAACATAAGCTAAACAACCCCATACTTTGAAATAAGAAACATTTGGTTTTCTGTTTTTCCAAAGTTCATATGGAGAAATTTTTGTTTTTGAATTTGTAACATGATTCAAAACATAACAAACAATCAACAAAATTTCTCCCCACCAGTGAGAGGCATCACCAGAACTAAGTAAACATGCAGTCACAAGAGTAGTAAAAGTACGATTTTTTCTTTCAGCTTTTCCATTCATTTCAGGGTTATAAGGAGCAGTTTTTTCATGTATAATTCTAGAAGATTCATAAATTTCAGTAAAAGGTTTAGAATCATATTCAGTGCCTCTATCACTACGAAATCTCTTAATTTTCCTACCAAAATGATTTCCCACTTCAGCAATAAAAACTTTAAAATTTTCAATAGCTTCATTCTTATGACTTAGCAAGTAAACATAAGTATAATTAGAAAAATCCTCAATAAATGTCATGAGATATCTTTTTCCATTTCTAGTTAATACACCTTCAAATTCACACAAATCAGAATGCACTAACTCAAAAGGTTCAGATTCTCTAATAACAGATTTATGAGAACTCTTGGTTATTTTTGCTTGACTACAGAATTCACATTTTTCAAAGTCATGCATGGATAGTTTAGGAATAAGACCTAACTTGCTCATGGTATCCACTGATCTACTGTTCACATGACAAAATCTAGCATGCCAAACATTAAGAGTACACACCATATAAGAAGAAGATGCAATTTTATTCATTTCAACATTAAGCTTAAATATTCCATCAGTAGCATAGCCTTTTCCTACAAACATTCTATTTTTAGTAATTGTGTAAAGATCAGATCCAATAGTTTGATACAATCCAGCCTTGTTGAGAAGATAGCCGGAAAAAAGGTTCTTTCTCATTTCTGGGGTGTGAAGGACATCTTTCAGCATAAGTGTCCGACCAGAAGTAAACTTCAGTTCCATCGTACTAGAACCTTTCACAATAGTGGTGTGAGAGTCTCCCAACAACACTTTCGTATCCTTGATTTATGTATAACTCTTAAATAGGGACCCATCAAAACAACAATGATGCGAAGCACCACTTTCTATCCACCACTCATCGGATCCACCAACCATATAAAACTCTGGGTCTAAAACCATGGCAACTATAACGCTTTCAACAGCATTAGCTTGTGAGCTATTTTTGCCCTTGTTATTTCTGCAATTCCGAGCCATATGGCCTGGTTTACCACAGGCATAACAATTAAAATAAGAATTAGAATTCTGTTCATTTCTTGATGGGGGTTGGTTCTTGTATTGAATAGGTTTTCCTTTCTTTTGGTTCTTGTCAGGTTTCATAATCCTTTTCTTAGGTTTCAAACTCGATTGAGTATGAATTTTATTGTTTGAAACAATAAGAATCTCTTCCTTTCTATCTTGTTTCTGTGCCTCCTCTTCAACCTGATTTTAACAATCAAACTTTCCAGAGAAAATTCCTTAGTTTTATGACGCAAAAAATTACGATAATCTTTCCAAGTGGGATGCAACTTATCAATCATTACAGCTACTTGAAATTGTTCATCGATTTTCATACCTTCAGTTAGAATTTCATGAGCTATTTTCTGAAGTTCATGAGCCTAAGCAACCACTGATTTTTCATCCACCATTTGATATTTCATGTAGAGGCTTATAACATATTTCTTCGATCCGGCTTCCTCAGTATCATACTTTTTCTGTAAAGCTTCCAACACATCTTTAGCAGTATCAAATGTGAAGTAATATTCATACAAATCATCAGAAAAAGCATTAAGGATATAACTTTTGCAATCAAAATCATCATCAACCCATTTTTCATAGGCTTTTTGTTTTTCTTCAGCAGTTTGGGTCACAGGAGGTTCTTCAGTCGGTTGTGGAGTTGCACTTGTAGTAGGTGCATCTTTTGGATCAGCTGGTTTACAGGAGGTCACCATCATGTGCAGCTTCATCAGTTTGAGATAAAAGAACAACTTTTGTTTCCATCTTCTGAAGTGAAGTCCTCCAAACTTGAAAGGCTTATTGATATCAGCAACAGTTTTCTTATCAGTCTCCATGGCAGAAAAACCGTCTTAAAATTTTTGGAACAATTGAAGATCTCACACCTGCAAAACAAAGATTAAGCATAAAAGATGACGGCTGAGTCACGACCAGGTCGCTCTCTTTAAGACGTTTCGTGGCTCTGCCTTGAGTTTGTGCAAGCAGTTCTTTCTTCGTACAACGTCCCCAGGATAAAACAGCCGAGAAGAAAACTCTCTATCAATCTCTCACGCACACAATGAGAGATTGAACACTCCACTCTTTCTAACCTTGCTCAGAACCTTAATCTCTTGAGTAACAATATTTTTCACAAAAAAACCCAAAAACGAGTATATCTTTTTGTTTCTCAAAAACTGTTTTATTACCCAAAAATGAAAAAGAAAATTAATTAAGAATTATTGCCATTAATTCAGAATTAATTCCTACCATAAAAAACAATCAAAAACGGTCAAAATAATTAGTGCGAATAAAAACTAATTATGGGTAGTAAAACATTTTCAAAAGATATTTCCAATTGAGCAAAAATTATTTTTCAAATCCAAGAGACCTCCCAAGACCCCCAAGGCCCCGCTCCCGGACTAATTTTATACACGTACGGGTACGTGCACATTTACACCCAATTATTAGGGAAGGGGATTTGAACTTGTGACCTACCTTGCAAGGCCAAAATCCTTTACCACTAGACTAGAGATTATATGTTGATATAAATGTCCAAGAAAATTCTTTTAAACATATATCCTAACAATCCCCCACTTATATTTTTAAAAATCATTGAGCAAGATCCGTACAATTATGTGCATAAGCAAATGTATCTTTCGATTTTGAACCTTTACTCAGTATTACGTTCTCTAAACTCTGACATAGAGTGAACATATGTCTTTGAACTCTATGGAGAGAAAAGATTACTTAAAACACACAAACTATACTAAGAGTAAAGTCCTAATGCCAGCACATTACGGCCTTGTGCTTATCCCAGTTTTAATGAATGACCTAGAGAACTGCCCATGTTCTCATAGAAAGTGGCCACACTTTCACATTCACATAGGTGAGTCTATCAAAGGTACTCATGTATCTTGGTACCCCAATCTAAATAGATCTATAGACAACATTAAGAGTTAAAGAACTCAACCTTAACTCGCTTCAGGATATCATGCCATGGGAAAGATGCATGATTCTATATTCATATCATTTGTGAATCGTTATTCCCTTTGAACCTATTTCTAGGTGGGTATCCATCACAAAATGACTCAATTTCTAATGGGAAAAAGTCCCATGCCTTTAGAGGTAGTTAATACCTTTTCTCTAGCTAATCCTTTCGTCAAAGGATCAGCAAAGTTATATTCAGTCCTAACATGATCCACACGTACAACACCAGTTGTGAGAAATTCTCTAACTGTGATGTGCTTTCGACGCAATTGTCGATTCTTACCGTTATAATAACAGCTCTGTACTTTTGCAATAGGCGCGGTACTATCGCAGTGGATTATGATAACTGGTATCGGTCTGTCCCATACAGGAATGTCAGAAAGCAAGTTTCTCAACCAACAGTGAGAGTGGTGATGGGGGGAGGGAAAAGGTTCGACTATGGTGCATATATTGGTGGTTGCGTTAAGCTTAGTGCATTTGGGTTTGCAATTGATGCAGAACGTAGAAGAAATATTGGTTCAATTGTGAAAGACGAAAAGACTGAGGATTCATACTGGTTATGGGGTTGGTGCATTTTTGTTCCTCTGTTATTTTTTTATTTTTTTCATTTAATTTAATAATTATATTGTCGATGACCAAGTATTCGTACTCTTGATATTGTAATCACAAGACTTATCATTATTTATAATTAAAAGATTTTCGTAAGTTTATATTTTTATAGTGATCGTATAATCTGTTATGCATCTATAAAAAGGTATGCTTAATCTATTATGCAGTTAAAAGATAGATGCATAACACATTATGCATATTTTTTGTTGGTTATATAATCGGTTATGCAACTATAAAAATGGATCCATAACTATAACTATCTATGTATCAGCAAAAATGGCTGCACAATCGAACATAAACAAGATGAGATTGAAAAAAATTAAAATGATAAAATCCCCTCAATTGATCCATTAACAAACCCCTCTCAGTTCCTCCACCGAAATCAGTTGTTTCTAAAACTAAAAAGGGTAGTTTAGCCTTTAATTCAAAAAAAATGGAATTTAAAAAAAAATACGGGCTTCTCGGTGATATTTTCATAAAATATGGGTGTGTCTATAATTTTTTCAGAATGTGGTTTTATGAGAGAAAAAAGAAACAAAAAAGTGGACTTGACAGTAGATTTTAATTATTTAATATAATGTTATAGACTGTTTAAGGATTGAATTAGCTTTCGGTTTCTTCTGCACAATTGTAAAGTTTTACGAGAGCTTTCTATAGTTCATCTAATATGGATAAATAGATATTTATTTATGATAAAATAAGAAAATTTCACGTTACAGAGCAATTGTTGGAATTAGTAGTATAGTAATTTCAATTAGCTATTAACCGTAAACTTGTGTGATGTAGCGTTATGCTTATTCACTATACCAAAATCAAGGATTAGCAACTCAGATTCACAACAGCTTAAACCCTATTGTGAATTCACAACTAATTATTTCCGTTGCTAAATTTTCACAACTACCCATCCTTGTTTTAAATTTCACAACAGCTAAAGCTCTGTTGCTAATTGCAGAAGATTTTTTTTAGGCGTGTGAAAGTCATTTGCATATATGGAGAATGATCATATATGTCAATAGGGTATAATGAAGTAAAGAATGATCATATAGGACAGGTTAGTATCCTTTAGATCACCATTTGCATATATGGTATGGAGAATGAAAATCTGTTTATCTTTTCCCAAAATCATTATTGATCCTTTGGAGTTTGGAATGGGTCATTATCAGTTTTGTAGCAAGTCCTTCGTTGTTTGTTAAAAAGAAAAGTCAAGGGGTTATGGGGAAACTTAGAGAGAACCATTGGTTGATTGTTAGAATAAAGTGGAAGCTCTTGTCTTGTTTACTATGTTCTTGTGTGCTCTATTTGTATTCTCTTGTAAATATGTAGATATGTATAATCACAAAAATAAGAAACAATGGGTTCCCTTTAATACCCAATGTTACAGTAGTGGTAACTAATATATTAAATAACTGTAGTATTTGGTTCAGTTTCGTGATGAGATGAGAAACCATATGGATGTGGAATATTCTGGTTTGAGCTCGATACATTCTTAAGAGATTCTTGCTAGTAGCGGCTCTTTGGTGTCTCTTGGAATTTGGTAATGTTTTTCTTTGGAAACGCTAACATTCTGCGCATTATCATTTCGTTTTTTTTGTATTCTTAGAGAGTATGTTCCTGTTTATGAAGTACATTTACATGTATGAATATGACTTATTACCGCTCAATATGTGTGCTTGACGTTTCTGATCATGGAAGTGTTTCTGATCGTATCATGAGCTACTATGGTGATTCACCAAGGGGAATGGTGAATAAAGAGCTATACTCTCATGTTGTAAGGTTTCCAAATATATAAATTGATAGTTTTCATGTTCTGGTAGGCTTACTACATTTCTCTCATATTTATCCTTGTCCTCTTCTCATTTCATTTAGTTCCTTGCAAAATAATTCTGGTTTATATATAAGGTTTAGTGAGATAAATCCCATAGTCGTTGAACTTGAAGAAAGCAATGCACTTGCCCTTGCTATTGTTCCACCAGGTTATCTCCCCTCTTTCTTTTATGCCTTTAATGTGTTGTTTCGCATGTGATAACATTTGTTTTGAGTTATCTCTATGGTTGGCCTTGTATGTGCTACCTATTTTAGGATTATGTCATTCATTCTTCATTCAACTTTACAGGAGGTGGTCCTCAAACAAATCCAGGAATGATGTAAACTAAGTTAAAGTCTTATTGAAATCTAGAGTAAATGTGTAGATGAAAATATAGTTGTTTCCTTCTCTTTCTTTTGTAAAATGTCTTAAATGGTGCTCTCATGTATCATTGAACATATCAATATCAATATAAGTGGTGCAGAATATGATTGATTGATGAATCACAGGGTTATGGGGTAGTTGCAGGATAAAATAGAATAGGGGAAGGGGGATTTTTAACCAGGTCAATAAAGACTGACTTTTTTTTTTGTTGCAAAAATTTAGCAGCAGCTGGGTTCTGTTGCTAAATTTATACCAGAAAATGGAAGTTGGTCTTCTTTGACTTAGTCAAGAATTTTAGTAACAACAGTAAAAAATTAGCAACAAATGAGTCTTGTTGCTAAATTTTTACCAGAAATTCTGGATCGGTTTTCGTTGACTTAGTCAAGATTTCTCAACTAACAGTAAAAAATTCACAACTGCTTGTAAATTGTTGCGATTCAAAATTCACACCAACTATATTTTTATTTTAAAAATTTGTTACAACACATTTGACAACATCTAAGTGCAGTTGCGATCCTTATTTGCAACATCTGGAGCCAGTTGCTAATGCCCATTTTTGGTGTAGTGATTGTATGAGCCTATTAGCTATGTTCTTAGAGTGCTTGTATGATTAGCAATTAGTCTATATTAACAACGATCAATTCAAAGGATAAACCAGTGGATTGTAGATTTCAAGGTAGGTATGGCTTGTTTTCAAATGAGGTGGGAATCGATAACGATCTCTCTTGTATTCATTATTGTATTTTCTAAATCTATCAATTGTGAAATCCTTGCATAACTTTGCTACTACATGATATATGTATGTAATACAAACTATTTTTCTTCTATATTTTGGGATGGGATTGGATCTTTGAAACAACTAATATTTGTATTTTGGGAGTAATTACTTATTTTCAAAAATTACTTCTTTTCATTGACTGAAAAACGGTTATAAACTTTACTTATTATTTGAATGGAAGGAAAGAGGCCTCTTGTTGTTTGGTGTGAAGTGTGAGTCCAAATTTATTATATATATATATATATATATACTTATATAGGCCCAGAATATTGTCTGAGGGGCATCCGAGGTGCCCAATATTATAAATAGGGGTGTAAAGGCTACCAATATATTATTATTTCTGCCGAAAAACTCATATCTCATATATGAATGTTTATTGTTCTTTAAAATTACTTTAGAAAGAGGGATGATGAGAATCTTATATATGATTGTTGGATTGACGCATGGTTTGAATGGACATTCCATGATAGATTTTTTATGGATATAATGTTATCATTATTCGATTATCTAATTGCTTAATATGTATAGTGGGTGTATGAATGAGGTATTGGTAAGGATACAAATCTGCATCTAACTAAGTGAAGGGCGCTTTAATGATTATTAAAGAATCTGCAAGAGTCAACCTTACTACTCCGAAGGATTATGTTACTCAACTATTATTGTTGTGAATGTGTGCCAGTTGGTTGGTAACAATTTATATTTTTGTACAAATTATTATCTCAATATGCTTTATTTGTATTATGTGTCTTACCGGTTTTCAACAAAACATGCATTATCTTCAAACCATGCTAGTGATTGCTTGATAGTTAATTATTATTTCTACTGGGCACCCCTTTAGGAATAATGTGTTTAACTCAATTCCCACTTTCAGTTTTAGAGAGAGATAAAGTGGTGTTCGTGGTGATGATTTTTCAAGATGGAAAGCTTGGAGGAATCGATTTTGTTCGTTGGTTAGATTACATTATATTTATTATGTTATTATATTTTATTTACAAATCAACTCATTATTGTATATGTATCATCTGAGAGATGTTCTTATATATAATTTCTGAACCTTTAATTGAATGTTTAAATAAATGTTGTAGATACCTAATGTCTTAGAATATAGAATAGTCTCTTAGATTTCTATGTAGGTGAATTTTGGGGTGTTACAGGATCATCAAGAGGTTGAACAGAAATCACATTTCTTATTCACAACAGTTATTTTTATAACGGCATGGTGCATTTGGAGAGAGAGGTTTTTTTAAGTATTTCATAACAAATCCGAGTCCCAGCCAACGTTATTAACCTGGAATTGAGGAATTCGGTATCCATATCATTAATCCCTACTCTACTCATATTTCCATGGCTTTAATGATCTTTCTGATAATTGTTATATTAAATATTGTGATACATCTTTTGATGAAAACACTAAAGCTACTGGTTTGGGTCTTATTTTTACTGATAAAACAGGATCCTTTCAAGGATATAAACTTGTTGGAGGAGTAGCCAAAACTTGTTGGCATGATGCCTTATTTCTATTCTCAAAGCATGTAATTGGTTTATACTTAAGTAAAATCTCTTTTTTCTTAGCAAATTGTTTTTTTAATAAAAATATGAAAATATAATATAAAATAGTATTATTGAGAATGTATGTTCATGTTTTACTAACTTGCATCTAATTTTATCGTGCAATGAACATATAGTTCAGAATAAATCCGTTACATTATAGAAAAATTGTATGAACGCAATATCGTTAAAGCACGGGTTATATAAAGTCAGGGACGGGCCTAGTAAGGGGCTAAACTAGGCTATAGCCCGTCCCTGTTTTCTCCCAACAAAAGAATTGATGTAGAAATTTATAAAATTTTATTTTTAACCCACCTAAAATTATACTCCCTCCGTCCGGAAATAGGTGACCTAGTTTAAATTTGCACAATTCTTAAAGCAATAAGGAGAAAAGAGTATTTGTAAGTATTTTTTACAATTATATCATTGTAGATAATAATTAGTAAAATTTAGATTTAATTTATCTCTTAAAATATACGACGGATTTTCGTAAACTTCATACCATTGAAAATCATCTTAAAACACCTATATAACGAATATAAACATGGCTATCAAATTATACATATTTTTTATACTAAAAATAATCAATTAAAAAGGATAGTTTTATAAATATCTCCTTATTTTATAATATAGGTCATCTAATATAGGATAAAATTTAAAGATGAATAGGTCACCTATTCCTGGACGGAGGGAGTAATAATTAGCTTATATAAATTATATACTAGGTATTTTTTAGCCCATGTTAAGAGAGAATTGAAACTTAAACCTTATTTAAAGAAAAAAAAATCTTCTTCTTAACACATTTATCTCTCAATTTTCTTTAATAAACTATAAATTTATTTATGTAAGCTGTTTTTGTTGTTAATTTTTTTGTTTTAATCTTTATTTGTTTATATCTATCTAGTATCTTATAGGTAAATCAAAATAGCCTATTAAATCAGGATTTGTTTCAAAAAAATTACCACATCCTTCGACTGCTTTATTTATCAATATCAATTTTTAGCCCTACCCAAATAAAAATTATGGGTCCATCCATGTATAAAGTTTGTTATGTACCATCTTGGTAAAAACAATTTGAAGCATACATCATGATAGATTGATGCAGCGGATAATAAAGAAAAAAAAGAAAATAGAGGTTTTGTTCAAACTTCAAATATTTCTAGGAATATCGACTATGAACAACGATAATTACTTAGGCTTCAATTTTCCGACTTTAAATAATAATCAATTAAACTTGAAAAAATTTAAGAAATTATTCAAATTCAACTGCTTAAAACAATATATGGAGGACTTTTTTATAGACTTGGGAAAAAACCCTAACTTGCTGGTCAAGAAAGGATGGAAAAAAAAACCTAAACCGACTTAAACCCTAATTTGCTATTTTTGGCAAATTTTGGTCGACCTAAAATAATGAAAGTACTGATAAAATAAAACTATTTGCCACAAACGGCGACCCAAAAGGACTCCTAATGAAGAAGTTATTAACAAAACAAAATTTTTCCTAAAATAGCAAAAACGTCTGTTTGAAGCCCTAAACGATGGAATTTGGCTAAAAAACTGAAGATCATGAGACGAAGTCGTGTTATGTCTTGATCATTGGTCTGTTTCTAATCAAAATAGACCCTCTTGAGCTAAATTATGACACTCGGATCTTTAGTCTCCAAATAGACTATAACTTGCTCATCTGCATTATAGATACATACACTACTTTCTTTGAAAATAAGACTGGAGGACTTTATGATTGTATTTGGCAACATCTAAGTGTTTGTTAACAGTTGGATATCACGTTGCCGCCATTACAAAGATGCTTTTCTAATCACTTTTTATCGTTCATTTCAAAACATAATCCCAAAGGAAGATATGTCTATTGCTAGTAAATATTAATGGAATCTCAGAGGGATCGTTACATAATTTTATCATTTGACTTTAATGAAATAGTCAAAGTAATAAACAATCCAAGAACCGGCGAGTTAATAGAAAAATGCAAAAAAATGCAAAAAAAAAAACCTCTAAACATTAATCACTATGCATTTGTCACTTCCTCATTATCTCACAGATTCTTATCATGAATAGAATCAAAATTTGTGTGTCCAATTTACAACTAAAATTTTCTTTAATATTTAATGTTTTACTTGCATAAATATATAGTTGATATTCTTCTTTTGTTAGAACCCACAAAAAAAGAAAAAAAAAAAGAAAAAAAATGAAACAGCTCTCTTTTTCTTCCATTCCCTTTCTTATTCCTTTTCACTTTTAAGATACCTATGTCCATTGGTAAGAATTAAGGATTAAGTTGTTGTTACTGGACAAATACTTGTTTTCTCTTTTCTCTTAGCTTTCGAAACCAACTTATTTGCAGTCATTCTCTCATTTTATTTCATCATATTTTTCTGAAATGACTAGAAAAATATCACGAAACAACGAGGTAAAAAGTCCTAGTTCCTTTGCAGGTTCTGGCAATGTCAATGATAGTGCTAACTTGCCTAAAGATCAATACCAGTTTCTACCCATAGCTAACGTGAGCCGTATAATGAAGAACTCACTTCCTTCGAATGCAAAGATATTCAAAAGAAGCTAAAGAAACAGTTCAAGAATGTGTATCAGAGTTCATTAGCTTTGTCACCGGTGAAGCATCCGATAAATGTCAAAGAGAGAAAAGGAAGACAATCAATGGAGACGATCTTTTATGGGCTATGATCACACTTGGTTTCGAGAGTTATGTCGGGTCTCCAAAGATTTACCTTAACAAATATAGAGAGATAGAAGTTGAAAAGAACAATATTATGGCTAGACATGGAGATGATGATCAATCTCCCTTGAATGAGGAGATAATTAATTACTAATACTACTAGTATTAGTGGAAGATCCAATGGAATTAAAATTGTCACTAATCTTATCACCAAAACTTCAGAACTTCATGGTGTCAATGCAGGTTCGTATTCTACCGGGCCGAGACCATGGTAAATTCATCTCCATTAAGTCCATTAAGAATAGGTAATCAAACAAAAGGGGTTAAAAGATGGAAAATAAAAGAATTATTTGTTAATAACTTTATTGGATCACCTGTGTTCCGAGGAAATTATCTCATCCAAATTGTGAAGGCAATGCTAATATATATGTATGGGAATATGTTTCATTTTGCATTGAAGCATTAGTATGTTTATATCAGAATTCTCAAAGTATTATAGCTTCCTTATAAAATCTTAGTTTGTTTATTTTACCGAGCTGTTATGATAAATATTGAGTTCAAAACGACATGATACAATAGTATCCTGGAAGGTTACGTTTCAGGCACTTTCTTTTTTTAGAGCTGTTATTTTTTCTGTAGTTCGTTTTAAATATTTAAAATGAACTTATGAATTTAAATGCACTATTTTCAGGCTGTTATTATTGTGAAATATCATATTTAGATAAGCCTTTAGATATTCTTTTTACATTGACAAAATATTAAATGGGAGATTCGGAGGTTGGTCCAGAAATCCGTATACCAGTTATCTTATAGTCCAACGAGATAAATTAATTATCATATAGTCCAAAAACCTTTTGAAAGGTTTAAATTACTTTGTTGCCCATTATTACTCGCGTGTGAACCAATAAATCATCGAAATTGAAACCCCTGAAATTGAAACAAATAAATTATCGAAATTGAAACCCCATAAATCCAGAGAAATTGAAATCGAAAAGACAACTTGAAAACTGAAAATCTATGGCATAAAAATCGAATCAAAAATTAAAATTGGAGAAATCATATTAATCAACGATCATCAACAAAAACAGATCAAAAACCGTGTTATAGATCCAGTGAAGAAGAAAAAGAAGAAGATCATACGTACTAAAGGAAAAAGTGTATGATCCCACAATACATATTGATCCAACAATACATATTGATATGTACCGAAGGAAAATATGTACTGAAGAAAAAAGTGTATGATCCTACAGTACATATTTTTCTTCAGTACATATTGATAGAAAACATGTACTGATAGATAGAAAAAGTTTATGATCCCACGGTATATTTTGGTATATATGTACTTAAGGAAAATAGGTATTGAAGGAAAAAAATGTATGATTCACAGTACATATTGATATGTATTGGAGGAAAATTTGTACTGAAGGAAATAAAGTAGATGATCCATGTACATATTGATATGTACTGGAGGAAAATTTGTACTGAAGGAAATAGAGTAGATGATCCATGTACATATTGATATTTACTGGAGGAAAATATGTAATAAAGGAAATAGAGTAGATGATCCAACATTACATATTGATATGTACTGAAGAAAAAATGTATAATCCCACAATACATATTTTCCTTGGTACATATTGATATGCACCAAAGGAAAATATGTACCGAAGAAAAAAGAGTATAGTCCCACAGTACATATTGAAATAAACAACCTTTAATTATTAAAAAATAATAAAAAATAGCACTAACCGGAAACAGAAAAGAGGAATAATCATCACTTTAATCGACTAAATCATATCGTTTGAATAGACAACCTTCATCTTCCCCTTTTTCCACCATGATATAACCCAACAATATATCTATAAACTTAGATCGATTTTCGAATAGCTTGAATCACAAAACTTCTTCTTTTTATTCACCGAACCGATTCATTTTCGTATCTTGTTCTTCACCTTCTCTTCATAATTATTTCCAAACCCTTGTTCTTCATCTTCCCCTTTTACCACCATCTCTTCTTTTTCTAATTAAAAACCTAATTATATAACATACCTAGATTCTTAGAGAATCGGATCAATCAAACGATCTTCAAAATAACATCTAAATTCCTATAGAACCAGCAGTAGCAGAGAGAAAAATAGATCCAAACTACCCAAAAACAAAAGCAGAGAAAATAAAAATGAATCTTTGTTTTGAAACGAAAGTTTGATTTTCTCTGTGAAGGTAAAGAAAAAAGGGCAATTTTGATATTTAAAAAAAATACTTACCTTAGACCGCACATGTAAAGGACTAGCGGTTAATTAATTTGGTCTAAAATCATGATTTTGGACTAACGAATAATATGAGTTGGGTGAATAAAACTACCCATTAAACGGGTCTTCTAGATAGAATTAACTAGTAATTTCAAAATATTAAAATATCTTAAGGTTACGGGTAATCCATGAGAAACCCGCACCATATGGATATTTTGCGTACCCGCACTCCCCTAATTTGTGGATAGCAGGATGGGTATGAATATTTTTTGGGGGAACAGGGCAGTGATTGGGATTGGTATACCCGCCCATTGCCGTCGCTATTTGCTGGTGGTTAGTTGGTGGTGTTTTGGTTCCGGGAGGACCAATGTTTACGAGGGTGTAGGTCGTCATGTCATGTTGCCAGGACATTAAACACATTAACACTGGAAGGTTACCTATCCGTACAGCACCGGTAAAACTGGCAACTGTGTTATTTTTTTGTCATAAAACACCGAGGTAAGTATAGTTTTATCATTTTCATAGTGTTAGCTTCTGTAAAGATCAGCATAGGCTTCTAGACATACCCATTGTTCCTCTGGTATGAAGAATTCATTTTCTCAGTTTGCATAGATACGGAAAGAAGCAAGAGAATCATTTCAAGAATTTGCATCCGATTTCATTAGCTTTACCACTGGTGGACACGATCTTTTATGGGCTATGACTAAAATTCAGTTTAGGGCCTCTAGGCTCTAACCGTTTACCACACTGACAGTATGAGTATCCATGATCCGTAGCACTGTATGATAATTTTTACTTTAAATAGCCACACCAACTGTGATGACCAAAAATCTGGCATTTTTGAATCACAACCAAAAGCATTTAAACCATAGTACAGACGATGTCTTATCGTGAAATCAACTCCCATGATCATTTAAACAATGAGAATTAATCAATCAACTTAAAATGAATTGACTCAAACATTTAACGTGGTTCAACAGTCAGACTGTCTACATCCACGGGTAAAAAGGATTTCTATTCCTTTTATTATACATCATCATAAAATTCAACAAATAATTGATATGTCATAAAATCATGAACATAATAATCAACGTATACTGAATTTAAAATTTTACATAAGTTCATACCTAAACTCTTTGCTATCACTTCAATGTCTTCAGTCTAATATCTCTCCTCAATTTCCAACCCCTTTTCCTGTTTATGAGCTTGGTATTTATAGCCAATTTGATGGATTCCACCAATCTACCTTTCCACCTATTTATTCTTATCCATTCTTGGTGCGATATGTAGTCCCGCAAAGCTTATTTGTAATTTCCGTAAGGCCTGATCGTTCCTCCCGCAAGTCTTAGCATGCGTACTGTTTGCTTCTCGTAATTTCTCACTGGTTATCCCGAAGCTCTTTTGCGGTCTTGTAGTTAAGTTATTGTTTTTTGGATTGGGATGACTGTTGCGGTCTTATTTGAATCATGGCATGTTTGACATGTAGCTCTTTAAAGTGAATCGTCGTGCTTTATTTCTTTTTGTTCCGCAACTTGTAAAGTCGATACGTGTCAGTCATGCATCAACACTCATTATTAATCTTTATTGAGTCATGCTTTCCCGCAACCTGTTGTCAGTCGAGCAGTTAAAGCTGTATGTCTTGATCAGTGTGCCTTACTTTCCCGCAACCCATGTGTCGGTCATGTATTAATGCTGTCAGGTTCAAACTATATCGAGTTTGCAGCTGTTGATTCAATGCTTTAGAAAGCTTTGCTCCAGTGTTTCTTGTCTCATCGTAGCTCGTTACTTCTCCAATAGTTTTTGGACACGCATACCTCAGAATTTATTCTCTCACAATTTTCCCCCCTTTTTTTTTTTTGGGAATTGACAGTTGGTAAAAAATTTGAAAAAAGGAAAAATAATAATTACCTTTTCAATTCCCAAGCCTGCAATAACTTCCTTTCCCACGTTACACTTTTATCCGCTTTTTTCTCTAGCAGTAATTTTTCTTTGTACGTTTTTGTCAGTGGCGTTCTTCGAGGAAATCAAATCTCTGAAAAAGTTTATTTCTTTTCAGTTTTGGACGGTTCATCAGTTTCAGTTTTCTCCTATTTAATACCAATAATTTCCTTCATTCCATTCTTTACACCACTTGTCTTCTTCTTCTTAAAGTTTTAGTGCTTTTCATCCCTTTGAACTTTTCAAAGATTCTTCAATACCTTTTCATTCTCCTGAACTCTTGTGATCTAAGATTCTTACATCGGGATCAAGTTTTTATCTTTTCAATCAATCATATTTTTCTTCTATCTTTTACTTCATTGTAAGTAACTCTTTTGCTTTTTATTTTTCGTATTTGCTTGTTTATCAGTCTTTGTATTTGTACCTTAATCATTGTATGATGTTAATGATGTTTTTATCTGTTTATTTGTTTGAGGGAATGATGATTCTAATGTTGTTGATCTCTCTTTTTGATGATTGGTTGTTTTATCATGATCCCTTATTTATCCTGATCTGAGAATGGCTGATTTGTATTTTGATGTAATGATCATCTTGTTGTTCTTTTGTTTTGCAACTTTTCTGCTTTGTTCTTGATTTTGATCTTAATAAGCTTATTTTTTCTTGCTTTCCTGTGTAGATAAAAATTTATCATGGCTGGAAAAGGTAATGCCAAAGTTACTGGTGATGCTTCTCATCAGGATGATCAATCTTTAGTCAGGAAGTCATCTCGTTATCCTGCATCGAGGAGTCATCCTTCGGAATCTACAAGGCCCGCAAGTGTTCGTGCTCTGGTCAACAATCCTGCTCCCAAGGAAAAACGTGCTCATGAAAGTTGTAGCTTTAAATATGTGAATCTTGAGGAATTTAAAAGGAGTCATGGTCTTCGCCAATTCAAAGTCTCCCTTTATGATTGTGTTGAAGATGAAATTACCTTGGAAATGATGGAAGGTTTTGAATACACCAACAACAGACCATTAATCCCTGCGGGAGCTTTAGATGTGGGTCTACAGCTTCTTTTATACCTAAGCGAAAATCCTTTTCAGTTCGAAGTTCTAGACATCCGCAATCAATCCCATCAAGGCTTAGTTCGGTCCATCACTCAATATAATGGAAATTGGTGGCGTGTACTAGATGAATGTAGCATGCGTAGCCAAGGAAGAACCAACTTTACATGTTACGTTCCAAACCTTGCGGAGCGTAAATATTATACAGTGGAAAACTTCCATGCTACTTATGCGGACAATGTTGCCGTAAAGAATTTCAAGAAATGGAGCCTTGGCCCGAATCGCAAAGGTGGTGAGGGATTCCGTCTGCTTGCGGAAATTGACAACGCCAAGCTGAAGTATATTCCAGGGACAACGCGTCCTCTCAAAGAACGAATTTGGGAAGATCACGACTACAAATGGTACCGCACCCCTCTAGTCATTGAAGGTCCGTGGGTCTTTGGGTCCGTCCCAGATAATGTAGTTTACGATCTTCTTACCCGCTTCAATGATTATTGCCCTTGGCGGTTGAATTTTACTGACTTCAAATTTCCACTTATCTCCGTGGTACGTAAAGTTTCTTTCGATCTTTTTGTGTTTTATATATTTCTTAATGGTTAGAGTTTCTCTCTGATGGTTTAAAATTTTCTCTTTCATATATAGCCGCAAACTGAGCCGCAGGCTAACGAGGAGGCCGAGCCGCAAACCGTGCCACAAGCTGACGAGGGCGCAAAAAATGATACGGGATTGAAGCGCAAGGCCGCAATCCCTGCAGAAAAGGTATTGCTCTTTCCTGAAGAATTTTAATACTCCTTATGAATTTCATTTAATGAGTTATCGTGGTTTATTAACAGAGTCGGAAGAAGGTGAGGAATGCACCCCGGGTTTCTATAGATAGGGAAGAAGGAGAAATTCAAGATTCTCCTCTTCAACATACACTTTTGATAGGTGAAGGAAGCTCCGCTCCAGAGAGGCAAGAAGAAGAGCAGAATATGCCTCTTCAACTAACTAACTTTGAGTCTATGGAAGAAATTCCAGAAGCTGTTGCTGCGGAAGATGCTCCAGAAGCCGTGGTTAATTCTTTACTTGAAACTATGGTTCCTGATCCTTCCTTCTATCTTCAATTTTCTCCTTTAACCGCTGATGAGCCGCTTGAAGTTGTCCCGAATGAGGATGGTTCAGCTGGCGGAGAGGATCGCCTTGTACAAGGTGATCCAATAAATGCTCCGAAAGTAGAAAATAGTGGTGCACATGCTGCGGTACGAGATGTGTCTGCGGACACCAATGCAGCGGGTAATGTGCCTGTAGACAATATGGTGGCAACTTCTCATACCCTCGTCGCAAACGCAGTGGTTGTTGCTGAAACATCTCAGCCTAATAAAGAAGTTCCGCAAGCGGATAAAGGAAAGGGGATTGCTGAAGATTTAAGCCTCCTGGGAAAAGAAGAAGAGGCCTTCCAATGGTTCTTGTCAAGGGAGATTTTGTATGTTCCAAGCAATCCTTTGCCAGTGAAATCTGATAGTGCATCAGTTTCACGCTTGCGACAGCGCATGGGAGTTGTTACCGTATGATGCGGTTAGAAACGCTCGGTTTCAAGATAAAGATGAAATTGTTGATCCCACTTTCCCCATGAACCAACCTTTTTCTCTCGAGGAAACACTTGCACGTGCATAGTGACAAGTATATTCTTTCCCGCAACAAGCTCTTGTACAAGTATTCTTATCATTTTTATACCCTTTGATTCCTTTTTATTTTTAGTCATGCTTATAACTTTAATTTTGCAGCTTGCTGAGGGGGTCAGAACACTGCATTCACCGCATATAAATTCTACAAAGCGCGATCTATCATTTTGAGTCCCAATTTAAGACTGTGGAAAAGGATGCTTTGATCTTGCAGCGGGAAAATGACATGCTTCGCCAACAATTGCTTGGCTTTCAAAATCAAGGTTTAATTTTTTCTTCCTTATCAAATTTTCTTAAGATTTTTACTTGTCATCTTAATTACTTCATGGGATCAACGAGGGATTCAGAACTCATATCTAGGTTGCGGCATAAAAATACACAATTGAGAGATCATGTGGTGAAAGTTAACAATGAGAACGTGGAAGTCAAGACAAGGTTTAACGATCTGGTTGATAGTCATGATTTGGTCAAATGGAGGTATAATATATTAAGATCGGAGTATGAACTTTTATTGAAAGAGATGGTTCGCAAGAAAACGGAATTTAATGATCTTGTTGATATTCATGATTTGGTCATACGGAAATATGATGAATTAGAATCGCAACATCAGCTTTTACTTGAAGAAATGGCTCGCAAGAAAGCAGAGTTTAATGCTTCTTTATTGTGGACTAAATATAGTGTTTCCGAAGCATGGGCAAGATCTGATAAATTGGAAGAAGAGAACCGCAGGCTTTGTGTAGAACGCATGAATATCCTTGCGGGATTTTCCCGTTCCAGTTCATATCACAATTCACAACTTTCTTCGTATATAGATCAACTGATTAAGGATAGGGACAACTTTGCTTCAGAAGCTCATGCTAAAGGAAATGCCTTTGTGGATGCTCAAGTCAAAATCCATGACTTATCTGACTCCATTCTTCACCGTGAAAGCGATATTCTCCATTTGCACAAAAAAGTTACAAGGTGTACATCTAGATTAAATCAATTGCGGGATAATGAAACAGAATTAATTCAGTGTCATCAAAATCTTCTACAACTCACTGTCAAGTATAACAAGCTTTCTAGAGATATGATTTCCTTGAAGTTACTAAGGATGCAATGGGTCGTGAATTAGCAGAGTTTGAATCCCTCGCAAGAGGTATCCTATTTTATGTATATTTAAAATTTGTTATTATTCCCGATTTGATTAACCAGTTGCTTTTCTTCCAGGTTTTGAAGAAAAATTTAACGAAGCGGCCGCGAGGGCTGCCAAGGCTGAGGGAGAACTTGGTGCGGCCATTAATAAGGTGGATAAACTCAATAAGAAACTTGAGATGGCTTCTATCAAGGCTACCAAAGCACAAACTCAGCTAGAACTTGCCTCAACCAAGGCCAGTGAAGCACAAGCTCAACTTGAACTTTTATCTTCTATAGTCAAAGAGACCGAAGATAAATTAAAGCTAGAAGTTGCAAAGAATGAAAGCTTCGTTGGGGACTTAAATGCTGAAAAAGGGAGGATAAACTTTTGGAAAACAAAGTTCCGGGATTGCGAAACTCAAGTAAATGAATTCAAACTGGAGATTGACAATAGAAAGGCTTATAATATTAAATGGTTAAGAGTCGAAGCTAAAGCTAAAATTGCACAAGCGGTCAACAACACTCTTTACCAAGTACAAGATGATGGATTTACAAAAGTTTACAAGCGCAGAGATGTCCCAAAGAATCCTCCTTTTAAAGGCGTTCTTCCCGCACCTTAACTTTCTTTACTGTTGTTTTGTTCTTCTTCATCTTTAGATTGTAGTTGCGTTTTCATTTTTCCTTGTGATTTTATCCCTGCAAAACAGATTTTGAATATATATTGATTGTTAATTCATTGTATGGGTGTGATTTATTTAACCGCAAGTAAATTTTGTACCTTGAGTTATATTGTGGGTGTAATACATGTCTAGCTTCTCTCGGGCCAGGAGGAAATTAGGATGCGGTCCCGAAAGTCTCCTAAATCGGAGAAAGATACAACAATTATTATCACGTTAGGTACCCCTGTTGGCGAAAGATCCAATAGTCATACACTCGTAGATACTCACATGGACTTTCTTAGAGAGGTTACATTTGTAGATTTACCTAATATGAAACCAAATTGTGGTATAATTGCATTACTGATTGTGACCACTTCCTGAAGTGGAGAGTACCTGGTACAATAATCAATGTCATGTTAGGCATCTCTACGGAAAAAAATCCTATAGTCATAGACATTTATTTGGATCTTCTAAAAAGATTGCATTTGATATGCTTTACCTATTATGAGCGCCAACTATTGCACAATTGCGTTATTGATCAAGGATAGTATGGTTTGAGATATTGTGCGTTCCAAGGATGTTATAAAATTCCTCCATCCAGATTCCGCAAATGATATGATCCTTGTACCACAATGCCTTGTATAATATAAGCTCCTCCCCATGTAGGTACAAATTTTCCTGCATTTTTGTCTCTTTGGTACTCCGGGATTTGCCGCAGAACATACTGTCCTTCCACAAAATTCCATAACTTTACTGTTTTACTGTATTCTCTTGCCAGTCTTCTTTGATAATTTTCCATTTTTTGAAGTGTAAATTCTCTTCTTTCTTCTAAGTCATCCAACTTTTCAAGCATTAAGTGGGTAGAATGACTTCCGTTGGAATAACTGCTTCTGTTCTGTAAGTAAGAAGAAATGGTGATTCTCCAGTGGATTCCCTTCTTGTTGTGCGGTATGCCCATAATGTATTATGAAGCTGTTCACACCATCGTTTATGATGGCCATTAAGAGTTTTCTTTAAATTCAGCAATTGTTTTATTTGTTGCTTCATCTTGCTCATTGCTTTGCGGATAGAGCGGAGTAGACTTATTCTTTTGAACGTTAAATGCTTCGAAAAGCATATCAATATTTTTCCCTTGTAATTGTTGTCCATTATCCGAGACTATGGCCACCGGAATTCCAAATCTACAGATTATATTCTCAAATAAGAATTAAAAAACATCGGTATCTCTAATGTGTGCAAGAGCTTTGGCCTCAACCCATTTAGTGAAAGAGTGTGTAGCTAAATCAAGTATTTTATTTTTTGAGTACCTTCCACTAATGGTCCAACAATTTCTATCCCCCATTTTGCAAATGGCCAGGGACTAAGTACGGAATTAAGTTCTGTTGCGGGAGCCTTTATTCTTTTCGCATAGCGCTGACATTCTTCACATCTTTTTATCATATTTTCGCATCTTTATGCATAAATGGCCAGTAATATCCTTGCGTTTTTGCTTTTAAAGCCAATGATTGTCTTCCACTATGATTTCTCGCATCTTCATAATGTATATATTTGAGAATTTGTATCCCTTGCTCTCGTGAAGTAAAGGCCCTAAAAAGGATTTACGGTACATTATTCTATCCCGCAACTGATAATTTCACAGACTTTGATTGCACTTTTCTTGCCTCTTTAGTGCTTGCGGGTAATATCCCATTTTGCAAATATTGATGTATTGAA
This sequence comes from Papaver californicum, assembly GCA_023531435.1. Lineage (NCBI taxonomy): Eukaryota > Viridiplantae > Streptophyta > Magnoliopsida > Ranunculales > Papaveraceae > Papaver > Papaver californicum. Next base: position 7,713,047 of record JAJJMC010029624.1, read on the forward strand.
ATTCTCCAATCTTCTATGGTTAAATCATTTTCTGTTTTTTGTGTGAAACTTGCATCATCTTGTATAGCTGCATCTTCAATATCTTCCTCTACTTCTTCTTCCATATTTTCAACTGCCCACAACTTGATTGATGGTTCATAAATACGTCCAATTTTTACTGCTGATGTATTCTGATCCTTTATCATTGTAGAAATAAATGCTAACGCATCAGCATGACGATTCTTATCTCTGGACAGATGCCGAAAGGTTATATTTGGAACCTGAAGCGCCAGTTTTTGCACAAGATTTTTGTATTCTAGCAGGTCTTCATCACGTGCTTGATATTTTAACTCAACCTGTTGAATTATTAATTGTGAATCACTTGTGAGTCGGACATCGCTTATCCCCAATTCAATGATGATCCTAAGGGCATGAACCACAGCCTCATACTCCACTATATTATTTGTATGTTCATCGAACTCAAGTCGGAATAAATGTACCATTCGATCCCTTGTAGGAGTCGTAACTACAATTCCAATTCTCGCACCTTCTTTGTTCCTGGCCCCATCAACAAATACTTCCCATCTCGGAATTTACAGAGCTTAGGATATCCTGAGGATCATCCTCTTCGAACCCGAGCAAACCTTGAATTTCAAAATCATCATCTAACGGAAAATCCGCAAGGAAATCAGCCAGGACTTGTGACTTCTGTTCAGTTTGTAACTCAAATAAAATGTGGAACTGTTCGAGTTGTGCGTTCCATTTTGCTATCCTTCCAACTTTTCCAACATTCTTCAGTACAGATTCCAAGGAGCTTTGCTTGGTACCCGCACATAGTGTGTCAGAAAATACGTGCGTAATTTTTGGGTAGCAAGATTAACTGTTCAATTTTCGTGTAATTTCTTTCTGTGAGGTTCAGAGTTTTACTAATGTAATATACGGGTTTTTCTACCTTTTCATTTGTTCGCACCAATACCGCACTTACAGCATCTTCTGTTGCGGCTATGTATAAAGCAAGCACCTCTTCAGGTTCTGGCTTTTGTAATACGGGAAATGTGGCGAGATAAGCTTTAATACTTGAAAAGGCTTGCTCACAAATCTCGTTCCATTCAAATTTATTCTTCTTTTTCAATGCGTCAAAAAAGAGCTTGCATTTTTTCGATGATCTAGCAATAAATCTTCCGAGTGCGGCCAAACAACCATTTAATTTATGTACTTCTTTGACATTCCTCGGAGATGGCATATCAACAATGGCCTGAATCTTTGTCGGATCAACTTCAATTCCTCTTTTTGTAACCAAGTACCCCAAAAATTTCCCTGACGTAAGCCCAAAAATGCACTTATCGGGATTAACTTTCATTCTGAATTTCCACAAGGCTTCGAATATCTCTGTCAAATCTTGTAAATGATCCTTTGAAAATTTACTTTTTATCAGCATGTCATCTACATAAACTTCGAGTGTGCGGCCTATCCATAGTTTAAAAATTGCGTCTACGAGTCGTTGATAAGTTGCTCCTGCATTTCTCAGCCCAAATGGCATTCTGGTATAACTGTATAATCTGTACGAAGTGAAGAACGCAGTGTGTTCTTGATCTTCTTCAGCTAGAGCAATCTGATTGTACCTTGATTGTCCGTCCATAAAGGATAAGGCCTCATGACCTTCAACAACGTCCACCAACTGATCGATGCTAGAAGCGGATAACTATCTTTTGGATATGCCTTGTTTAAATTGGTGAAGTCTATGCAAATTCTTACTCCGCCATTCTTTTTTGGTACTATCACCATGTATGAAATCCAAGTTGGATACCGCGCCTCTCGAATGAATCCCGCATCCATGAGTTCTTTTAACTCTCTTTCAACTGGCAAATGATGTTCAGGCGCAACTTTACGTATGCGTTGCCGAAAAGGTATAGCTTCTGGATGTATATGTAACTCATGCCGTACAATATTTGGATCGATGCCCGGAATGTCCTCCATCTTCCATGCAAAAATGTCCACAAAATATTTAAGTAGAATAACCAAATTATGCTCCTTTTCTGTTTTCATCAACGTTCCAATTTTTATCATCTTGGGAAGTTCTTCTGTTCCTATGTTGATATTTTTGGTTTCTTCGATTGATGTAAAGGTGGGTTTGGGAGATCTTAAAAATGTGGGAGCCCCCTTTAATTGCTATGCTGGAAGACTACCTTCATCAATTTTTGGCATGCTTTCCTTTATTTTAATACCTTCATTTGCTTTATTTATTGCTTTATTTCCCGCAGTCTTGATCATATATTGGTTCAAAGCTTCTTCTTTAGCCTTCATCTTGCGCTCTTTTTTCTTATTTTGTTGCTGATATTGTCGCTCTTTATTCATGCGTACTTCTGCTAGAATGCAAGATTTTGCTTCATTTTGATCTCCTTTTATCTCCATCTCCCCTTGCGGTGTTGGAAACCGCAAGTATTGGTGCTACGTTGAAGTTACTCCTTTCAATTGATGGACCCAGTTTCTACCAATGATGGCGTTGTACGGAGATGGAGCCTCCACTACGCTGAACTTAGTCAGAATACTTGTCGGTCCAGCCGCAACATCAAGCAAAATTTCCCCTTTCGGTTTTGAAACTGAACCGTTAAACCCATAAATTGTATAACAAGAAGGCGTTAGCTGATCATCTTTTAACCCCATCCTCTGGAAGGTATCATAAAAAAAACATTAAGAGAGCTGCCCCCATCCATAAGAATCTTCCTTACGTTCCATCCAGACACTGGCAGTGTAAGTACCAACGGATCATTGTGCATTTCAATCTCTTGGTAAACCTCGTCCGCAGAAAAAGTTAGCGGGGATGCCATCCATTCTTCCCATACTTCAGTAACTCTTCCCGCAACCTTGAAGACTTCGTGACTGCGGACTCTTTTATGCAATCTTTTATCAATAGCTGCACTCATGAACGATTAATTTGATTCAGAATAAGAGATCATATTAATAGTTTGATTATTTTGAGGAATATTAACAGCTTTCCCATTATTAAGCCTTGGTGAGGGGTCAGGTAATTGAATAAATTCTTTTAACTCCCCCGCATCAATCAACCTTTGTATTTGCAGTATTAGATTCCAACATCGGTTTGTGGAATGACCCCGATAGCAATGGTTTTCGCAATACTCCTTGGAAATCTGTGTGTGTTGTTAAGTTGTTGTTCTTTTGACCGCGGCCATTGAAAATCTTGTATGTTCTTTATTGCATTTAAAACTTCTGAATAAGGAGTGTTGAGTTTAGTGAAAATTCGCTCCTCAAATTGTTGGATAAATTTTCTTATTTCCTCAATCTTTGCTCTCTTTGATTCAATGTTTCGAGTTTGTCCCGCAAACCTCTTCCCGGATCCGGATGACGGCTCTATAGAATTGGCTCTTTTTGCATTTCCTTTTTGTTGAGATATTATTCTCGGATGTTTCCTCTGAATGTCCTGCAATCTTGCACATTTTTCAATGATATCTCTGAGATCTCTTTTACTTTTTGGGTTTGTATTATGGATATCAACAAACAGTTGACTTTCCCGATTGGCTATTCCCCACTTGTAACTATTGATATCGACTTCTGGGTTTACATCCCCAACTGCTTGAAAGATCATCTGCCATCGATCTTTATAATCACGAATGGTTTCTTCTGTCGACGAGGCAAGTGAGTATAGCTTGTCCATCCCCGCATCTGCGGGCCTGTTGTACATGTATGCTTCTAAGAACTTGCGGGTCAACTGTGTGTAAGAATTCACCGACCTTTCTGGTAGATTGTCATACCACGCCAAAGCTATTCCTTTCAAACTCGAAGGAAAATACCGGTACATAACAACGTCATCTTGCTCCCAACGCGTCATGATGCGACTGTAATACTTTAGGTGGGTTGTTGGGTCTTTGGTCCCATCGTAGCATTCAAAAATGGGAATACTACATTCACGGGGCATTGGTGCGTACACCAGGTGCGGTGCCAACGGCGTTCGCCTAGCTTTTTTTAACACTTCTTTTAATCGTCCACCCTCTTTATTTTTCAAATTCTTAATTTCTTCTCGTATTAGCTCCATGTCCTCATATCATTTTTTCCACCTGTTATTTTGCAATCTTGATCTCAATCTATTTGGTTCATTCCGCTGGCGCGCGGGTTCCACCACCATTACTCTTTGATCTTTATTAACTTTCACTCTTCTTCCTGCGGGTCTGCTGGAGCTCGCTTCTTGCCCCCGTGTTCTAGTTGTAGATGGTTCTGCACCATGCTGGACTCTTTCTTTGAGTACTTGATTGTCTCTGGTCAAAAGTGCAATTTGTTCCGCACAAGACCGTTGTTCCCTGTGCATCTCATCTATTTCTTCCGTTAATTGTTGAATGTGATCAATACTGTTTTGAGAATTTTCTTCAGATGAACGACTAGTTGTGTGATATTCAAAATTGTTTACATGATCACTGATGGGTTGTTGCTCTTGTGACTCTCTCACCATTTCCCTTTGTTGAGAAGCCCCTATTGCATTACTCCCCTGATTTCCTGAATTGGCATCTTGATCTTGCATGTTTCTATGTGACACTGTTTTCATTTGTGTGAATCGAGATGTTGTGATTTCTTTTAAGCTCAATCTTTTGTTGTTGTAGGGATTTCTTTACCAGTATTCTAAAATAGCTCAGATAATAAGTTATGTGTTTCAAGAGGTTTTATCATTCTCAATAAATATACAATACAATCTGATTGAAAGAAAATACTAAACTTAGTTTTTAAGATGTCATACACAAACAGAATAATTCTCTAATTTTTACCAATTTTAAAAGTTCATGTTCTAACAAGTTTATATCAAGTTTGAAAATTCAATTGAAAACTTTTTCCACTGTCTCTTTCAAGAATCAAAATTTTAGTTAAAGGTAAAAAAACCAAGAATTAGATGAACATAACATAATGGCCTGGTGAAAATTTATGAACTAAATTTTCAAACCATCAATTTAAAAAATATCATAGGGAATTTAATATATAAGTAAGGTATGAAATAACGAAATAATACATATGATCATAAAAACCAAAATTACATATTCATCAACCAATTAATTCAAAGTAAAACCATATGTAAAGGAAAGAAATTTTTCGATATGATGCTCAATCACTACATTTTAAGGAATTTTTCAACAAAACATGATTCAAGATTTTAAAGATGAAAATTCTGACAGGTAGAATAAATTCTTTACTACCTCTCTGTTTCTAGCGCCAAATTGCGATGACCAAAAATCTGGCATCTTTGGATCACAACCAAAAGCATTTAAACCATAGTACAATACGATATCTTATCGTGAAATCAACTCCCATGATCATTTAAACAATGAGAATTAATCAATCAACTTAAAATGAATTGACTCAAACATTTGACGTGGTTCAACAGTCAGACTGTCTACATCCACGGGTAAAAAAGATTTGTATTTCTTTTATTATACATCATCATAAAATTCAACAAATAATTGATATGTCATAAAATCATGAACATAATAATCAACGTATACTGAATTTAAAATTTTACATAAGTTCATACCTAAACTCTTTGCTATCACTTCAATGTCTTCAGTCTAATATCTTTCCCCCATTTCCAACCCCTTTTCCTGTTTATGAGCTTGGTATTTATAGCCAATTTGATGGATTCCACCGATCTACCTTTCCACCTATTTATTCTTATCCATTCTTGGTGCGATATGTAGTCCCGCAAAGCTTATTTGCAATTTCCGCAACGCCTGATCGCTCCTCCCGCAAGTCTTAGCATGCATACTGTTTTCTTCTCGTAATTTCTCACTGGTTAGCAGCTCTTCTACGGTCTTGTAGTTAAGTTATTGTTTTTTGGATTGGGATGACTGTTACGGTCTTATTTGAATCATGGCATGTTTGACATGTAGTTCTTTAAAGTGAATCGTCATGCTTTAGTTCTTTTTGTTCCGCAACTTGTAAAGTCGATACGTGTCAGTCATGCATCAATACTCATTATTACTCTTTATTGAGTCATGCTTTCCCGCAACCTGTTGTAAGTCGAGCAGTTAAAGCTGTCTTTCTTGATCAGTGTGCCTTACTTTTCTGTAACTCATGTGTCGGTCATGCATTAATGCTGTCAGGCTCAAACTTTATCGAGTTTGCAGATGTCGATTCAATGCTTTAAAAGGCTTTGTTCCAATGTTTTTCGTCTCATCGTAGCTCGTTACTTCTCTAACAGTTTTTGGACACGCGTACCTCAGAATTTATTCTCTCACACCAACAACTTCCGAGTTCCGATCGAGAGAAGAGAGAAGATAAGAAAGCTTGGCAAGTGTCTCACTTGCAATATTGCATTGTATTTGAAAAAAGATAAATATCTTACTGCGCAAAAGCAATGATGCACGGTCTCACAGTGACCAAGTAGCGACTCAAACAGGCAAAAGCTCTTTCAGCACCAATGAGATGTGTTCTTTCTAGCGTTTTACTTTATGCTTGAACTATCAAACTCGAATTTTTGGGTCCTTTAACGAAAGGCTTTTTTGGATCCTTTTAGGTGGCTCTTGACACATGACTAGTGTGCTCCGATTTCCTTACCGATCAGAAGGGAAAAGGAAAAGAAACAAAAAAATTAAAAATTAAAAAATTTCATTCGTAAATCCCTTTAGTAACTGACTAGTACAAATGTAATTTGCTTCTACTCTGACATTAAAAATTGTGACAAACAATACAAATGCGCTCATTTAACATTCAGGGCATCAGAGTATTACAAAACTGCTGAACATTCAGGGAAGACCCCCTCTGTCAATTTCACAAAATGTTACAAGCCGTCACTATATTTTCTCCTACATATCTTGATCTGATGGTAAAGCATTAACCTACTCCCTGAAGTTTTCTAGGGTTTCCATCCAGACGAAGCTTTCTCAGACTCCGCAATATAGTTGCAGGGTAAGGAATTCCACAACTTGTCCAATGAATTTCTAAACCAACAAAGACATTTTAGCTCCTGACAAAACTTTTGACTGAAGTTTCTAGCATATTTAAGTCCTACCAGAATAAAGTAAAGACAATAGGATGATGTCCTTTCCGTAGCGCTCTAAAGAACCTCATGTGCCTTTCCGTAGTACCTATTTATGAAGGGAGCCTGTATGGTGTAACACCCCAGACAGAAAAAGAAAGAGAGACAAGAGATAAAGAAGTCAGAAGTGTCGCTAGGATAACTCATTTGAACTAAGAGTAATCATACATGCATTAGCTAATTGCCGTCCTAATACAAGGTTAGAGTAATCTGAATAAAGATATCAGCACACGCAGTGAAGAAGACCATCACCCTAGCGAAAATCCTTCTCAGATCATTTCCAAGTGGAACTGACAGTTATAACATATAACCAAGCAAGTGGATCCTTCACCTAAATCCCTCAAGAACATTATATCTAATAAGTGTACCAGTCTTCTAATATTGACTAGATCCAGCAAATGAACGGAAATATTACAGAAATTACCTTGACATCTGATACATCTGGAGTATCTGGAGTATTTACTGGATAAAATTTGTAAAACCTCATGTTCTCAAAAGCTCTTTTGGTCTCCTCACTTGTTTCTTCTTTTGCTTTCTTTCGAGCCTCTCTAGCCTACAAGGATTACAAGAACACGCCTCCTATAAGAAAATTAGGATATACTTCACACCTGATTTTTATGGAATCTACAAGTTGTCTGATTTTAAGAACAGCATATATGACTAATGCCTTTCTCAGTCAGGAAAATACATCGCATAAATAAATAAATAACAAAAGAACACACTAATTTCTGATACCTCTCGGTTCGCTTTCTTTGCTTCTCTAACCTTCTCCCTGATAAATTCCTGATGTTGCCGAGGCAGAGGTTGGTTGGTCAGGTGAGAGTTATATTAATGATGACTAGAATTGCCCATCAAACAGATAGACATAATTACCTTAAACGCGTCTTTTTGATCTTCTGCTACTACCTCATCTGTAACTTTCTCATCAACAAACTCCTAGTTACACAATAGAAAAATTTAGAGAGCAAATTAGAGAAATTACTCATGACAGATATAGTTCCTAAATGAATAATGGTCCTATACCTCAAGGTCATCAAGTTCCCAATCAAAATCACATACAACCTGCAAAGCAACAAGAATAAAAAATGGTTATTAATCAGAGGTTGAGTATGACAGATTTTCCAGTTGACTGCGCAAAGTCTTAGGTTACTTAAGTTGCTCATATGATAGGCAGGCTTAGGTTACTTAAGTTGCTCAATTATTTACAGATGTGTACAGAACAACTCACTGGTGGTTCTACTGGAAACATTATGTCAACAACAGTAATCTGGTCAATTTCTTCCTCCCTGAATGGATTGTAAAAATCTGCACACAATTTTGTAAATGGTTAAAAGTCGACTCCACAGACTGAATGAAACTGAGTTTCTACTTTTAGAGTAATGGTTCTTCATCATGTCATGGTACCCATGTAAGATGAGCAAATTAATTTTACTATGAGCAAATTTATCTAGAAAAAAGAGGCACCATAATTACTTTTACAATTATATTAGGGTTAAATTTGGGCACGGTGATCTCAAAATCACACACCCTAATAAGGCAGTGTTGGACTAGACCAGGAAGACAAAAAAACAGCCAAACCTTGCTCCAAGTAAAAGGAGGCAAATTTAGGCTTTGAACAGAAGTGGTCGGACAATGATTCTTATGGCTTCTACTCATTTTCTTATGCTTCTTTAGGCCTTTGTGAAACCCTAAAGGATAACAGAGACTATTGTTGGCACTACCATGCCCACCAGTGTCAGTATGTGTGGGCACACATACTTTACAAAATGAAGTATCCTTGTTAGAGAGAGGGAATAACATAATATATAATCATGAACAAAACAGAATTGAACAGAAGAATAACATATGCTAGTAGAGGTTTAGAACACGCACAAGGTAGACAATATTCAAACTTCTTCAAATGATCCTCTTTCAGGGTTCTCAGAGAAGCTCTGCATTAAACAAAATGCAAGATAATATAACGATTAGCATGAAACAAAGAACCTACACTAAGTCGCCAACTATTAACTAACACTACTCAAAAATGTAATCCCAGATTCCCGTAACATAGAAAACTAATCCAAACAAAATTTAAATCAATACCTTCTCTGTGTACAGCTCCAGATAAAGATATCAGATTTCAATCTCTCAACTTGATTGCCCCTGTAAAACAATGAAATACAAATATATGATACCCATTTACGGAGGAAAGAAAAACTCATGCCATTGCACCAACTTAAATACATCCTATGAAACTACTGCATAAAAACCAATAATTCAGGAATCAGTCATAAAAGTTGCAAAAAATGCCTTTTCTCTAATGGGATGTAAGGAACCCAATCCATTTTCATTTGTTTCATTGGGATAATTTCTTCTGCCTCCCGTTGAACTGAGTTGATACCGATCTTATCAGAAGGAGGGAAATCATTAAGAATCTGTTCAGCATAGGGAAAAGGAAAGTTATTACATCATTAACTTGAATAGGAAGGATGTAAATTCCTTCACAAAAATTGGTGCATCAATGATTACAATATCTTCGGTCCACACTGATACACGTGTCCAATTAAAACTTACAAATGACAATATGTATTCATACATCTATGTTTGGTCACTTAGATATTGATCAATCATTATCAAAGCTTCATGTCCAATTATATATTGTTCATAACCCTTCTGGTATAACACCCAATTCCAAATACATAAAGAAATGGCATCAACATCAAGATATTTTGAATGTATATGGGTAAAAGCAAACACCATTGAGTAGCAACTTACAGCAACAATGACAGGTATACAGACTAGTTTCCCCTCGCCGTTCACGGAGAGCAATTGAGCTGCAAACACAAAAGTAAACATATCATATTGATAACTATTCTGTTTAATGATTATATAATGCTTTGCAGATTGAAAGTTAAAGCATAACTTAGAAAAAAGTAACACCATCTCCACAGAATTATAAGGACTCAAGCATATAATATCACTTACGTTCTGTACAGCCAAATATATAAACTCTCTTTCCGTGCAGTAGTCCACCCTCTTCAAAAGCATTCTGAACATAAAAAATTCTTGTTAGTACCTTTTCTCCATATTACACCAAGAAGAGAACCATAAGAGGTGATAAAAGAGATAACAAAAACTCACTTCTAGATTTGAGAAACTCCATTTGAAGCCATAAAGTGTTTCAATCTGATCCCACTGCAAATAACAAACATGCGTTTGTAAAAATGGAAAACAAAATGACAAGAGAAGTTTAACCTCCAACAGACACAAAGTCTAAAAAAGACAAAATTCCTTCACACCTCAGTGCCCACTGGAAATGCAGTGGCCCATAGATCCTCCTGCAAAACACAACAATCAAAATAAATAAATATAATGAGAAGGCAAATAAAACTACAAACCACAACAGTTCCGCATTCAAAATAGAAAACAATAAATAAAGATTAATTTATTAATTAAGATATGCAGTAGAAAAAACTCAAGCACTGGTGCAAGTTTAAGTTCAAAACACAAATCAGGTAACACAACTAAGATCGAAACTGCATTGAGCAAGACATGGTCAAAAAAAAATTACATCCCATTGAAAGAATTAGTCAACAAATTCAAAATTGCTACCGTTTAGATCTTTAATTATATAAGATTCAACTCAAACCTAGAACATTGAAAAGAAGCTTATGCACTAAACCTATATAAGAAATGAAAAAAAAAATTGCACATAGTATTTATTTCAGTACCAAAACAGCCTAACTTTCAATCAGAGATACAGAAAACCAGGAATTTTCTTTGATACAGAAAGAGAACGTAACCTCAATCAAAAGGGGAACATATCATGCTAAAATAAAAACAGCGAATCATGAATCCGAGCACTCATTCAAAATAAATCTCAATAAACCACCACATTCATCGAATCAAACATATCAGAATTTAAAACCACAACAAAAAAAAAGCCAATACAGAGACAGAATGCAAACCATATTCCGTTTTTCCTCAAAGTATTCAGGTTCTTCTTTAGGTTTAGGCTTGGTAAGCCTAGGATTCCTTCCCTTACTTGAAGTCGTTGCTGTTGATCTTGTAGTAACAGCTTTACCTTTACCTTTAGCTGGTTGTTTTTTCTTCTCAACAGCCTCATTTTTCTTCTGTTTCTTATTCTTTGGTTGTTCTTCTTTAGGAACTTCTTCTTCCTCTTTGTCACCTTCAACTTCTTTAGGAATTTCTTGCTCCTCTACAGCTTCTTCTTGTTCAACTTGTTTAGGGATTTCTTCTTCAACTTCTTTCTGGTTCGCCTTTCTCTTGGTTCCAGCCTTAGCTTTTCTCGCCATTGTTTATTACTTGTGAGAAGAAGGAATTAAAGTTTCAAAATTAGGATTTGAAATTGGGGATTTTCAAAAGAGATTTAGAAAATAGGGTTTATAGCGTTTACGGCGTTGAGACGACGCAAAAGTGGATTTGAAATCTCTAGAGAAAGAGAGAGGTAAATAAATAGCGGTGTAGGTATTTTCTTCGGGGATCCAGAAATTTCAAATTCTAGAGAGAGAGAAAGAGTGGGCACGTGAGTATTTAAGCTGCGTATTTTAAAACTGCGTAGATTTCAGGCTAACGGGTGGAGATTAGAATTAATTTGTCATGTTTAGTGTTTATCCAATGGTTTTATGGCAAATGGATGATTGGGTCCTTTTTTTTTTAGCTGAAAATGCATAGATTGCTGGAGCATGCAGCTTTGATCCGGGAATATTCAGAGAAAATTTTCGTAGATTCTTCTTTGTTATTCTAGTGTCGTGGTTTTTTCTAAAATGTGAATGTTATAGATTAATAGACTCCACTTAAATAGTTTTTAACAAAATATTGTTATGTTTCAATTATTTCCGTTTTCTATATTATTTTTTCAGTAAACTTCTAAATATATCTTTAATTTACTTTAATTATAAATATCTGCTTATATAAAAAATAAATATAATTTTTTTATTTTTCTAAAATTTTCTTTATTTTTGGCTGTAAACATTAAATTCTATAATTATAAATTTTCTCTATAAATATAATTATTTTATCTGAGATGAAAATATAAAGTTTTCAAATTTTATATTATTTTTTATTCTTTCTTTTACGTTTCCTATTTAAAATATAGTTAGTCAATTACATGTAATTATTAGTAATAACCTTTTTAACAAGAATAAAATTGGTAAATAATTTGACGTTTCTAGAACAGTCCTTTTAAAATGTTAACTTTATTAAAACAAACTAAAATTATAAAACAGGGAAAATATATCTTAAGTAATGAAGGATTATTATAGATTATATGGACATCATTATCATTATCTACGCACGGACTCGGATTAGTTGTCCCAAGTCTAAGTAATGGCACGGACCTTGTCAAAATGGTATTACAGGTATTACACTTATATACTACGTCAATATCAATTTATTAGAGTAGGTTGCAGAAATATTTCGTCAACCATTTAAGATTTATACCTTACTCAAAAAAAAATATTTATAAATAAATCTGTTGACACTTTCATTTAGATAAAAGAACCCATAATCAGGGTCATCATCAAATAATGTTAAATAATCATCTCCATATCGATTATTGTTCTTAACATGACCATTACCAGTAATGGAATTTTTCCTTTCATCTTTAATATCCATTTCTGATAGATCGTATCATAAGAAAAAGCAGGTTCAGCATGTTCACCAAACTCATTTGCATTCAAGTAATGGGGTATTATTAGTCTTGTGTAAATCTCCAGAAAGAGAACTTGATGAAGAACCCTCACAAAAGTAATGGGGTATTATTAGTCTTGTGTAATCTCGAGGAAGCTATTTTTGCCCCATTGTTATGATTCACTGATTGCGAGAATGCCCCTACAAAAGCAAACTTCTATAATACAAATTCCAAACCAATATGTCGAGCTAGCTAGCATGTGTTCTGAAACCAATTAGCTTTATTATTTTGTTTCCATCTATTGGTAATATTTAAGTGCAGCAAATTTTCTTCTACAGATATACATCAAAGTCAGTGCAAACCTACCCTGCAACACATATGCAATTTCTTGAAAGAACCACATCAAACCTACATCCCTGCCTAATTATTTACAACCATTTCTTGTACAACCCTTGATCAACACTGATGTTCCTAAGAGCAACTCCAACGGACGACTAGACCAAAGACCAAACCATATATTTGGTCTTTGGTCGCCAAATTTGAGGCACAACGGGCGAGGTTAAATGGTATTTGGTCCAGAAAATACACTGTTCGGGACCAAACTCGGTCCAAAAACTGGACCAAACCAATATATACTCGGGCGCTCCTCTGGTGTAGCGTAAAAAATAAAACGTTATGTTAGGAAGACGTTCAAACCCAGACGTTCTCGTAAGATAGCGTTCTCAAACACGGACGCATGAGTTGAGCGACGCCTGATGAAACGGCCACACAAGAATGCGTCTGATGTAACGCTACACTAACACAACGCTCATTGGAGAAGCGCAACCCAAATGTACGTCTGGTTCAAACGTTCCACTGCAATAGCGCCTGTATATCAGACGTCCTCTTAACAAGACGCCAGACAGCACACACTCCCTTATGAAAGCGCCGGTGAACCAGACGTTCACATAAGACGACGCCTATACCCTAGACGTTATCATAGCCTTGCGCCGGTGCACCATACGTCCATTTAGAGAGCGTCCAATAGAAAACGTTCCCATACAATAGCGTTTGTTTATTTGTTGAGAAATGTTACCGTCGATTTGGTTGAGAAATGTTACCGTTGATTTGGTTTAGAAATGTTACCGTTGATTAGGTTGAAACGGCTAGTTTATTCTCAATCTATATAAATAAATTGGTTCAGTGTGTGTGTCATCTACTACAGCAACATTTCATAATTCATTTTTACTTCATACAAGAAACGTCTAGGGTTTTCTATTTTTTGGTATTTCAAATAAGTTTGTAATCACTTTCATTAATGGCACCAAAACCAAGAGGTCCAAATTTTACTGCGATTGAAGATATAACCATGTGTAGGATTCATTTATCAATATCCCAAGATTGTAGTGTTGGTTCAGATCAATCAGAAGACAGATTATGGTCTCGTATCGAAGTTGGAATGAAAGAAACTATACCTTCAATGACTGAATGCAGTTGGACCTCCATCCAAAAACGATTTCAGGGAATAAGTAAAGATGTGGCGCTTTACTCTGCAAAGGAGGAAGAAGTGGAACGTGAACACCATACTAGATGGGGCCCAGAAACAAAGGTAAGTGAACACTTAATTTTTATGCATGGCCTTATTACAGTTTTGAATTGTATGTCATGCACTAAACTTTTTCTAAGCAAAAACAGATTCAAGAAGTAAGGAAGCTATTCAAGGAAGCTAATGGTGGGAAACCATTTAAGCATGAAGAGTGCTACGCAATTATGTTGGAAAATATCAAATATTCACGACGATCCACAGCTGTTTTCGATTCATCACAAGCTGAAGAAGATTCTGAAAGTAGCGACGATAACCGAGAAAGACCTTCACCAAGCCAATGCGAATGGAGTGGATATGAAGAAATAGGAGATATACCTAACACGTATCAGCGCCCAATGGGAAAAAAAGAGGCTAAACGACTAAAGCAAACATGGAAGAAAAAATCCAGTGCCCAAGCAGAAGCCTTGGACATAATTATTAACAACCAAGAAAACTTCTACACCAGTTATACAGAAACTGCTAAAAGGAAGATTGATCAGAGAGAAGCCGAGTTTGCAGCAAAAGAGGAGTTTCGCATAATGATGACAGACGTATCCCATTTGGATGCCGCAACAAAAGAGTGGATTGAAATTAGAAAGCAAGAGATTTTACAGAAAAGAAGAGATTCTCGTCTTACCTAAACAGTATTGAACTTCCAGTGTAATTTTTCCTTCAATTAATAAAAACTATAACTTTTTAGTCATTCAATAGACTGTCACTTATTCATGACAACAGAACAAAAGTACAGGTTTAGATATCTCATTTTCACATGAGTCGCGGTTGAACTTAGCACGTGCAACATGCCTTTAAACCACTAAGTGCCCCTAGTGTCCGAGTGGTGTCTCGAGAGGGTTTACAAGAGATATACCCACAAAACCTATCTGTTTTTGTTAGTATTTTTTCATACATCACCAAAATCCGACAACAAATGTTCGATCAAGTCATTTCGTAATAGAATGTGCGTTTGTTTGCTGTGTATTGCAAGTCGGCGTTGGTGATTTGCCATCCTCGAAAGTTCAGCAGTTTGTTGTCTCAAAATATTAACCAAAGCATGGTAGCGCCCTTGATCATATTCATGTGGCCAATCACCGGGTAGACGTTCATCCTCCACAATCATATTATGGAGAATAATTACAGTTTTCATTATATATGCAAGTGCGTCCGGATTCCACAATCTTGCTGGTTGTTTAACGATTGCAAATTGGTTTTGCAGTACACCAAAGCCTCGCTCCACATCTTTTCGGCAACCCTCTTGTATTGCTGAGAAGTTACGTTTCTTGTGTGAATCTGGATGTTTGATCGACATGATAATGGTAGCTATCTCTGGGTATATCCCATCACCAAGATAATACATATTGGTTCACGTTCACCTTGAAGTTCACTGGTGGTGTCTTCCCGTTGATAAGGTTTTTAAAAATATAAGATCGGTTCATAACATTGATATCGTTGTTGGAACCAGGCATACCAAAAAAAGCATGCCAAAACCAGAGATCTTGTGAAACCACTGCCTCCAGCACAATACTTTCACTGCCTTTGTAGGCAGTATAGGCACCAGATTCAGCCGATGGGCATTTATCCCATTTCCAATGCATACAATCTACACTGCCGAGCATCCCTGGAAATCCCCTGGCCTTGTTCTGATTAAGCAATAGTTCAACATCTGCAGCAGTTGGGTTGCGCAAATACTGATCTCCATATAATCGAACAATCGTCAAACAAAATCGACGTGTTGCATCCAATACTGTGGTTTCTCCGATGCGTAAGTACTCATCAATTGCATCTGCCGCACATCCATATGCTAACATGCGAATTGCAGCAGTTATCTTCACGTGCGGGGTTAATCCAAGGCGGCCAGCCACATCCCTTTTTTGAACAAATAAGGATTAATTGCTACCACATCCCGCAAAATACGGTTGAACAATTGTCTTCGCATTCGAAATCTTCTACGGAAAACATTGGGAGGAAAAGTCGGGTTTTTGGAAAAGTAATCTGTCCAGGGAAGCCTTGCTCCATCCTCACGATTTCTTTGTATTTCGATACGAGTATGTGGCCAGTCTATATTTGAAGCGACCAATCCCAAACCGAGTGCTTGGTCATTTTGGGTAAGTGCAAATGATTCTTCGTCTGATGAGTAAATATTGTTATTACTATCATCATCAGATGTCGAAGATAGGGTTAAATGATTAGGACGAATAGAAGAAGAAGAAGAAGAAGAAGCATAATACATATTGTTATTCTAATTGAATGCCATTGGTTGTGGAAGTTTGTAGTTTTGGAGAGGTTTGTAGTTTTGGAGAGGTTTGTAGTTTTGGTTGTGGTTTCAATGGAGAATGGTGTGTTCATTTTATAGGCATATTAAGATAAGTTTTTGAGCACCTTCCATACAAAAGTGTCGATTGAGTAGACATTACAAGGAAGAAATCAAACCCAAATGAAAGCTAAGATAAGAGCTAACAACAAAAAACTGACAAAGCATGTAAATGAAAAAATCGAGAGATAAGAAGTATCGGTTGAGTAGACAATACAAGACAGATTAAAAGCCAAATGAAAGCTAAGACAAGAGCTAACAACAAAAAACTGACAAAGCATGTAAATGAAAAAATCGAGAGATAAGAAGTTTCGGTTGAGTAGACATTACAAGGTAGAAATAAAAGCCAAATGAAAGCTAAGACAAGAGCTAACAACAAAAAACTGACAAAGCATGTAAATGAAAAAATCGAGAGATAAGAAGTGTTGGTTGAGTAGACAATACAAGGCAGAAATAAAAGCCAAATGAAAGCTAAGGCTAGAGCTAAAAACAAAAAACTGACAAAGCATGTAAATGAAAAAATCAAGAGATAAGAAGTGTCGGTTGAGTGGACAATACAAGGTAGATATAAAAGCCAAATTAAACTTAAAATTCATATTCAAATTAAAATAACTAAAAAGGTTCAAAACCATAAGGGAAATGAAATGTAATAAATCAGTAGATTACACTTAAACACTTAAGTAAACCTATTCTAAAACCTTAAGCATTGGCTTGTAGGACGACGTGGACGACGTTTTTCACTTCTTGGGAGGATAATCAACACAAAAGGATTGAATTCTTCCATCACCCTTAAGATCTCGAAATGAGGTTTGTACCTGAAATCTGAACATTTCCATCTTGTCCATTCCTCCAGAGATCTGGCAACAACTTCGTCATCAGTTTCATTCCTAGGCGAAATTCATTCACCTTAGCAGTTAAAGAAGAAAATTCAAGCACTTCCTTTGTGATTTGCACATATCGACAAAAAAATCCCTGCTTTGTTCCGGTGGTTGGGATTACCGGTTTCGGTACAAAAGTTAGCATGGGTATGTTCCAACCATTGCATGCTCATTGAACCATTCATCTGACGTTCATGACCCCTTGCTGGATAATGTAATACTAAGTTTCGACATATGGATAAATCTTCTTGTACTGTAAAATTATCTGCATTAAGCCTAAAATTTTCGTAATCCGCCATTACATGAAAACAAGAAATTACAAATTTTATTGGGAGAGTTAAAGATGTGGATTTGGAATGGGAATGATAGATATAAGTTCATGTATTTATAGGTGTATCCAGAATACAATTTATAGCCGTTGCATAACGGTAACAATTCAAAACGGTAACAAAATTGGAAATCGAGATTTTTTTGAAAATTTCAAGATTTTGAACGGTCACAATGGTAGTTTGATAATTAACTGGGTTGCGTCAAATGAAAGCTAAGCTAAGAGCTAAAAACAAAAACTGAAAAGCATGTAAATGAAAACGACGAGAGATAAAATAAAATGTATATTGGAATTACAAAATAATAAAGGACAAAATAAAATGTATATTGGAATGACAAGACAATAAAGAAGAAATACTATCCACTGTTGTTTTGGTCCCCACGATATGAGCGAGGTGGCATAAACGGAGGCATAGTTGACGAAGATCCCTGACCCCCGGTATTCCACGTTTGTGGTGGTACGTTCCTGAAAAATTGCCATACCCAAGCTATGACGATTGAGAACGAGAATGCGCCAGCTGTAGCTGCAAAATGGTGATTTGATTCTTATAATTCCGCAACTCTTCCATCCTTTCCCTCGTCTGGTCCAAATGAAACTTACGGAACTCTTGCGTAAAGTCAGCATAATCTTAGCAAGAGTATAAGCTTCGGCCTGTTATAGAAATTATAAAATGTCAGGTTCTCAATAATTTTTTAAAACTATGGAAAAAAAAATATTTGAAATATCCTTATGTATGACCAATTATCTTGAGGCGGAATGGCTACATGTTCAGCGGGTTCATCGATGGTTTCTCTAACAAGGCCACCCAAACAGTCGTATGTTTCCACCTCCCAGTCCACTTTGGTGCAAAATTTGTTGGAGTTGGTTACATGTCGCCAGTACTCCAAATACCTATCATACGTAACTGGAACTTGAACGTATTCAGTTATAGGGACCTCATCGTTTTCCATCAGCTTGGTAGCTTCGGCATCGGTGATGTTGCTAATACGGCCTGGACGGGGAATTCCCCATTCATTATGGTTTTGGTGCCATAACCGTTCTCCGAGGTACACGTTTTGCTGTGCAAAGTAAATAATTATCAGCCATGAACCAGTAAAATAAACCAGGAAATTAATAAACAATCACATGAAAAGAAATTATCAACTCACATTGCCAATCCAAGTAAATATAACGCGCTTATTTGAGAGCACCATAGCTTTCTGGATAATCTCATTAACAATTAATGGGATGGAGGTAACCCACGGGTGCCATGTCACTGCGTCGGCGGTCAATTTATTCAGAAGATTCCTTGAATGCACAATATCACTACTCTTCTTTCGTGAACTCTTCCACCGCGAACATCTGTGCCACACAGTTTCAGTCTCAGGAGATGGGTTCTTTGGTCGAAGTATGCCTAGATATTCGTACCTCCAAAACTTGAATTTGAAGAAAATAAACATAATTAATAAGTTACCAACAAATACACATTTAAAAGAATTTTTTTTAATTAATTTACCTCTAATATCTTACATGGTCCGGATAGTGACTTTTGTCCCCTCCCCGCTGAGCCAAGTGCGGAATACAGTTTGGAAAAACCAGCACTACCCCAGTGATAAGTGCCAACTGCAGTTGGATCCTCCAATGCAGCTAACCATCCAGCATTGATGTAGTTCTTAGCATTGGAAAAGAAGAACTGTCCCAGAACATACATCCAAAAGGCTCGCGCCACTCTCTCAGCAAGTATGTTATCATCTTGCACCGCAGCCAACTTTTCCTCTTCAAAGTATGAGGATAAAAATGCCATTGTAATGGCATCTGAAATCCACTGCTGAGAGATACCTTCTCTCCTACACACTTCGCTGTCTTTTAGATATGGGAAAATATGCTCCCGGACATATTCAAAGGTATACTTATCCGGGTCATACGGAATCTCCCCGCCAAGACCAATACTAATTCCGGTCAACATGACCCAGTCCATAGGTGTAAACCCCATCTCACCAAATGAGAAGTGAAAAGTTTTCGTCGTGTTCCAGAAACGCTCGACGATATAGTCAATCAACGCATGTGACGAGTCTCCAGCATCCATTGTCAAAAAACGGTCCCATCCTGCCCTTTCAATAATAAATTTAGCTCTGGGGCATTGTGTAGTTATACCTTTGTATGCTTGGAGGACCCATTTGAGAGACCCGCGATGCATATACTTGAACTTTGACTCTGCTGAGTAAGTGATATTTCTGGAAGCGTGACCTTCATCATCTTCCACCAGATTATAGTCCGCCAATCCAGGAACATCGTTCGTTCCTTCGGAAATATGATCTCCTTGTGCATCCTTAGTTATTTTGGCTTTCTTGTTCTTTTTTCTGCGACCAACGAATCTAGAGGCGGCATTCCTCAACATCTATACAAAATCAACAGTAATCAACACAATGAATCTTTAGGGGTATCCATCAATAATCATAAATAACTTAGCAACTCCATTTGTTATGCAGAAAGTTAATTAAACTTAAAATTCATAGAGGCTTGATTAAAATATAAGTAATCCAGTACCCCATATTTCATAAACAATAATATTATTCAATTCATTATATAATTATCCATATTTCCCAAATGTCGTATGTCATAACAATCAAGTGGAATCTATCATTCTAAAACTTAAAATTAACCAAACCAACAACTCTAATTAACCAATAATATAAACAATTGTAAATTTAAATTCTAATTTTCCATCAATTTTTTTCCCCAAATTACAACATCCAAACCCTAGATTTATCCAAACCCTAAAATTACAATTTCTTATTAAAACCATAGAATTATAATGAACTTCAAACATATATAATTAAATTTAATTATCATTACATACAACCAAATCATAATATAAACCTAAAATCAATTAAAATCAATTGGTTAGAAATCAACCGTGAAATATAATCGTTGAGTTTGTTACCTTGTTTTTTTGTTAGAAATCAACCGTGAAATGCTACCCAACAAATTTTGAAAAGAGTTTTACAAGATTGAAGTGGAGGAAAACAAAATACGTGACGTTAGGGTGGCGCCTGATTCTTGTCGTTGCCTCTGGTTTGCGTCTGTTCTATGTTTACAGAAGAAATGGGGAATGAGAAATGCGTCTGGTAGAGAAGTAAAAACCTTAACCACATGCTCTTCCTAGGAGACGTCTAACATAACGCACGCTCCTCTGGTGAGACGTATTGCTTCACGCTCTCCTGGGTGGACGTCCACTTAACAAACGCTCCTCTTGGAAGACGTTGAAGTTCAAGCACGCTCTCCTGGGTGGACGTTTCACGTCTGGACACTATTATAGGGGGCGTTTTTCATCCAGGTGTCTTTTAGGGACGACGTGTATCACTAAACGTCTACACAAGACAACGCTAAGTTTCCATACGTTCACATATGACTACGCTTGGATAAGAGACGCTACTTTGTGTTGACGCTTAAACATACGTTTGGTTAAGACAGCGTATGAGTCTGCAACGTTCCAATAGAAGTGCGTCTGGTTCCAGGCGTTTCTTAGTGTAGCGTTTAAAATGAAGCGTTACCCAAATCTACGCCCAACACCAATGCGTTACACCAGTAAGACGTCCGTTCCATCTAACGTTCAGCTAGAATTACGCCCAATAACAAACGTCTGGTTAGAAAAGCATATGAGCATATTTTGGTCGAAAACCGCTGTGTTACGGGTGGACCAAAGAGCAAACAAATTTGGGTTATGCTCTTTGGTATGCTCGTACCGTTGGAGTTGCTCTAAGCAACCTTATTATTGTCCTCTGCAAACTGAAGTTTTAATTAGTTAGCTAAGCATCACTTTCGTTAATTCAGGAAATGAAGCCAATTTCTGTAGCAGAGATTACAACTTCATGAGTCGCAAGGTATAATACCTGTCAAAGCATTCCAGTATCCCAACACAGTCGAGGTTATATCCATGCATTTCTGTCACGCAGTCGACTCAAAGCAAGCTATCATACCCATTATGAAGTAAACATCAAAAGCAATTTCCTGCAGATATCTAGTTTGAGAATAAAATTAAAAGAATAATAAGAATAAGCGCAAACTACTGTAGTTCAAGAAATTAATCCACCAAAACCCCGTCAAAAAGATCAGAAAAGTTCTAAAAAGAAATCCAACAGAGAGTAGAATGTTCTCAAGTACAATTACCAAACAGTGTTGTTTGCTCCACGTCCACCCTTATTACTTTCTTCTCCATGTTAATATTTATCCTTTTCCACCCAATACTTGTATGACTAACTAAACACACATATATAAAAACTTGATGAATGATGGAAAAAAAATAATTGAGAGATCTAGATGAAGAAGGCCTAAAAGATTTCCACTTGAAATAAGGTAACAACAGAAGTATCAATTAGTTCATTTCATCTATTGATATCCAACAAATCCCACATCTCATACAAATCCGAGAAATACATGATTATACCTTTTGTACACATAGAAGCCAGAGCACATAGCTTTCGAGCATCACCATATAAAAGTTTTATCTAGACAGATAAAACTATATAGCTGCAAAGAGCAAACTGCAGGACACAGCCGTCACTTGATAGTTGTGAATTGAGTTTTAATATTGCTGCGAAATTACTCCAAAGTAATATGTTCCTACCATATACGTTTACGTTATAACATCCAATTCACTGATCATGATTGATTACAAAACACATATTAAAAGAAGGGAAATCTCAACTGCATAATGCAATTTAACCTAATCCATTAAAAAACAATAACGTTATCTAAAATCTTCATTTTGGTGGATCTAGCTTCATCTTCATCACCACTAAACAATCAAAATAATCTTTCCCTTCTAGACAAGGAAACAAAGAAAAAAAATCAGTAAGCATACCTATACAGAAAGAAAAAGAGGAAGAAGAAGAGAATGGTTATTAATGAAGTGATTTTCATAAAAAATATTTTTCAAATTAGAGTCAAAAGTGGAGTCTGAGAACAATGGCAGACTCCAGAGATGTTGCTAGGTAAAAGGAGATATACATACTTCTACATATAATAAGTATAAATGGTTTTAGTTTTGTTTGGTTACTGTTACAAAGAATCCAATAACTCGCTTAAATAACTCTGGAAGTATGAAAATAAAGAAATCAATAATATGCTGAATGAAATTTTATACTTAGATAAAATACATCTCATGATATTCAATTTCAACAATATGCTTGATAAATTTTATGCTTAGATCTGTTATTATGTTATGCAAAATTTCACAGCATATCCAAACTCGTTGAAGAAAAGAATAACCATTTCAACAATCCATAAGGCAATGTTAAAATCCTAAGAGCTAAAATAAAACTCAAACATTAAAAACCCACTACCAAAATGGCATTTTTCTTAAATATTATTATCTGCAAGCGATTCATAATTCAGAATCAATTCAATAACATTGTTTATCTGCTCCAAACCCTAGAAAAATCATTTTTATAGGAACATGCATAGCTAAAATTTACTTCCAAATCAAAACCCATCGACATAAATAACAAACTACTCAAACCCAAATCGAATAGAATCATTTACACTGAAACATGATCAAAAACCAACATTACCGTTTGTCTCATTAGGGCATCTCCAATGGCGCGACTAGACTAAACGATCAAAGATCAAAAAATTTGATCTTTACTCCTGCCCAAGAACAGTCATGGATAATCAAGCGGGCTTCTAGCACTGCGTCTGGGATGGGGCGAACACTTAACGCTACGCTTGGGGTGACGGACGGAATTCTAAGATCTCGCTTGGTCTTGACGATGTCGCAGCGTAACGCTGGGACGGGCGCTGTCCTAGCGTACCGCCTGGTATACCAAGCGGAGCATTAGAGTACCGCTTGGTTAAGTCATTAGCTAAGTTAGTTAATTAGTTAGTAGTTAAAACGGTTTAGATTAATTAGTTAGTTTAGATTAGTAGTTAGTTTCATAGTTAGTTGTTAATTAGATTAGTTAGTTAGTTAGTTTAGATTAAGTAGTTAGTTTAGATTTGTTAATTAGTTTAGATTAGTTAGTTAGTTTAGTTATTAATTAGATTAGTTAATTAGTTTAGATTTGTTAATTACATTAGTACAAACGAAATGCTGGCATAGTTCACATTGAGCGAAAGGTTGGTGTTTCGCTTGGGTGTAAGCGGTACTCCAACTTCCCGTCTCACCCGGCGAAGCCTCAACGTACCGCTTGCGTCTGGCGAACTCCTAGTTGTTCGCCCGTGTTTTTAAACGAAATGCTGGTCTTGCGTTTGGGTCCAAACGAACTTCTAGGATCTCGCTTGATTATAATTTTTAGTCGTCGATGATCGATTACTTTTAATCCTGTACAGTAGATTTCGTCGATTAAAACTCATTTTTGATCGCATGGCTGCGGCTGATATTTGGCGATCAAAGATCAAATTTAATCTTTGATCGTCAATTTGATCGACGATTGTGGATGCTCTTAGGACCCTAAAAACACCCTACCCATAATAATCTGTAGAAAAGAAAAATAATCAAACCCAATACGAACTCTTTGGTAAACGCTAACATCTAACAATAATAAAAATCATACATACCGATATGTAGGAAGAAACTCCATATAGATTGTTTCACCATTTCCCGATGAACGATAAAGATTGTAACTCTATTAGTCTGTTGCACTAATTTGAAAGCCTTATTCACGGTGCTCATATATTCAGTTGTTTATTCGTATCAAATTTAAAACTTGCTTGGGTATAACATTGTTTGACCTAAATCCTAGCCATAAATCGGTATAAAGAAAACCCATACTTTTTCACCTGGATAGTGAAATGAGAAGAAACGCCGAGTAAAAGAAATAGCGAGGGAGAAAAAATAAGGCGATAGAAGGAGAAAACATAAATTAAGGTTTACAAATAAAATTTTATTTGCCAACCAGGGGACAAATGCAACTGATTACCTATTGGTCTAATATTTTTTCTAAATCTTTCTCTAAAAGAATCACACGAACAGTTGCGATCTAGTATTCCTTATCCAATTGTTTCTCTAGAAAATTCCTTCAAGGAGTTGATTGAGAATACAAAAAAGTTTGGATTAAGTGTTAGAGGAACAAATAGTAGTCCAACTCCTTCTCTAGAAGAATCACACGAGCAGTTGTGATCTAGTACTACTTATGATCCATTTGTTTTTTTAGAAGAATCCCTCAAGGAGTTGACTGAGAATACAAAAAGGTTTGGATTAAGTGTGAGTGAAAGTCTTGCAAAGAATAATATTGCTCAAAATAATCTTAATTTCCAACATAGTGCTACCCTTGATAATTATTCACATATTCAAGAGGACGAGGATAGAATTGGTAACACTACTTATTTAGACAAGGTTCAAACGTCTTCATATTATTATGATGATGAGGATAGTATGGTGAAGAACTTGAAATATATAGGCAGAGTGATCAGGAAATCCAATAGTTTTAATAATTATTCACCTATTCAAAAGGAAGAGGATTTGACTAGAGATACCACTGTTTTAGACGATGTAAAATTTTCTTGTTTTGAAGTCGATAATGGTCTAGAGGAACGGGTTTATCCTGAGAATACTGTTTTAGAGTCCAACTATTTAGAAACAATAGTCTTAGATAACAAACATAGACCCGTATAGATTTTAAATATGAGTGAGGATGCACCACCGGAGTATAACCTAGAAGAAGCAATTGACCATTTTCAAGAATCTGACGATCTAGAAATTCGGAAAATTATGATTAGTCTATCTAGAAACACTGAAAACTCTAAGTTTGGGATGACTATCATTCTCCCTGTGCTTTAACTTTGACTCTTAGAAAGGTCCCTAACTTGGGACCTGACATATGCACCTTTACCATTTTACAAGATCATCTTCAAACTATATTTCCTGAGTCTGTTAATGTCCAGAAAGAAGTTCAGTTGTTAGAAACTCATCCTCTGGTCAATGTGGTTTACCTAGGAAATAATACCAAGATTGACTTTGTTTTCCCACCAAAATATTTTCTTCCATATGTGGGAACGTATGAATTTCAAATGTGCCAGTTATTAAGTTTTGAGACTAAGCCTAATTACTTTAGGGAATTAGAATCGACACATTTGTTTAAGAATGACCACTTTCATAGTAGTCAACTGTGTGAGTCAAATTTGATTGACTTTGAGGATCCACAATTATTCAGGTTATTATTATGTGCTTTAAATTTATTAGTTGAGCTTTTCCAAACTTTACAACCTGATCCTGTTGATCCTTCCCACAAGGAAATCCAGCCCATGAAAACATTTTATCTAGACCCTTTTATAGAGCCAGAACCTGAACCACAGCTAGAAGTAGTTGTCTTAAACAGAAAACTAGATAAGGGTGTGCTCGGTTTGTTCATTTTCTTGTCCTGTTGCAGTTACCTTTTATTTGTGATATCATTATTTGATTTAGATGATCCACAGTTGTTCCGTCTATTGCTATATGATTTTATAAGGTGACTAATCCTTTCTTAGTCTGGCTGAAGACTTTAAAATTAACACTTCTTGGGAGGTAACCCATGCTCTTGCTACACGGTAATATCTTTCCTTAACTATTTTCCTTCTATTGGTAACAGTTTCTCCTTGTTCATGTTTTTAATCATTCATCTTTAGAACATTGAGGACAAGGTTAGATTTAAGTTTGGGGGTAAAGGAGAAACTTTTAAGTTGAAATATGAAACTCCAAAGTCTAGAAACTTATGAACAATTCAGGAGGACACTAACCATTCTAGGTAGATGGAAACTTAGATCTTTTTATGTGGTAATTGGTGTGTCCAGTTAAATGGTTTATTCATAAAAGGACAGAGTTCCGGTGTTAGAAATAACATGATAGTCTTCACCATATCTCGGAGTCTATCTCGACCATTGATAGACACATTTTTGTGTCCGACTTGATCTCAATTTTATATATTGTTAGTATTCGGTTTTGTACTTATTATGGTTTTTTATTGCTTTTTAGGTATTTTTGGAGAAATGTTAAAGGCACCCTCAATTTGGTTAAAGGCAACCACACCCCAAATTTCAAATGAAAAAATTTGGCGGGAACAATTCTCACGTAAACAGGAAATAGCTTGAATATGGAAACAAGCTTTAATTTTGGAAATCTTCTCAAAGTTGTTTTAGGAAATCAAGTTATTTGGGTAATAAGAAGAAAAGAAGAAAGATCTAAATATTCTTCTAATCATAGAATCACTAAACAGAGCAAGAAAAACAAATCAGGAAAGAAAATTATTTTTCACGGGAAGGAATGACGAGAATTAGAAGAAGTTTTGGAGGATATTTTTGGGTTGTTTTTGGTGGTGATTAGTATAAATTGGAAGCTTAGAGGTGTCCAGAGGGTTGAGGAAGAATTGGTGAAGCGAGAATCGAAGGGTTGAAGCTCGGAATTGAAGCCAACAACGTGAAAGAAGTAGACAGACAAACAAGAGAATTCTGCTGCTGCACGAAGCATGTTACACCGGAAACTGTCATTTATTAAACAGTCTTTCGTACTTTATTCCAAACCGCAACAGAAATCTAGTTTTCTGTGCGTATTCATTCAAAGTACTTTCTGTTACGGGCTGAAGTGTTCACATCAACACTTATAATTGTATCTAACTGACTGTGAGCACTTCTATTCTCATTGTAAGAAATTTTTGAGCTATAAAATCGATTTTTGAGGGTTTTGCCATTACAATGAGGATCTAAACTTTATATTTGATGCTATGGAGGAAACTAATTTTCCAACAATTATGTGGTATGTATTTAATTAATTCATGCAATTTATTTATGATTAATTGCCTTGATTAAAAATTGATCTAAAAGATTTTTCTTAAGCAATTGTGATTTCGTTAGATGGTGCATGCCTCGGCATAGTCCCTAGATGCTCTATGCTTTTGTTATACAGTTGTTGTTTTGAAAATCTATTTTTGCAATGATTTAGAATCAAATTAAAATTTTTTAATTGCATGATTAAAATTCCTATCACTTTGAAATTGGAAAATAGTGGAATCCTAGCCTCAATTTTCTCTCAACCTTATAAAAAATAATTGAGTTTTCTTATTTTTAATTTTAGAAATTAGATTTAAAATCAATCTTCACAAGTCTGAGTAACGAATCTTTATTTACCACTTTATAATTACATCAATTTTTGGTGCCGCCGACGCGGACTTGTTTTTAGATTTGTTTTTTTATTTAATTAGTTTAATTAGATTTTTTTTTTTTTTACTTTGTTCTATTTTACGTTTCTTTTGGTATTTCTCTTTTTGCTACAGGTTTTGGATTTTGGATCGAAAGGAAAGTGAGCCAAAGTTTTGAAATTAAAGTCAAAGATTTGGAATTAAAGTTAAAGACTTGGAGCTAAAAGCTAAAGCTTAAAAGAACGAAAAAGAAGACAAAGATTTTTCTTAATTAGGATTTTAATTATTTATGTATTTTTTATTTCGGACACTTCTCTTCGGACTTTGAACTTTTTGGACTTAATTATTATTTTTAACCCTACGGAAGGGTAGTATTAAATATAAATTGCACAGGTAAGGACGACAATTACGATATTGTCTCGGCCCCTCGGGTTCGCACACTGACAGGAGTTGGTGGCCCGAGTCGACTTCAACCGATTCATCGCCCTTCTGGTACGGGAGGTAAGACTCGATCAACCCACGAATCCCCTGCAAGTGGGTTTACTGTATTCCTTTGTATGCATATATGCTGAAGAACTGAAACGGACTTACTTTTCTAGTAAAGGGCAAGAACTGGCCATACAAGATAAGGACTCGGATTTCATCACCGTTTCCTTCTTGCCCGCCTTAGGAAAACGTTACCTAACGCGAACCTAATCCTTAAAATTTGACTAGAAAGAAGACCGATAGGGTATCGAGCTTATTGGAAAATCATTCAAAAGGATTATATTGGTTGCTTTGTTAGCCTAACTCGAAGTTCGAAAAGATTATTTTAAGTTGATTAGCGTCGCCTTGTAACCCAGGGAAACGTTGCCAAAGAGGCAGGGTTATCAAAGCTCCTTAGAGCTTATCCTGTTTCTCTTCGACTTAATCTAATTCGGATCGTCCTAAGAGGTTTGCTAAGACTGTAACTAGTTGTCTTTCGAAAGAATAGAAGCTGGTCTAGAAACAATCTAAGTGGACATCATGCTTTTTGTTTGCTATATTCAATAGGTTTGATTTGGTTGAGTCGGCCTTGTTTGTGTATGTTTAGAACCCCTTCATGTTAGGATTTATTTTCTTAGATTTTTGTAAATTTATTAGGAACTTTTTGTTAGAAAATGTCGAACTGGTATTATGAGGACCAATACAATGAATAACAGACTGAATTTCAAAATAGACATTATCAGTACTATCAACATGGTGCGGATAGTAATCGGGACCATCATCAACCTTCTAGAGGTTATTACTCATACCAGGGTGATCCCAATTACTATTCATACATACACCCGTCTTATGAACATGAAAATGAGCAAAATTCGAGATATTTGTCTTGGAGAGATACCTTAGAGAAAATGCAACCTAGAACTCATCATGAACCTATTGAACCTCTACAAAAAGCCCTCAAGCAGTTAGCTGAAAGTACAAAGCAATTCGATGAGGATCACAAGAAGAGGAGAGAAGAGTATGAGATAATCCGATTAAAATCGAAAGAAATGTCTGCAAAGAACTATATTGATCTAAATAATCTTATATCCCAATATAGTGCTACCCCTGATAGTTATTCACCTGGCCAAGACGACGAGGATAGAATTGGTAACACTACTTACTTAGACGAGGTTCAAACATCTTATATTATTATGATGATGAGGATAGTATTGGTGAAGAACTTGAAATATACGGGCAGAGTGATCAAGAAATTGTCACTCCAGTTGTGTTTCACGATGAGAGTGTTATTTATAGTTCAAATTCAAATAATTTTAATGATTATTCACCTATTCAAAAGGAAGAGGATTTGACTAGAGATACCACTGTTCTAGACAATGTAGAAATTTCTTGTTTTGAAATCAATAATGGTTTAGAGGAACGGGTTTATCCTAAGATTAGTGATTTGGAGTCTGACGACTCGAAGACAATAGTCTCTGATGAAGATGATAGACTCGTAGAGATTTTAAATATGAGTGAGGATGCACCAACGGATTATAACCTAGAAGAAGAAATTGACCATTTTTGGGAATCTGACGATCTAGAAATTAGGGAAATTGTGATTGGTCTATCTAGAGACACCAAAAACTTTAAGTTTGGGGGTGACTATCATTCTCCATGTGCTTTACCTTTATCTCTTAGAAAGGTCCCTAACTTGGGACTTGACATATGTACCTCTACCATTTTACAAGATAATCTTCAAACTAGATTCCCTGAGCCTGTTGATGTCCAAAAAGAAGTTCAGTATAGAAACCCATCCTCTGGTCGATGTGGTTTACCTAGGCAGTAGTACCAAGATTGACTTTGTTTTCCCACCAAAATATTTTTGTCCATATGTGGGAACGTTGGAATTTCAAATGTCTCAGTTGTTAAGTTTTGAGACTAAACCTAATTACTTTAGGAAATTAGAATCGACACATTTGTTTATGAATGACCACCTTCATAGTAGTCAACTGTGTGAGTCAAATTTGATTGACTTTAAGGATCCACAATTATTCAGGTTATTATTATGTGCTTCTAAGTTCTTAGTTGAGTTATTCCAGACTCTACAACCTGATTCTTTTGATCCCGTCTACGAAGAGATCCAGCCCATGAAAATATTTTATCTAGACCCTGTTATAGAGCCTGGACCTGAACCACAGCTAGAAGTAGTTGTCGTAAACGGAAAACTAAATAAGGGTGTGCTCGGTTTGTTGATTTTCTTGGCCTGTTGTTGTTTCCTCTTATTTTGGATATCCCTATTTGATTCAGATGACCCACTGTTGTTACGACTATTGCTATATGATTTTATGAGGTGACTAATTATTTCTAAGTCTGGCTGAAGACTTTAAACTTACCACTTCCTGGGAGGTAACCCATGTTCATGCGACACGGTAATATCTTTCCTTAGCTCTTTTCCTTCGATTGGTAATAGTTTCTCCTTGTTCATGATCTTAATCATTTATATTTAGAAACATTGAGGACACTGTTTGATTTAAGTTTGGGGGTAAGGGAGAAACTTTTTAGTCGAATAATAAAACTCTAGAATTTAGAAACTTGTGAACACTTCAGGGTGACACTAACCATTCTAGTTAGAAGGAAACTTAGCTATTTTTCTATAAGAATTGGTGTGCCCAGTGAAATGGTTTATTCATAAAAGGACAGAGTTTAGGTGTTAGAAATAACATGATAGTTGTCACCACATCTCGGAGTCTACCACTACCATATCATTTTCTGTTTTTACTTTTGCAATTTTGTGTTTCTCTAAGTGATTTGGTGGAGCCCAGTATCAAATTGTTATCGGCATCGGGATGAAATAGAGTGTTTTGAGATCAAGCCCCATTATTATATTTTAGTTCTATAAAAAAATATATATATATTATTAAAAAAAAAGGTATTATTGACTCTGTGTTTGGGTTCTCCCTGTCTCCGTCGCCTAAGCAAGCGTGGAATGCAGGATCCATGGGAACTCGAGTATAAACCAGTTGAATTGATATTAGTATTAGAGTTAAGAACAGTGGGTGCGGATCTCGAATTCATTAGGTTTCATCCTAGCAATGACATTCAGACAGATATGGGAAACACCGTTCACCTTAGTCAACACGTGCAACCTTCATATTTTCCATGCTCATCTTCTAAAATATTTTCATGTGGTCGAACTGTGATAGATTATGAGACTTGTGGTTGACCGATTATATTAGTAGAGCTCTGTTGTCTTATATATGAATTTTAGTATGCTCGAGTAAACACTCGTGTACAACAATTGGACTCATATAGGGTAATGATTCCCATAGCCGAAGAATTGAGTAAGCCAAGCTTGTTTAGTGTCTACCCTTAATTTTTCACGAGTCGCTAAAATCTGGAGTAAAGGTTTTGTGGGTATACCTCTTGTAAACCCTCACGAGACAAAACTCATCCACTAGGGACACCTAGAGGTTTAACGGCTTATTACATATGCTAAATGTAGTCGCAATTACTGCGAAAGTGATTTAGGATTTTATTTTCTAAATTAGATTTGCTCGAGGACTAGCAAATAATAAGTTTGAGGGTATTTGATAGACATATTTTTGTGTCCGACTTGATCTCAATTTTATATATTGTTAGTATTCGATTTTGTACTTATTATGGTTTTTTATTGCTTTTTAGGTATTTTTGGAGAAATGTTAAAGGCACCCTGAATTTGGTTAAAGGCAACCACACCCCAAATTTCAAATGAAAAAAGTTGGCGGGAACAATTCTCACGTAAACAGGAAATAGCTTGAATATGGAAACAAGCTTTAATTTTGGAAATCTTCTCAAAGTTGTTTTAGGAAATCAAGTTATTTGGGTAATAAGAAGAAAAGAAGAAAGATCTAAATATTCTTCTAATCATATAATCACTAAATGGAGCAAGAAAAACAAATCAGGAAAGAAAATTATTTTTCACGGGAAGGAATGACGAGAATTAGAAGAAGTTTTGGAGGGGATTTTTGGGTTGTTTTTGGTGGTGATTAGTATAAATTGGAAGCTTAGAGGTGTCCAGAGGGTTAGAGAAGAATTGGTGAAGCGAGAATCGAAGGGTTGAAGCTCGGAATTGAAGCCAACAACGTGAAAGAAGTAGACAGACAAACAAGAGAATTCTGCTGCTGCACGAAGCATGTTACACCCGGAAACTGTCATTTATTAAACAGTCTTTCGTACTTTATTCCAAACCGCAACAGAAATCTAGTTTTCTGTGCGTATTCATTCAAAGTACTTTCTGTTACGGGCTGAAGTGTTCACAGCAACACTTATAATTGTATCTAACCGACTGTGAGCACTTCTATTCTCATTGTAAGAAATTTTTGAGCTATAAAATCGATTTTTGAGGGTTTTGCCATTACAATGAGGAGATAAACTTTATATTTGATGCTATGGAGGAAACTAATTTTCCAACAATTATGTGGTAAGTATTTAATTAATTTATGCAATTTATTTATGATTAATTGCCTTGATTAAAAATTGATCTAAAAGATTTTTCTTAAGCAATTGTGATTTCGTTAGATAGTGCATGCCTCGGCATAGTCCCTAGATGCTCTATGCTTTTGTTATACAGTTGTTGTTTTGAAAATCTATTTTTGCAATGATTTAGAATCAAATTAAAATGTTTTAATTGCATGATTAAAAAATTCCTATCACTTTGAAATTGGAAAATAGTGGAATCCTAGCCTCAGTTTTCTCTCAACCTTATAAAAAATATTTGAGTTTTCTTATTTTTAATTTTAGAAATTAGATTTAAAATCAATCTTCAAAAGTCTGAGTAACGAATCTTTATTTACCACTTTACAGTTACATCAACCATATCACCTTCTATTTTTATTTTTGCAATTTTGTGTTTCTCTAAGTGATTTGGCGGGGCACCAGTATCGAATTTTTATCGCCGCCAAGATGGAGTAAAGTGTTTGAGATTATTTAGATTATAGTTGATTTTTTTTCGAGTATTGACACTTAGATAGCAATATGTGTGTGTTCCCCCTGTCTCCGTCACCTAAGTAAGCATGAAACGCAGGATCCATGAGAACTATCATATAATATGCTGATAAGGATCATGCGTTTGGATTCATTTGACCTAATCATGTTGTCTGTACATTTAAATAATAAATCGTTATTTTATTTTCAATAAATCGATCGCTGAGACCCTTGTATATACCAGTTGATTCAATATTAGTATAAGGAGTAAGACTAATGGGAGTGTATCTCAATCCATTAGGATTCATCCTGGCACTGAACTTTAGACAGATATGGGAAACACTGTTCACCTTAGTTAACATGCGCAAACTTCATTTTGTCTATATCCATTTTCTAAATCTTTTAATATAATTGAACTTTGATAGATTCTGAGTATCGTGGTTGAATGACTACCTAAGTAGAGCTTTGTTTTCTTATATATGAATTTTAGTATGCCGAGTGCAAACTCGTGTACATCAATTGGACTCATATAGGGTAATGATTCTCATAACCGAAGAATTTAGTATGTCAACTAAATAGCTTGTTTAGTGTTTACCCTCAATCGTTCACAGGTAGCTAGGATTTGTAGTAGAAGGTTTTGTGGGTATACCTTTTGTAAACCCTCACGAGACTATAACTCGTCCGATTGGGACACCTCTGGGTTTAAAGGCTTATTACATATGCTAAATATAGTCGTTATTCCTACGAAAGTGAGTTAGAATTTTTATATTATTAGATTTTCTCGAGGACTCGCAAATAATAAGTTTAGGGGTATTTGATAGACACATTTTTGTGTCTAATTTGTCCGTAATTATCTATTTTGTTAGTGCTCGATTTTATACCTATTGTGTGATTTTATGTGTTTGTAGGTATTTTTGGGTAATAAACATTTGTGGAAAAATTGGCTTAAAAAGTGATAAAAGCACCCGAGAAAAACTACTAAAGGCACCTGGAAATATTGATAAAGGCACCCAGGAGTTTTGATAAAGGCACATGCGTTTTGGATAGGGGCACCCCTTCCCCTTCGTTTGAAAATGGAAAATGGCGGGAAACATAAGCTACGTGTGAGAAGTTATTTGTGGTGTTTCAAGATCGAGATTTTCAGGATTAAAAAGAGTATTCGATATCACAACATGAAGACACGGTTAAAACACGTCAAATTGAGAGTTTGACTCCGTGAAAAATGGTTCAGATTCATTGTTATTGTCGGAAATAGGTTTATTCTAGGATTTTAGATAAAATAGAGTTTCGATTTGATTTGGAGAGGATATTGGGTCCTTATCGACTTAGGAGGATTGGTTAGGTTTACTAAACCTACAAATAACAAACAGATCGAAGAAAAACAGGGGAGAGAGGGAGGAGTAGAGTCTTGGTCGGAAATTGGAGGGAAGAATTCTCTTAGAGATTCCTTGCTCCTGTGGTGTAGAAAAATGGTGTATCAAGTCATAAAAGAGGTTAACAAGGTTGGTTCAAGCTCAGGAAGCTAAACAGAGCAAAGAAAATCAATTCAGGAAAATTCTCTGTTGCTGCTGCTGAAGAACACGAAGAACAGAAGAAAAAGCAACGGTTTCTTCAACTGTTCTACAACGTTTATCTTCAGCTTTACAACACGTATCTTCAACTTTAACGTTCTTCAACCGTTCAACAACGTTTATCTTCAGCTTTGTAATATTTATCTTCAGCTTCATTACAACAGTTAATTTGTAACGCAAAGAAAACGTTGCAAATTTCATGTTTTATTATTTTAGCTTCTTTTCTTCTTCTCAAGCACTTTTGAGCCATATACCAATCTTTTGAGAGTGTTTTAAGCATGATGAGCTAGACCCTATTGCTAGGGCGACGGAGGAAGCCATTTTTCCAATAATAAAGTGGTATATTTTTATCTTATTAATTTTTTGTAATTCTTTTATGATTATTTGCTTTGAGTTAAAATTGAAATAATGATTTTTATCAATTAGTTGTGTTTTCTTTTGATGAGTCATGCTTAGTTTAGAGCTATTGATGTTTCATACTTTTGATTCAAAACTATTATTTTGAAAATCTAACTTTGGCAATATTTAAAATTAATTGAAAGTGTGAGTTGCAAAATAATTGTTCATGCTAAATCATTTGAAAAATTGGCTAATGGTGGAATCCTTATTCTCAGTTTTTTCCATAATTTGAAATCAATTCTACTTTAATCTTCTTTAATTTTAATATTAAAAATTAGGTTTAAAAATCAAATCTTTACAAATCTGAGTATCGAATCTTTTACCACTATTTTTAAAACACACCAACCACCGCCGACCATCATGGTTGTTGTTGCAGATGCACTCCTAGCGCAACTTCCTTTTATGTCCAAATTTTCGCGTTAGCTGACTATCATGGTTGTTGGAGTCTCCATTCAAAAGTTACAACGATGATATTCAAGCCCATAAAAGATCAAGAAAATAAGAGTATACACCACTAACTATAACAATACATGTTATATTTGTCGAACTCAGCGACACACGACCGATACCATCTCCACAACTTAGAAAAGGTATTACATATGATTTTGCGCAGCAACGTAGACTTTTTAACGTGAAGCATGGAGGATATGTCGAGTGTAAAGCTAGGGATTGCTTCTCATAAGTTAATATGTACGGCGCCCGACGTCAAGATGGTAATCTAAACCTGAAGGAAGATAACACGTATTACCAGACACTGGTAGAATAACAGATAAAGCGGTGAGAGAACATTGACTTCATAAGTATCCAAAAAAGATGGTGAACATGGTGATCGAACCAAAGAATAATGGAAAGTTACGGATCTACATCGACAATAGAGATCTTAAAAAAAGCCTGAAAGAAAACTTCCCTTTGCCCGATATCGATCAATTAGTGGATTTTTATGGCGGGAAGAGAGTTCGTTAGTGGAAAATACCAGGGTACAACCAGATATTGATGCCCAGATACGACCACGAGTTGAATACAATCTTGACGCCTCGAGGAATGTATTGTTTCCAAATAATGTGGCTTAATATGAAGAACATGGGACCTAGCACATTGTTGACGCATGGTGTACAAACTCTATACACAATAGATCAGATTAGTACAGGAATTTTACATTGATGACATGTTTGTCAAAAACAAAAAAGCAAAAAATCAACTAACTGATTTTGAAATAATCTTCAGAACGATACGAGAGCTGATGTAATTTTAAAGTGGTAAATAAAGATTCGTAACTCAGACTTGTGAAGATTGATATTAAATCTAATTTCTAAAATTAAAAATATGAAAACTCAAATATTTTTTATAAGGTTGAGAGAAAACTGAGACTAGGATTCCACTATTTTCCAATTTCAAAGTGATAGTAATTTTAATCATGCAATTTTAACATTTTAATCTGATTATAAATCATTGCAAAAATAGATTTTCAAAACAACAACTGTAT
>JAJJMC010029624.1:7749728-7837834 GCA_023531435.1 Papaver californicum
TTACAATAAGAATAGAAATGCTCACAGACACTTAGATACGGTTATAAGTGTTGCTGTGAACACTTCAGGCTGATACAGAAAGTATTTGAAATGAATGCGCAACAGGAAACAGATTTCAGTTGTTGTTTGAAATGAACGACAGTTCTGGTTAGCCTTTTGTTCTTCAAGTTCTTCACCGTACAGCAGCAGAAACGTTCGTCTGTTCACTTCAATTCTAAGCTTCACCAATCGTTTCTTCGTACCCCAAACTCTCTAGTATCCTCTATTTATACTACCCATCACCCAAAACTTCCTTTAATCCTCTCAAATCTTTCCTTTGATCCTTGGCAGACCACCGAAAATCTTTCCAAAAACAGAACTCTTTACTTCCTGATTTCTTCGTTTCTGGATGCTAATAAGAGAAGAAATCGATATCATTCCCTTTTTAATTCTTTCCCACACAATTCTAGTTTCCTAAGTAAAGGAATTTCCAAACTCCAAGCTTGTTTCCAAATTTCTTTTGAGTTTCCTATTTCACGCTGTACGTGAAGAATAGAAATTCTTCTTCCAGCCACTTTCTATCATTTGAATTCTGGGTGTGGGTGCCCTTAACCAAAGAGTGGGTGCCTTAATCCAAGTTGAGGGTGTCGTTATCATTTCTCCAAAAACACCTACAAAGAAATAAAAACCATAATAAACACAAAATCGAGTACCAACAATATATAATATTAAGATCAAATCAGACACAAAATGTGTCTATCAAGAGCATGGGACGTCATTCGGTCTGAAGAATACGGGAACACGTTACAAATGCATGGTGGTGAAACTCTTTGCACATTATATCGAATCAATACTATATATTTACGTCGATGACAAAAAGAAACAAAAAAGATCACATAGTTGATCTGGAAATAATATTCTGAATTATTCGAGAGCATGGGATGTATGTCAACCTAGATAAATACACCTTTAAAATCATAAAGATTCATGGGACACGTCTTCATTGTTTTAGGGATAAAATAATAAAGTGTAAAATAAAGGGTAGAAAATTGAAAATGAATTCGAGATATCAAACTTAAATCAAGCAAATAGCCTTTAAAATGATGCTTCGGTCGAAAAATAGAAGAAGGGTTGATCTCAGAGAGGAAAGCAGACAAAAAAATTAGATCAAAGTGTTTTTAAGAATTCTGGCGGAAGAATCAAGCTTTGTAGCTGGTGAATTGGTCGAGTGACCTCTACATAGCAATCAAGCTCACCTCGACCTCGTAAGGAATGAAAGTAGTGGAGGAATGGAAGAGAGGAGAACATGGTGAGAGTCATTCCCATGCTTGCAAGGAAGATCGAGAATCCAATGCCCATTTCTCCCAACATCCTCGCAACATTCGCACGACTCAGTTTCTTTCCCGTTGTAAATGTACTGTTATATTCCATGTGTTGTACACCGCTCGACCAAAAACCCTAGTGAATATTCCCCCATGTGACTTAGTTGACTCGAAGAAGCATTAGTTGTAAAGAAAACTACTACAATCGTCAAGTTGACTAAACTGTTAGTAAAGACTATTTGGTCAAGTTATTGAGCATTGAGCCAAATGAATACCTAAAAAATGTAGAAGCCGATTAAAGTATGTTTGCATTAATGAGGTTTCCTTTATAGAAGACACCACATATTGTGTCAATTTTCATTTATGATGCTAGCCACTAACGTTTATTGACCTTTCTCACATATGACGCCAAGAATTGGCACATCCATTAAGAGCATCCGATTATTGAAGATTGACAACTCATGGCATCAAGGCGAAATACCAGTGGATCGTGGCATCAAACGCAATAGCAAGCACGATAATTGTCAATTAGTGATACTAGTATAAGCATTGCATCAACTATTGATGCTCTTTGACATGGCGCTAGCGAAGGAGGTCTACCTTCGTTGTTGGAGCCAACGAAAGAGGGCGTTTGGATGGAGAAATTGGCGCTAATGCCAGAGGCAAAAGGGCTCGAACTAGATCAGCAAAATACAGCTTCGTTGCTGGCGCTAGAAATGCTCACTGGTGTCGACACCAATGAGAGGCAATAGTAGTGCTGCTGGCATTACTAGCCCTATCGAGAAAAGGTATAAGTGGAGGAGAAGTCGGTGATGGCGCTACCAACGTCAGCAGCCTTAGCAATAGTAGAAGGTGGTGTTGGTGCTGTTAGCGCCATCCAAAATAGGTGGATATGCTAGCACTGTCAGCACCAGTAGAAGCAGGTGGACATCATGGCATCGTTGGCGTCAGCAATAGCAGGTGAAGTTGCTAGCGTTGTTGGCACAAACGCTGGTGATTGTCATCTAATTTATGGTACTAAGGCCAATAGCAAGTAGTTTTGATGCTCGTGAATGCATGCACTATCTTGAGATGCTAGCAATAGTTGTGGTTTCTACTCGCATCATAGGGCCATGCTCCACTTATTCTTTATACGACGTGATCACATTTAAATCGACTGCTAAGCAAACTTCAAATGACGATTTTAAAAACATTTATGCATAGATGAACATGTGGGTATTGAATATTAGATCCAAAGTTAGGATAAATATGAGGAATAATCTGTAGGGCTCAACGGAGAGCAAATATGAATAAGTTCAGTAATTCACATTTTGAGCAAATATGATAGATTTGTACTTAAGTACTGAAAGTATGGAATATATACTGTTACACCTTGTAATTTTCATATGACACATACTCTAGCAAGAGAAGGTTGGGGTCAGAGTATCACTCTGTTGGATGTAGTTGGTGTGAATATCTATGAACAATGCTCTGTATGAGGGAGTTGAATGCTCGAGTTCAACTTGTGTTGTTCTGTTCCAGACTTGTTTTCGTAGTAAAACTTGTATATCTTGTTCCATATATTGAACATCTATTTATATCATAGCTATTGTAACCACTCGACCTCTATTCTGGAAGAAACTGTCGATGGTTGAGTAGTGGTGAAATGGTGAAAGTGGAGAAGGTGTTGACAACTGCTCTCCACTTCAATTACGGTTGAATAGTTTGTTACTCAATTCACCACTCCTCTACTCAACTGCTATCGATCTTTCCA
The DNA here is from genome assembly GCA_023531435.1 of Papaver californicum. Classification (NCBI taxonomy): domain Eukaryota; kingdom Viridiplantae; phylum Streptophyta; class Magnoliopsida; order Ranunculales; family Papaveraceae; genus Papaver; species Papaver californicum. Next base: position 7,752,783 of record JAJJMC010029624.1, read on the forward strand.
TAACTTCTCTTTAGTGGGTGCACTGTTGCACCACATGTCGTAGACCACCATACAAAAACCTTAATTAGTATCCCCCATTTATGACATTTGATGTTTCGTGTAATGTTGTAGTATTAAATAATACTAATGTTAAGTCAATTAAGACTTGTTTAATGGGCCTCTTGATTAAAAATGTTGTCTTGCTTAACTAGCTGATGAGTCTAACAACTAAAACAAGTCTTGTTTGACTAGTTGATGAGTCTAGCAGAACGAAAATAATATAAACATGTCTTGCTCGACTAAATGAGGAGTCTAGCAGACTAAAACAAGTCTTGCTTGACTAGCTGATGAATCTAGCAAATTGAAAATAAATGTGTCCTGCTTGACTAACTGATGAGTCTAACAGACTAGAATAAAATAGATGCGTCTTGCTTGACTAGCTTATGTGTCTAGCAGACTAGAAATATATGTTTATTTTTGAATATATAATAGTGAGTCCATCTTGGTCAATTTTGCATTGACATGTTTATTTTGTAAAAATAAATGTATGTTGCTGAGCATGAAAAGTTGTATGTGAAGCCTTATACGAATTTTATATGTGAGGCTTAGTGTAGCTCAGGGTTTTGATCAAAACTCTAATTTTTCTAAATTTTTGGTATTCACGTGAAAGGAAGAGGAGGAGCGCCCAGGTCTTCATGCAAAAGGAAGACGAAGAGACCAAGTTTTGGTCCTCACGTGAAGGGAGGGGGAGCGTACAGGTCTTCACCTGAAAGATAAAGAGAGAGGAGACCAAGCTTTGGTCCTCACGTAAAGGAAGAGGAGAAGATCAAACTTTGGTCTTCATATGAACGGAGAGGAGGAACACCAAGCCTTGGTCCTGAAGCAAGAGTCTCACATTTAACCAGAATCAAGACACTCTTATTTTACTCTTTGCACTCAGCCTCACATGTTGATGGTAAAAGAGTAAAATTATTAATTTTGAAAAGAAGGACAGATCGTGTGGAGATGATTTTGTCTTTAAAGGAATGTGAGTTTTTCTTTGAGAGTAGTCTCCTCATCTTAGTTGCTAAGGCATTCATGTTGGAACCAAGAAAGGTAGAGACGTCCCCCTCTTCAAAAATTAGGGTGTGAAAGTGTCTAGTCATAATGCAAGAAGCTCATATTTACTCTTTTGCTCAGCCTCATATGTTGAAGGAAAAATAGTAAAAACACCAAGTATTTGAAGAGGAGCACGATGTCCATGCTAGAAGCAAAGCAGTGCAAGCCTTGTTCTAGGAAGCAAGACGCACAAGAAAGAAACAAGACGTGTTTATTGAAAAGTTAGGGTTAGCTTTTCAAAATTTGAAATTAGAGCTTGAAATCTTTTGACACACTTTTGCAACATTTATAAGTGTTGTAAAACTATTTTCAAACCCTAATTAAGGTTAAAAGATACCTTTTATCACACTTTTACAATGTTTGCAAATGTTGCGAATCTATTTTCAAACCCTAATTAGGGTTTAAAACACTTTTGACACGCTTTTTGCAACGTTTTGAAAACATCATATTGTTCTGTTTCTTATCAAAAATGCATCATTATGGTGCATTTTACGAGTTGAATGTTGGAAAAAAATCAGATATGCATCATTATTACGAAAGATGCATCTATTTGGCATTTGTTATGCCGCGTAAAGGAGGTAAGAGTCGGTACATGGAAAACATCTCTCAAATTTATATATGTGGAAATATTAAATAAGATGTATATAAATAGGAAGAAGGTGATGCTTGAAAATGCATATAGGCCAAGATGCATCATTTTTTCCTATGTTGCATGTCGAGTAAACATATGATGTGAAAACATCATGTTGTTGTTTTGCTTATCGAGAATGCATCATTGTGAGGCATTTTGAAGGAAAAGTGAATGTTGCAGCAATTTTCATGTCTCAAACATAAGAATGCATATTTGCGAACTAAGTTGCATCAGTTATGCACAATTTTGTACATCTCTTGCAAAAGTCCATTGGCCTATAAAAATTAGGTGTTGCTTGGATTTTGGCCTTGTGACACAAGTTGGTAATTTTTGGTGATACAAATTTTATATGCTAAGTGTATCATCTTGTAACGATGGGTCATTGGTGTCGGCGTTTACTTTTCCTGGCTTTTGAGTTGTTTGTTCTATCCTAGTTGACTATTCGGATGAACTAAGATCATGCTTGTTGTCTTTGCGGTACAAAATTAGGTACATAAGCATACACATTGCGGTCCATTATTTTTGGTAACTTATATCATCTTCTCATCATGTGAGGCAAGAGATGATTGTTGCCATACTTGATGAGGTAATTGCAGTTCTTGTAATGACCCGACCCTCCACCGATATTATCCCCACCTAACCACTGTGGTTATCCAGCAGCGTGGGGTTTTTAACGGAAATTATTATGGGGATCTAGCAACATATTCCCAGGAGGTCACACATCCATGGATTACTCCCTCCCGAGCATACACAACTGCATACTTTTTACCAACTATGGAGCCAATTATGCCAAAAAAATTACTCGATTTAATTTGAGGGTAATTATCATTACATAAATCCATTCGGCCAACCACTGTCGATTATTGGATGTTAAAATATCAACTCTTTAGATTGGAGCCCAGCTCCGGAATATAGAATTTCGGATCTCCGATGTTTCCTGCCACTCATGAATGCAATACCTGACCCCATACGTCCAATGTTCTCTCTCTCCCTTGATAGGTGTCCTGTCATCGACTTTGATATCATTTGTAATAACCCGAACCTTCATCGATATAGTCCCCACATATTGTCGGGTTTTCAACTGGCACCGTTGCGGTCATTCAACATTAGCTTCCTAGAAGTTCACCTATCATTGGATTACTCCCCCACGAGCACGCTTAATTGCAAAGTTTTTTTCCAACTTTGGAACCAATTATGCTGAAAAAGCCCCGGTGTAATTTGAGGATATATCATTACATATATGTTATTCGGCCAACCACTGCAAAATATTGGCTGTTACAGTGCTTTTGATGGATGTACTTTACTGGATGTACATGCTTCCTATCAAGCTACAGAGCATTGACATGCATAAATTGCTATTGAGCATGGCCAGGGAAGAAAACTAACCAAATCGCCAGTTTAAGAAGATTGTGTGAGCCGCTTGTATCACAAGGATGGTGCAAGGAAAGAATGGAATGTGTTTGGTTGTTCCACCCTTGGCACGAGCAAGATCATTACATGCACCTAGAGCATGGTCGCAGTGGAAGAGGAATAACGACGCAAAAATATGTTTGTAATGTCATATGTGCTAATCCAAGGCATGAAAAATTCTTGGACAATAATTGCAAGACACTGGTGCATGCTAAATGTGTTGCAATTGGTTTTGCACCCTTAGCAGAGCAAGGGGTAAGTTGAAACAGTATGAAGTTGTATTTAAGGAAATCATGCTCGTAAAGCATGTTTGGAAAGGAAAACCAACGTGCACTTGTTTGGTAAAAACCAAAATTTTACAGCTCGGTTACTCATTTGAGTAGCGCATCGGGGGGTCGGAGCCTGCAGAGCGTGGCCCTGGAGGTTCCGATTTTCCGGTCTGTCACATGTATGGTGAATATAATAATAATAAGACAATATCCGGAAACACAAAAGTAAAATAAATAAATACATGCATATATATAACAAGTTCAAGGAATGCAGTCGTAAAATATATATAACACTAAAATAGGTTCAAGAGGCTCTACACTCCTAAATATCTATCTAGGAGCTCAACATACGATAATAAGTTTAAGTAAGGAAATGCCGCAAAAACAAGTTCTGGATATTATTTATGGGTCATAAAACATCTGGGAGGAGTGATAAGCGCTTAATATATACATTTTTACCATCATATTTATATTTTTTGGAACTTATTTTTGTATTAATCTTGTTATTTGTTTGTTTTTAGGTTGTACACATAAATCTCAACATGATAAGGAAACATGGATCAATGGTTGAGTTGTGTGGAAACCGAGAAATGGCATAAGTGTACTCTGCATCCGGTGGTCTTCTTTTACGTCAAAATGGGGACAGAGGTCGAGCTAAACAAAGTGAATGGCAGTCCAAGAACAAGATGGATGAGCTAAACATAAAACGTATTAGTCTTCTTTTTCTTGGGGTTAAAATTAAAGAGAAAGTGGCATGTGTTTGTTGATGATGGGTTTTTGTCATAGGCAAAAATCGTAAAATCGTCTCTGATCCTGTGCCAGAAATATAGAATTTACGTATATATTTTTATTACACAAGGAAATTAAGAATATAGGTACTTATGCCTATGACCTTATATATCTTGTATGATTCACAACATGTTTGTTTTTTGCTGACTCGCGATCTGAATCTGACTCGGCCCTTGACTCGCCCCGAGTCAGATGTTAGACCGTTTTTTTTTTTGTGTCAAATATGACTCGCTACCTAACTCATACCCAACCTTGACTCGGACCCGTTTGAGTCAGTTTAGTCAGGTCTGACTCAAAAAACAAACACATTGAGTCAGACCAGATGAGTCTGGTGATTTCAGATAGATTCAGACGAGTCAGATTCAAAAAAAAACAAACAAACATGATATCAGTATTTTTCTCTGTATAAATTCTCAAAATATTGTTAAGATATTATCCAATTTATACAAAATAAATCTCAAGCTCTTAGATGGATTTCCCACTAGTCTAGAGAAACTCGAATATCTTCTAGTGTTATATTTCACAGTTGAGTCAGGTCTGACTAAAAAAACAAACACATTAAGTCAGATCCAAATGAGTCAGGTGATTTAAATTAGATTCAGACGAGTCATATTCAAAAAAAAAAAACAAAAAAACATGATATTAGTATTTGTCTTTGTATAAATTCTCATAATATTGCTAAGATATTCTCCAATTTATACAGAATAAATCTCAAGCTCCTAGATGGATTACCCACTAGTCTAGAGCAACTCGAATATGCCCTAGTGCTATATTTCACATTTGAGTCAGGTATGACTCAAAAAACAAACACATTAAGTCATATCCAGATGAGTTAGGTGATTTCAGTTAGATTTAGACGAGTCAGATTCAGAAAAAAAAAACAAAAAAAAAACATGATATTAGTATTTGTCTTTGTATGAAGTCTCATAATATTGCTAAGATATTCTCCAATTTATACAGAATAAATCTCAAGCTCCTAGATGGGTTTCCCACTAGTCTAGAACAATTCGAATATGTTCTAGTGTTATATTTCACATTTAAATTCCTATAAATTATTTTATATTAATATTTATACTATGTTGAGTAATATTGATTTATCATTGTATTTATGCTATTTGTACAAGCTTATTCAATACAAAGTGAATACATATGATAAGTCATGCATGGACGCATAATTATATAGCATCACAACTGTGATTAAATGGCAAGCTTGACAACTTAGCTAGCGTGCAGGTCCAAGGCATGCTTCTTGTGTCAAGTCCAAGCCCAATATGTCACTTCTGGATAAATTGTGCCCCTACGCAAAGCTTCTCTCACGTCCGTCCAAGTATGGATAATTTTTCGACCAAGGGTCAAATCCCATTATGCCACGTAGACCAAGTTTCCACCATTTTTGGATAAAAATGCATTTGTGCATGTGTCTGCATCTCCCCATGCCCAACCAAACTTATCCCATGGCCAACCAGACCTCACGTACATATGATCTCCGAGCCAAAAACTTCTCTTTAACCGGTGTTGTATTTCCATATATGTGATTTAACATATGTGACCGACCACATATACCTTACCATGAGTGTCATGCAATATATGTCAGGAGGCTGATCATATGCGTTGTATTATATATAAGTTACTATATACTTCTGACCCTAATTAGCAATTCAGCTAGCGATAAAAATTCGGATCGGTAAATATCCGCGCATTAATCGGTTAGGTAAAATATAAATACGGTTAACTATTCGATCAATTATGTGGGATTCGGAAAATATACGCCTGTGCATATATTAGTGTTTAATGCATTTCATATATCTCAATTCAGCACATACTAAATATTTAAAAATAAAATTTTAAAATAATCTTATATGACGTTACTAAGGTTATACAGTTTAAATGTAGTATATACATAATATATACATACTAATTAACAAATAAAGTTTGGTGCAATGGTTTACCACTCAACTTAGGAGGTTGGTGGTCTTAGGTTCAAATCTACTTATATGCATTTTTGTAAAATCTCTTAAAAAGCACAGAAATGGTGATTTGCAGTAAATGGGCCAAACTGTTTACCGGATGATATAGTGTGGACGAGTTACTCAAATGGGTAATTCGTGAGTCCGCAAAATTTGCAAATAATTTGCCAGATCCATACAAAACGTGAATTTCGTTCGGGGTTGATTTAATTCGGAGAATTTATGCGGGAAGCGCACTACTGTGCGAATTATACGGAAAAAAAATTCCATATTGCTAACTAGGTTGCTGACTATGTCGGCTTATCATAATACGGCTGGCTCATATGCGCTTTATTATATACAAGCTGCAATATGACTTACTATATACAGCTGATTATACTAGCCTTACTTCATACGGATTAAAATATATAGTTGACCATGTCTGGCTTATTATATTCTAGGGACCACCCAGGCCTTCAGCCTGGGCTCAATCATTTGTGCGTCATGGACGCATAGAATTTTAGAATTTTATCATGGTTTTGGCACGTCCGTATCTTTTCAGGTCGTGGAATTTTCTAGAAATTGTTACAACTTTATATTACTACCAAGCAATTTTTTTGTTTTCTTCTATACATATATATTTTTGTAAAGGGAAATGCTAATGCCAACTGTCGGATATTTGTGGATTTATTTGTGCCTTCAGAAAATCCGATTTTTTTCAGCTCGTGGGAGGTACTCGATGTTGGAAGTCGACAAATGATTCAAAATCTTACCTTTTTTTTGTTTATCCATCTCTTTCGCTGCCTGGTTAATATTAGCATCACTCTTTATTAATGCATTAGGCAAGGTTAAGCAAGGTTACCAAACCATATATGGTGATATATACGTAGTTTGTTTCAGATTAAATCTCAAGTAACATGTGTAAAATTAATCGCAACAGAGGAGGGGTTATTTCTGGTGGTAGAGCTAGCCAAGTGTGGATTTGAATATACTTTGCCAACTTGGACGGAAGTGTTTTGAATACTGGACTTGAATGCTTGATACCTAGTTGGACTTGCCAAATAAACTCAAATATTTCTTCCTAATTTCAATATAGATCTTAAGATACAATAACCAAACGCTAATGTTTCTTCCCAACAGAACTTGTATAAAACAATTCAATTTGCTAATATTACACCAAACTTTCGAATCTTCTTTGATGAGACATCTACTTCATATTAGTTAACTTGAATCCATGATATTACATACCCATGTGGTAGCATTCTTAACTTAGAAGAACAACCAAACAAAAGTTTACATTACTTAGATATAAGTTGATCAAATTTAACTAAACATTCATCAATTTATTGATTTCCATCCAAACTAAAAATAAAATCTAAAACAACAGAGGTAGAAAATAAAACTAAATCAATAACTATACCCAAAAACAACTAAACATCAATATACTGAAAGACAAAACACCTTATGAAGATCACCAATGACACTTGTAAAACATAAATATCAAAAGAAAATAGAATCTTTGCAGCCTTTATACATCAACCTCCATCATCCATTACTTACTGATTCCTCTATGCAAAATCAGAAATAAAAAAAAAAAAGTATACATTGATACGGCATAAGAAATAAACTGGCTAAGAAGAGAAATAAAAGAGTAAGTAAATGGAATCTTGTATGCACTCTTTATACACAATTGTTTTTGCAGAAGATGTACCAAATTGTTTGAAAAACAATATAGCAGATGGGTGTATTGGGATGGCATAAAGAAATATCGTAACCAACACCGGAATGGATAAACCAAACCATGAGTTCAACAAAAATGTAAGGATACAGTACTGCGTCATTTTTCGATCTCATCTTCAAAACAAAGTTTTAAGTAACTTATTTCTCCTATCTAGATATCACTGTAACAATTGAGAACAAAGAGAGGTAAAAGCAAAGATATTGTAAGTGAACAATGAAGTCATATGGAAAAAAAATAAACATTTCCATAGTTTACATAGATTATACTAAGAACGGAAAAACTAAGAAATAACTCAGTCTCTCTAAGTAAATTACAGTATGCATAACTTTGTTAGCCAGCGTAAGACATCTTGGACAACCAATATTGAAAGAATTCATTTCATTTTGAATACTAAGAAGTTAAATACATGACACCACTAATAAATATGATAAATAAAAGATCACTTTTTGTTGTTGTAAGTACTCAAATTACATTTAAATTTTTCCTCAAAATACAGCACGACTAAACCTGGGAGAAGTTGGAACCTTTTTTGCTTCAATTATCGCGTCAAACCCAAATGAATCTAGTGTATTGAATAGACATCTTATGTAGTTGCAGGAAATCCCACGACACACCCAAGTGGTAATCCTAAGCTATTATTAATGCTATTGGTTAAGTTCAGAGGTTAAGATTCATATAAATAAGAACATGTAATGATGCAGGCGATTTACGTGGTTCGATGTTAAAACCTATGTCCACGTGAGGTGATTTCATTATGGATGGATGAAGATTACAAGCTCTTTATTAAGTACAAGATATCTCTCAGCCTTTCTTTCCTAGTATACTATGAATTACTCAACCCTTCTTACACTGTTTACAATCTCTTATATAGACAAATTACAAAAGTGGGAAACAGCTCACATCGCTCGCTCACCCTCCTCACAAAGACTATTCACTGTAGCTTTCTTGCTGAAATGTTTATCTTCACTGGTCAACTCGCCCACTAGCCTTCGCTCATTCTGTCGCTATCGTTCTGAACCTCGTCGAATTGTATCTCGCCATCCGTCCCGTTAGACTATAGACTGTTTATCTGATCGTTCTGCTCGCGCATTAAATGCTCAACTACTTAATTCAAATTTGACCGTTGATCTTCTTCTAGTGCTTTCCATGTGTCCTGATCTCATGAAGTGGGCGGATATCTCGAAGATGGGGAAAATGGTGCAAAAGAATATATTCAGTATTCACCATGAAGTTGGATCTCTCGTATTTGTGCCTTGCAATGCTTCCACGGGGCGAGGTGATTTTCTGCCCACACATCTTAAATACAGTTATGGGCACAACCATCAAATGTCATGAATACCTACATAGAAATGTCAATCCCTTCTGAAATTTTTAAACCACCATCACCACCACCCCCCCTTTATAATATATCAGACTCCTCTTTAGGAAATCGATGTCATTAGGTTATGATGAAGTGAATCGAGTGAAAGCCATTTAGGAATGCCTAACACCATATTAAAATCATGAGTAGAATTAAGATTAAAACTAAAATTTAATTTACCTCTACTTAAAATTAAAACCTAATCGATCAAAACAAAATAAAATAAGACCTAACTTATATGTAAAATTAATATATGTAACTAACATTAAGAATAAAATTTCAAGTTAAATCTTAATACGATTGAAATCTTGATGTTATATATGATTAATATATATAATAAATTGAAGGAGAAGGTGGTGGTGGTGGCGGTCGCGATTATTATTGGCGGTAGTGATATTGGCTAGAGAAGAAAGTGAGCTTTTATTACGCAATTTAACCGTATAAAATTACTGTGTTTATTATGGGTGGTATTTAGAAGGATGGCATTTAGGTGAAACCTAAATTAAATACCACATGATCTGATTAATCTCTTAAAAATGATTTGATAATTAATTAAGCACGACACGATTAGTTTCTCAAAAGCAACGGTATATGATCCATCTTTATTTTTTGAAACGTATTTAATTTAAAACCTGCCCCTTGCAAATCCCGTTAAATGCTTTAATTTTTAAAAAAAAGTAGGAAGTTAACAAAAAATAAAGCTAAACAATTAGGTAATAAAACTGTTTTGGAAAAAAATTCTACTTTATAAGACGTGTGTTACTACCTAAAAATTGATTCTAGGTAAAACAATGTACTGTAGAAGTACTTTCTTTAGATTCAGAAATTAAAATCGTACAGGGCAAACCTAAACCACGATAGTAGACGTTTCGTCCTGCTTCGGCCACAAGGAGAGGAAATTAGTTGATCTTAGGGGAGGGAAGCAAAAAAAGTTGAAGGAATTTTGTATGTTGAATTGTGTCTTGAGTTGCAAAACTATTGAGAAAATAATAGAGCTTGAGAGAATGCTTAGATTGTTGTGTTTTCTAAAAGGGCTAAGGAGCCTATTTATAATAGTTGAGAACACACGTATTTTCCTTGTAAAGTAGTGGAAGTAGTGAAGAGATGGAGTAATGGAGATTGTGGGGGTAATGGTGTAACCGCCCATTATCCTTCGAAGTTTCTGGAAAACCATGATCTCATTATCTCCTTAACTGCTTCAGCTTTACCACTACTTTGTAACTTCCAAATCATGGGGTGTTACCACACCACATATTTCTGTGACCTTCAGAACAAAAACCCATGAATAATCCCCCCATGTAACATGATTTGATTTCTCGTAGGAATAGGTGGAGTCGTTGACTCATCATGATGCTAGCACAAACAAGAGGGCAAAGATGCTCGAAAAGAGGGAGAAGGAAAAGCTAGCACTAGCACTGGGTCTAGAGGCGCTAGCCTTGGCACGGCTAACGCTAGTGCTATCTCTTCTAGGCCAGTAGCGTCGTTGGCGCTGGAGCTAGCACCAGCGCGGCTAGGGCATGTTTGGCGTGAAAGCATACTGGCTTTGCTGGCTTTTTCTTGGCTTTTTAGCACGTATGTGTGCCACTCATTGGTGTTGGGAGTGTGGCTAAGACTAGCACTCGCTAGTGCCATGGTTATTGCCTATGCACCGCTAGCTTTGACATTCATTAATGTCATGGTCATATTTATGACCTATTTAGAATTTCTTAATTATATGAGATTTATTGTTAGTATTTTATGCTTAATCTTTATGCAGTGCCTACAGAACATCTTCAAGGGATTCAGCTGTGGAAGTTTGCAACTTGAAATTATGCTTGATGCGACTCTGCAATTAGATGGTATGCATCTAATTGGTGTTTTCGTTCAGATATGGCTTAGCCTCTATTCTGAATGTTTGTAATTTTCTATAATCAACGTATTCTTTCTTATACAAATAGTTCGCATAGATGCATATGAAATAACGAGGATTGAGTATAGCTTTGAAATTTCTATGGTGCATATATATGCAAAAGAGCTACATGGCTAATTTAGCCAGGAGATGAATATCCCTTTTCGATTTTCTTGCAGAATGTAGGATAGCAGTATGTATTGATAATTATGATGCCAGGTCAGGAATTTATGTATATTTATTTCATGCTTCTGCGGCTTGGCGAAAATCGATATTACAATTTTCTGCCTTGTCAAAAACTCACCATCAACATTAAGTCCCATGCTTAGCGCGGAACAACCATGTTTCGTGGTAAGCACTAGATGGTGATTTTTATATTATTTTACAGTCATAAAATAAATCAACAAGTTTTAGTATGTCGGAAATTACCGGATACTCTTATTTCATAACGCTTCGATGATGCCAGATAATTGCTGAAAGAGTAATAGTTGATGTAATAGTGTCTGTAGGATGAAAGAACATCGTCAGGAGAGCATATATTAGTGAAGTGTGACTGATTTGCATGATGGAGGGACCAAAATTGACCCGTGTACAGCACGGGGCTATTGTTCCAAAGAGGAAATCCTTGTTTCACTAGGTTTTGAAAATACAATTTGTGTAAAAGGGACAAATCCTTATTATTATTATTTTTATCATCGATCAGATATCCTCCTTTTCTCTTCTCCCGTCCGTGCAGCAGCAGCAGCGAAGTCTTCTTGCTGGTGACGCCGCCGACCAGCTAGCGCCAGCCAACTTCCGGCCATTTTCCGACGCCGACCAGGTTTTTTTTGACGTGAATTTTCACGTTTTTTTTTTGACGTGAATGCTTGTTCACGCAAATTTTTTAACGTGAGTTAACACTCACGTTATTTTTGATATGAGTATTAACTCACTAGCTCAATTTCCTTTGTTTTCTCAATTGCATAAGCATGCTATTGGCTTAATATTGGTCTTCTCTTGACATATTCTTACAGGTGAACTCCAATTCCACAATTCTTGTCTCTGTTTGTGATAACTCTTCATTGCCTTCTCTGTAATGTTGTTAAACTTCAACCAGGTATGCTAGAATTTGTGGCTATTTTCTTTGATGTTGGTTTTAATTTATATATATAAGCATGTATTTGCATACCAATACTATACATAAAATAAAACCAAACCTTGCACATGATTGCCCAGTTGTTGACGTGAATATTATTCGACCCAATTGTAGATGTCGAATTATCATGAAGATAATACCACCACTACTTCTAGTCGTGGCAGAAGCAAAAATTCTAATGTTATTTCTCTAGATGATGTGTCTAGTATTCATGATGAGTTCTTTGATGGCGTTGTTTAAGAGGCTACTGGCCCTGGTTATGTTGGCAGTATTATTCCGAACATCAATGACGCTCCTCAGCCTCAGTGCATTCATCCGTGAGCTATTGTCAGGTGTTGTTTGCAGAGAAGAGTACACAGACCCTCATTTGTTGATTTTAAGACGTTCCAGATTCCTTTACCTGAATGGACAGGTTGGGCTAAAGTTATGTTGAAGAATCCTCAAGTGAAGGTGGTTCTATAAAATGCCAAGATACTCCATGTTGTGCGAGTGTCTGAGACTTTGAGACTTAATAAGGACACGAGGGGTTCGCTTGCATTTGCTTCTCGTTGGTTTGGTCCAGCCCATTCATCAGCATGCTTTTAGGGTGAGTTAACCATCACTTTGGAGGACGTATCGGTCTTGATGCAACTGCCCGTTGTTGGTAGCATCTCGATGAAAGGTCTGAGCAAGAGAAGAAAAATGGTGCCATCCTTTTTCAGAAAATAGGAGCTCTACAAAATTCTGATGGTTGTAGTAACAAGAATTATTCGGCTTGGATTGACTACTGATGGAATGAAGATTTCCAATAGCCATGCCAAAATGGAACCTTTTATCCCTGTTATGTTTATGCAAGCCTGGTTATGGGAATATTTCCTGATTATGCGCCAAAGACCAAGCCTTCTTTCCCAAGCACAGAAATAGAGTATGCTAGAATACTCTGTTGGATTAAAAAGAAACCTTCTTCTGTTAGTCTTATTAGCTTAATGGACAATGAGAAGAAAAGTGAATTTTATACCTTGGGGTTCGAGGTTTCCACATGTGATTCCACCGGAGACCTTTGCTGAGAGTCCTGATATTGTCCTACGCTCTGGCCCAAGTGATGAGGGTAATATCGCTATAGTTGGTGAGGCTACTTTTATGAACAACTGCACTCCAAGATATGTTCTTGATGTTAGCTCCGACAAGTATGTCATGCAGATTTATAGTAGGTCGGCTCGGAAAATGGGCTTTGACTAGTATATTCCTCATTACCGTATCGAGATACCTCCTATAGACGAGCTTCAGGGATCTGAGGGTTCCCATACTATCCCTGGTCGAAGCATTTCTTTCTTCTAGGCTGATAGAATAAGATGTATCACCAATGAATATGCCTGTTTCTGGAATGCACAACTTACCCTTCTAAAGGAATTCATGCCTGGTGAGCCTTCTGGTGTACGTGGTGAACCTTCCAAGGAGGAGTTAGCATATCGGTCGAACTTGAAAATTACTCCTAGAGCAAGACGTGATTCGATCGTCGGCTTGACACATGTACTTGAAATCATTCTCTGTTTAGTCACTATCTTTTACTCAGTAATTAAATGTTTACTTCATTTCTTGCAGTCGTGGTTCACGAAGCACTTGGTGTATGATATCATGTCGAACATCACTCATCAGTCTGGGGATAAAAGACCACGTGTAGTAATGTATGGAAGTGGGGACCGTCCTTGGAAGAAGGTAAGCGTCTCATGTTTCCTCTTACTCTTCTTTTATATATGGAATAAATATGTATTTTCTCCTGACAAGTATCTTTACATATCCTCGGATTATAGCTCGTCAAGGTGACCCGAGTATTCAACCTTTCAAGTTTGGTGTCCCAGTTGTTATTGGTTCCTCAACACCTTATGCTGTAAGTGGAATTTATTTTGAAAATTCTTGAGTTGTAGAAATTTTCGACTTGCTGAACTTACTGAATTCTGATCCTTATGAATAATTATCATTTTTAGATGATTAAAAGTACGAATATTCTAGTGTCCGGAAATAACGTTGTGGTTGGAAGTACCGAGGAAGAAGGCCGCGATGATAATGACCGAAATGTCATCCCATACTGAAGCAATTGAAGAATCTGGAGTTGAGAACGAAGAACTTTGTGGGGAGTCACATTATGATACGCCTTCTGCTTCCGATGATTTTTCATGGTTCCAACTAAGTTTGTTTCATCTTTTTAGAATCATAATGGCATGATTGTAACTCTTAAACCACCAAATATGTAGCATCATTCATGATTTTCTAAAAGGCTCTAGCTATTTTTGCATGAACCATGACGATGGTAACTTGTCTTTTCCAACTCAGGAACATGAGCAACCCCTTCCTGATGCGATTGGTTAGTACGTTGGTATTGCTGTGCAGAATGCTAATGTGATGGAAACTGCTCCGCTCAAGTACTTGATGAAAATTTTATCTATACCACAAGAGCACGGCTATTGATGAGACATTATGCAAGCACGGTTCGTTCCACAGGGATTTCAGAAATTACATCTTAGTTTTTAATTAAATAATGAGCTAATAACAAAAAGAATAATTTAACTAATAAATTAAATAAATAAAAAGATAAAATAAATATACAACTCTAATCAACCAGGAAAAGAAGAATCTAGAGTTTCGGATTTCACCAAATTAATTATGTAAAACATTCCTGCAAACTCTAAAAAAACTATTTATATTATAACTCAAGAATATTGAATCCAATCAATACATCTCGAAAAATATTACAGGTAAAAATATTACAATTTTTATTATACCAATTAGTATAATTTTTTTCGTTTATAGAAATAATAGCCAAAGACTATTCAGAACGATTTAGGAACAAAACTATTAATGAAAAAAATTAATTAAACATTTAAATCTAAAAAATATATTATTAAAAGGAGTAACTGAAGTAGAAAATTACTGGCTATCCATTATAAATAACTAAAAATAAAAGAATAAAAGAATAAAACTTAGAATTAAATTCTGTGCCGGCTCTCCGCCTCGGTCTTCCCTCCCCCTCCAAACGTCAACTCTCCTTGTCTTTTATACGCACACAACACATGGCTTTCCATTCACTCTTCAGAATCTTCTTTCCAAAACAAAATGATGACACTGCTCCACTTGGTAACATCTCATGTATAAAAGGAAGTAAATTATAGCCAATCAATACCGGATCCACATCCATAAATCCTGCATGTTGGCAAGCACATCACTCTATTCATTCACGTGCACATATCTCTTGTTACCAAGATTGAAGAATGTTTTTATCCTTAATATAATACATTCCCTTTTTAGTGGTGGGACCAGTAAAAAGCTAGGAAATCAGATTTTACACTTGAGAATTAGCATATTCATTGTACATGGGTCGACCCATTTCCTTCGTACGAACATGAGTAGTACTATGATGAAGTCATGATGACAAACATCATTTCCATACTTGACCATATGTAATTTTCATTCCTTGTTTTGTAGATAAAATCCCACGAGCGTCTGGAATCATTATCAAATTTCCGGTTCCGACTTTGGTCTTCATTGGTTAGTACTCAACCTGAGTACTTTGACTTCAATGTTCTATACACGGGAACGTCTATATCTTGAGATAGTCAAGAGAGCAATTTCATGAGAAATGTTCTGTATTTTGGACACCGTCGAATTTTTATTTAATAAATTTTACGAAATCAAATAAATATATTAAATATTTATAAAATAAAAAACTAAATAAATATTTTCTTCGTTTCTGGAAAAGTATTATTATCACTTTTTCATTTTAGCCTAAAAATAAGCTAATTTGAAAAAGTGATAGTAACTCTTTTCCTGAAACGAAGGTAGTATAAATTAAGAAATAATAGGACTCGACTTGGCTACGTATGTATTTGAGGTTTTACTGTCCCGTCCGCCTATGCTGAGATGTATACCAAAATATGGAAGAAATTCGGCCATTTCTTTGTAGGTCATCCCAAAAGCTATCGTACTCTGGAGAAGGATGTCTTTGCGCTGCTGCTTATTGTGCGTGAGATGGTTTCTCTTCCCCGTAAAGTAATCTCTGGGATAGTGCTTCAAGAATGGAAGGATGCTTTGGAGGAGGCTGAAAGAGCTGAGCTTAATGTCACATGGCTTCGCCGTCATTTAGAGGTTATTAAGAAGTATTTACAAGAGAATGGTGTATCTTATAGCTTGGAGGCGATTGCCAAAGCTAAATGTGAAGGTAATAGGCTTTCTCAGGAGTTGAAACTTGCGACTGAGACTCTTGAGAAAATGGGAAAAGAATACTCTGAAGGTGTTGAACCAGTTTTCAAGGAGTTTTCCTAGACTTTCTGGGTTTTATAGGTTTCTGATAGATATGAACTTTTGTGGTTTTTATTTTGGGATTTTAAGTAGGTAGAGATTTTCTTTTTGAATGATTTGCAATGATTTTTTTTTTGAAGGAAAAAATACTTTTCTTGATTAATAAATTGAAATCCTAAGTATGAATGCAAGATATTGCAGACATTTTAGAGGAATTATAAATATTGCATAAAACAGGGAAACAAAGCGAGATGGTGGTAAAATGCTTTAAGCGTTGTGAGATGTTAGTCACTTTCCATGTATGACCACCCCTTCTGACTTGCCAGTATTGACAAGCTTGTAGTAACCGCCAATTAAGGTTTCAGTTATTAGATACGACTCTTCTTCAGGAGAGGTTGTTATCTTCTTCACCATATCTCTGGCATGGAAGGCATTGGGTTCAGGCCCCTCAACTTCGTGACATGTCTTCTGAGCAACCGAGTTACTAATTTTCTTATCTCTAGTAGAGACGATCTGTACCCATTTGATAAAATTTTGAAAATGATCAGTTTTCGATTCACATCGCCGAGTCAGAGTAGGGTTGATATCCGGGTCAAGTCCCCAAGATTTGATGGGACATGGGATTGCTGGTTGCAAAGGATTTGGTAGGATGTGACCTACTTGTGTGCACAACTTTCGAACATATGATGCCATGTCCTCTTCTGGCAACTGCTTCAATCCATATTTATTATGCGGCGAAACTCATATGATAGGGAATCTTCAGGATTTTCCGGCTTGTTTGAGAATCTCGGAGGTGTTAGTGCCGGTAAAGGAGATAGATCTGCTTCCATCTTGTTGTTACAGACCCATGGGCGTCGCAGATTCATGTCGTAACTTGGATCCTCTTTGATAATGTAAAACTTGGTATGTGTTCGGGTATCACCTGTTTTTACCTCAAGAGTGATGTATCCGTAAGCATCCCTAGACTTCCCTTCAGAATTCTTGATTATGGTTGGCGAGTGCGTAGCTTCGTGCTTGGAAATCCCCGCAGCTCTCAGAGTCTTGATAGTGATGATATTGACGTTGGTGCATGCATCGATTAATGTATGCTCGAACTCGGTGTCTTTGTGGCAAGCGGTGGTGAGAAATCCCCAGCTAGGTTTCTCATTGTGTTGGATAACCACGTCTGGAGCGAACTTAGGATACATAATATCTTTTTCAACAAAGAGTAGACGCTCACCGGATACAACACGATTGAAGGCGGTAAAAATATCTTTTCGTTGCTCCTTTGACAAGTAAAGAAGTTCACATATGAGCTTCATTATGGATTGGACAGTCCTGGTGAATGAGTCCCCAAAGAGAGTGAAGTTCATGATTGGAAGAGGATCTTTGTGGACGCCTTCAGTCCCCAGGCACAACTCTTCTGAATCAATCTTTTCTATGAAGATACGCCTTAAACCATTGCATTCCCTAGTGGGATAGTTGACAAATATGTGGGAGTGACAATATTTTGGATTTGAAATGTCTTCTTCGGTGGTTAGATGTCGCACAGGTGGTAACTTGACATCCCCGTTTTGTATCCATAATTCCAGCAGTTCGAGGACCTCTTCCATGGGAAATGGGAAATCTTGGATTGTCATATCCTTCTTGGTTTTTCGTGACTGACGCGGAGCCTCGGCTGACCCTTGTCCTTGATTCGATGCTGGGCTGTTGCCAGAGTCGACGTGACGCGCTTAGTTTGCGACTCTGATTGAGATGCTGCCTTTCTCTTGCCCATTTATTTAGTAACAACACCTTTGGAATGTTGGGTAAAATGTTGTTTGTTCACCATATGTCTACTTCCACGGGTGTCTCCATGGTTTTCTTCTCTGACAGGCCTCGTTCTTTCCAACAAGGCTGGAGCAGTTACTGCTGATCTTTTGGCGGCCTCATATAACTCAGAGAAGGTTTGAAATCGTAACTTTTCTAATAAAGAACGATAAACAGGAATCATACAATTAATGTAAATCTCCACCAATTGTTGTTCAATCACGTTCTGGTCATGGCAGTCGAGAGCTTGTGTTCTGAACTCTTCACGTATTCGTTGGGGTGCTCGTTGTTCCTATGGAACATTCTTTCCAGGTACGAGAGAGTGATTTCCTCAGAGAGAAAGAAATATTTTTTATAAAAAGTATTGACTATATGAGACCAACTAGAAATGGTGTTGGGGTGAGGTTGTTGTACCAGGTATAAGCTCTCCCCGTAAGAGATTTGGAAAATTCCTTGATCCGCAACATGTGGTTATATTCTTGTACTCCTAACGATTCTAAAAATCGAGAAACATGCTCTTGGGCATTCCTGGTGCCATCGTACAATAAGAATGGAGGGGACGAATATCCGCTTGGTAGTGCAATCCTCTGAATTTCAGTTGAGTAGGGATGTTGGTGATGATGGGATGAAGATGAATCTTCCTTTCCACGGTTTCACAATAGCCTTTACAGTTCTTCATGAGTGATAAAGTTTTTTTGTTGTTGACTTTTCTCTGCTACGCGATCAGTGATAATATGTACCTCGTCATTTTCCTGAGTGTTAGCTTTTGATGTGCTGGCTCCACCGGCAATTTTGTATGAATTCCTAGCTTTCTCCATTTGACGATGACGTTGCTCCGACGTTAATTGCTCTATCAGAGTCTTAGAAAAGTAAGAACTTCCTTCTGGGCAGTGGCCATGGATACTTGAGTTTCAGCTAAGGTATCATGTCGCTTCATCAAATCATCCATGGTAAGTGGTACTTGCTCCTTGTTTTTGGCACCTTCAGTGGCATTAAGAGGAGTTTTGGTGTTTTCAGTGGTGGTGTTTTGAGGAACGATTTCTGGAGCTCCACCACTGGTTTTACCATCGTTTAAAGTGGGTTTTGAACCTGAATTGGGATTGGTTGCTGAACTTGACCTAAGATCCACCATTTTTGAGTGGTTGAAGAATTGATTTTCAGATGGTTGAAGAATTGGATTCATGACCGAGAAATTGATCTCCCACTGTGGTCGCCAATTGTTAGTACCTAAAAATTGATTCTATGCAAAACAATGTACTGTATAAGTACTTTTTTTAGATTCGGAAATCAAAATCATACAGGTCAAGCCTAAACCATGATAGTAGTCGTTCCGTCCTGCTTTGGTCACAAGGAGAGGAAATGGGTTGATCTTAGGGGTGGGAAGCAAAGAAAGTTGAAGGAATTTTGTGTGTTAAATTGTGTGTACAGTTGCAGAACTATTGAGAAAATAACATAGCTTGAGAGAATGCTAAGACTGTTGTGTTTCTGAATAGGCTAAGGAGCCTATTTATAATAGTTGAGAACACATGTATTTTCCTTGTAAAGTACGGAGGTGGTGAAGAGATGGAGTAATAGATATTGTGGGGGTAATGGTGTAACCGCCCATTATCCTTCGAAGTTTCTGGAAAACCATGATCTCATTATCTCCTTAACTGCTCCAGCTTTACCACTACTTTGTAACTTCCAGATCATGGGGTGTTACCACACCACATGTTGCTGTAACTTCCAGACCAAAACCCCATGAATAATCCCTCCATGTAACATGATTTGATTCATCGTAGGAATTGGTGGAGTCGTGGACTCAGGATGATGCTAGCACAAACAAAAGGGCAAATATGCTCGAAAATAGGGAGAGGGAAAAGCTAGCGCTAGCACTGGGGATAAAGGCGCTAGCCTTGGCACGGCTAGCGCTTCTAGTCCAGCAGTGTCGTTGGCGCGAAAGCATACTGGCTTTGCTGACTTTTTGGATTTTTTGTTTTTTCTTGGCTTTTTGGCACATATGTGTGCCACTCATTGATGTTGGGAGTGTGGCTAAGGCTAGGACTCCCTAGTGCCATGGTTATTGCCTATGCACCGCTAGCTTTGACATTGATTAATGTCGTGATCATATTTATGACTTGTTTAAAATTTCTAAATTATATGAGATTTATTGTTAGCATTTTATTCTTAATCTTTATGCAGTGCATACAAAACATCTTCAAGGGATTCAGCTGTGGAAGTTTGCAACTTGAAATTATGCTTGATGCGACTCTGCAATTAGATGATATGCATCTAATTAGCATTTTCGTTCAGATATGGGTTAGCCTCTATTCTGAATGTTCACAATTTTATATAATCAACGTATTCTGTCTTATACAAATAGTTCGCATAGATGCACATGAAATAACGAGGATTGAGTATAGCTCTGACATTCATTAATGTCGTGGTCATATTTATGACCTGTTTAGAATTTCTCAATTATATAAGATTTATTGTTAGCATTTTATGCTTAATCTTTATGCAGTGCATACAGAACATCTTCAAGGGATTCAGCTGTGGAAGTTTGCAACTTGAAATTATGCTGGATGCGACTCCGCAATTAGATGGTGTGCATCTAATTAGCATTTTTTTTCAGATATGGCTTAGCCTCTATTCTGAATGTTCGTAATTTTGTATAATCAGCGTATTTTGTCTAATAGTTCGCATAGATGCACATGAAATAACGAGGATTGAGTATAGCTCTGAAATTTCTATGGTGCATATATATGCAAAAAAGCTACAAGGCTAATTTAGCCAGGAGATGAATATCCCTTCTCAATTTTCTTGCAGAATGTAGGATAGCAGTATGTATTTATAATTTTGATGCTGGGTCAGGAATTTATGTATATTTATTTCATACTTTTGCAGCTTGGCGAAAAGCAATATTACAATTTTCTCCCTTGACAAAAACTCACGATCAACAACGTGTCAGCATATAAAGATGGGCCACACACTTCAAGTATATGGCCCTATCACATCGTAGCTTTACCGTAACTCTTAGATAGGGATCGTGATATTGGTCTTTTGTCTTCCTTCGAAGGTTAATTCATTTTTGAATAAAATGTGAAATGTTATTTACCAATATATCATCTTCCCCTTTAAAGGTCTAAGTTTTTCCTGCGGCCACATTGAACGATGAACAATACCCACCCTTAGTATTGCTTAAATCCACATTTACTGAAAGGAGAGCAAATCCTATATTTTCTAAAAAAACTTACCCTCTTTCCACGTATTTTCGGCGGAGATAATATTTTTTAAGAGACCTAAACCTAAACCTGAACCAAAACTTTCTTATCATCTCTCATCCTTTCATCTTAAGAGAACGGATGCTCTTACTCTCTCTTTTCTTCAACCCCTGCATCTTAATCTGATTCATGTTTTTTTTTGTTATGTCGACATACATATGATGGACCAGACAATGTAAATCCTAAGTAAGATAATCATCAAGTAAAGTGGTTCCATAACAAAAGTGGTTGTACACAAGTATTCTCCCGGTAAACACGAAGACGCTTTCAGTGAGGAGCTGATAATGATACTGTCGTGAAAAGATAAGAATTAGAGATGGTGGCTATGGGTCTGTTTGAGTTGTCGAGAGAAAGAATAAAGAAGATGAATCTCAAGTTCAAGTTCTAAGTGAGATAGAAAGAGGTGGTGGTCGTTGGTGGTTCTTCCGTTGGTGGTTCAGGAAGAAGAATTAGTTGATGGATTTACAACGAGAGAATTTAAAAAGGACAAAAAAATGTCTAACACCGACTATATATATCAATTTTGTTAAAAGAAAAAAAATTTATTGGAAAGCAACTCTTACGAGAAGTATGCCCGCTGGGCACAAATCTAATGATTTATGAATTATTTACAGGGGTTTGTAATAAAATACACATAAACTTAATATATGATAGACACATTTTTGTGTCTAAATTGTGCCCGAATATCTGCTTCGATAGTACTCGATTTTGCACTTGTTACGTTTTTTATGTCTTTGTAGGTATTTTTGAGAAATAAACATTTGCGGAAATATCGGCTCGAAAAGTGTTAAAGGCACCCGGGAAAATGGATTAAGGCACCCACACTTTGGATTGGGGCACCCCTTTCCATTTAAATTCAAATGTGGCGGGAAACAAAATTCATCCCGTGAGAAACTACTGTATACTCAATTCACGTAGATTTTGGGTTGGTTTGAGTTTCAAATTGCTCCAAAGACTACAAGAGTCCAAGACCAACTCAAACACATCAAATTAGAGTGATTTACGCCGGAGAATATTGCACAATTGTGAATTTGGACGGAAAATTGGATTCCGGCTTGGAATCGGATTTACAAAGATTTGGATGAGTTTTAAAGAGTTCTATTAGGTTTGGAAGACTCCCTAGGGTTCCTACACCCTATATATACCAAGAGAAGCCATGGAAATTGAGGAGACAAGCTCGGAGAAGCTCTAAAAAACTCGCCGGAAAAACAGCGTTCCGGCGGCCATTGTTCCTGCTGCTGTCTCAACGGAGAAGAAGACTCAGCAACGCTAATTAAGCGTTGCTGTTCTGTTGCCTTCCTCTTTCTCTTCCTGTTGCTTATTCCTTTCTGTTACACGCCTGAACCCTATTCTGTAACATTTATAAACGTCTCTGTTCGGCTGTGTTACATCTATTTCACCATTGTAAGCACTTTTTGAGCAATGAAAGAGTATTTTGAGCATATTTTCTCTACCATGAGCTAATCACCATTACTGGGATGACGGAGGAAGCTTTTTCTCCAATAATTAAGTGGTATGTATTTAATTTATTTATTTATGCAATTTATTTATGATTAATTGCCTTGATTGAAAATTGATTTAAAAGATTTTTATTAAGCAATTGTGATTCCGTTAGATGGTGCATGCCTCGGATGAGGTCCCTAGATGTTCCATGCTTGTGTTATACAGTTGTTATTTCGAAAATCTATTTTTGCAATGCTTTAGAATTAAATTAAAATGTTTTAATTGCATGATTAAAATTACTATCACTTGATTTATTGGTTAAAAGTGGAATCTTGAATCCTAGTTCTTCCCCATATTTTTAAGTTATCTTTATTTTATTTTGTTTCGTTTTCTTTAATTAAAATTAAATCTATAATTAAACCTTCACAAGTCTGAGAATGGAACCTCTTTTTACCATTATATTTTATCACATCAATATATCAATAAATAAACTAATTATTTTGAGCAAAACATGGAACCTAAACAGAATCTGAAATTAATATAATCAGCAACCACTGTAGGAACACATCGCTCAATTATTTGACCACTTTATCCTACTTCACTCTCAGCCGCCCTCTACACCAACAACAAATTAAACCCATCTTATTGTTTTACTATCAACACCAATATTGAAACCCCTATTTTAATACTCACTTAAGATCCCCATTAGTGATAATATAATTATTTAACGTAAAATAATCAATCCCAATAACCTTTTTTATAATATAACTATTATTAAACCCTCATTTTGGGGTTCTTTCTCAGTATAAACGGCTTCACTGACACACCATTAAACACAAGTTTGGTTTCAAGTAAAAAACTAGTACTCTAAACAGATACTTCCACAAAATAATGGAAAATTTTCCTCATAATCAACAGTTGTTGCAACAAGTTGAAAATACGGCAAGGAGGCGATCGAGACAACCGAGCAAGTATTTAGGGGTAAAAAGAAGGCCATGGGGACGATATGCAGCGGAGATTAGAAACCCATTTACTGAAGAAATTTAGTACAAGAAAAACGGGTTTAAGCGACCAAAATTTTAGCAACAGCGTGGAAATTTAGTCGCTTAAATAGTTTAAACGTCTAAAATTGCAACTGCCAAAAATTTTGGCGGCTATAAACCTGTGTCCACTATTATTTAGCAATGAAAAAATATATTTAATCGCTAGATCCGTTTATCAAGTAATTTATAGCAACTAAAAAATTGATCATGTAGCTATTCACTTTGAGGCACCGACTCATAGCAACAAAAAATGAATTGGTTGCTCAAACCTCTCTCAGCAACTAAATTTGAGCCACAACCAAATATGTTTAATTGCCAGATCTTTTTTTCAAATAATTTATAACAGCTAAAAAATTGATCATGTAGCTATTCACTTTGAGGCCCCGACTCGTAGCAACAAAAAATAAATTGGTTGCTCAAACCTCTCTCAGCAACTAAGTTTGAGCCACGACCAAATATGTTTAATTGCTAGATCCATTTTTCAAGTAATTTATAGCAGCTAAAAAAGTGATCATGTAGCTATTCACTTTGAGGCACAGACTCGTAGCAATAGAAAAGGAATTGGTTGCTCAAACCTCTCTCAGCAACTAAGTTTAAGCCACCACCACATGTTCAAAAGAGAATTACTTGGTAAAAATCTCTCTCATCAACTAAATTTAAGCCGCCACCATCATTTCAAAAGAGAAGTCAGTTTTTAAAGTAGACATTTAAGAACTTAGTATTAATCCAACAATCTTATTAGGATTTGTTTAATGGAGACATGAAAACTTGTTCAAATCATTATTTTGATTCACTATGGACAAATGTTTGAATGCACAAATTGAAAAGAAAAATTAACATGAGTCGATTAAATTGACTATCACGGAGATCCTTTATACCAAAACGGAGATCATTTGAAGTCGGATGTTAAAAAAGATTAACAACCTATTGTTTATTAAATTTTAAGTATTTAATTGTTCTTATTATTTGTATAGATCACAAACTAGGTAGCAAGATATAAATAATAACAAGACAAATAAATACATATCCCATTCATAAAAGAGGGGTAATTCATAGCACATAACAAAACTTAGAAACACTTCAAAAGACTTATACAACGACTCCATCATAACATCTTAAACACTACCCCCAACTGGTATACCGTATACCCAAAACATCGTATATTGTCATCACACCATTTACAGTACACCCTATATATAACTTTCCACAAAACCCCCAAAAGTCAAAAAATACACAAAAAAATTCACAAAAGACATACACTTATCTTCAACAAAAGAGAATACATAACCAGCAGCAACTGCAGAGATCAAAAATAAATTCATATGGTTAACCAACTCAAACAACAGGATCCTCATGACCTCCAACTTCTTAAATTTCTACCCAATTTTCACAAAAACTTGATCATACACTGCATTGATGGAAAGAGTAACGGAATTCTTGGCTTTGAGAGCATAATGAGAGGCTAAAGTTTGTTTCTCTTGATTAAAACAAAGTTGTACGTCCTTAGCATCCCGCTCCATCTTCTCCCTCAACTCACGAACTTTGTCCTCTAGATTCAAAACACAGGAATTGCTGGCAGATAGTAATCCTCTTTTTCCATTTGCTCTTTGAATGTGTGATCCAGATATGTCTTTCCAAAGGTTTGGTACCTCCTATTGGATCTGTTATTGTTGGTTCAAAGAATTTTATCGTCGAGGTATACTGATAAGAATTTCGAATAAGAATATAAAAAAAAACTTACTGAATAAGAATATAAGAAAGTAGCAGTGAAATAATTGAAATATGACCTGAGTGCATGAAAGTGCATATTGGACATCACTTTCGGAGATTTGGTGGTGCAGGACAATTCGGATACTGAAATAACAGAAATTAAGTAAATAACTTGAGACATTTCTTGTATAATTAACAAAAAATAAGTAAATAAGTTGAGACTTTCCTTGTAGAAATAACAAAAGAAAGATCGGAAAGCATTGGGGAAGGAGCCCAAAAGTTGTAGACATACCTTGATGTACTTACTGGCATCATGAGTACACCATGTCTTTTCAAAATCTTGCAAAGTTGGTCTACCATGATGTGGGAATCCTCTAATATATCAAAAAATACCATGACATCGAAGAAAAAAAAAAGAGATTCAAATCATGAAACACGTCGTGTTAATCGCTGAACTAGAGCACAAAGTAAATGGTAGGAAATGATGTTTATATAAGTCCTAGAAATCTAAGAAAGTGCTCAACTAGATGCAACATAAATAGAGAGCATTAGTGGTTAACCTCCTTAGGCAAAAAACTTGGATATCATTTATACTGCTTTTAGCAGACATACTTACCATGCTAGTCTCTAGTGAAGATTTATTCACTCGTAATCCACTGATTCGATTCAAGCCATCTGCAGAAAATTAGAGTTCAACCAACCGTAAACCAGAAAATCATAAAAAGTGCAGATAAACTTAAAACAAAAAGAAATCTGAATAAAATATAACCTGCAAATATCTTGGCTTTCTTGTGATCACCCTCAAGTTTTCCAACATTTTCCTGCAATGCAACATAAGCTGGAGCACATATAAATCCAACATTTTCTTGCTCTTTTGTAACCCATTCCAGTCTTCTACAATTTCCATAGTACAGAAGTATTAACAGGTAAGAAGCAAACATTATATGTTAATCTATCTCTAAGCATTAGATATTTCATATTCTTCAGGTTTGAAGCTGTAGGTTCAAATAACCTCAATCAGTATACTCGCATATCCTAAAATTATTCATACAAACTACAAAAAGGTAATCCCAACAAAATACCAAAATCAACTGAGGATTCCCTAAATTAGACAGCTGATTTCACTGACAAGCAATTTGGATTAGAAATTGAAATTGAATATACTACTTAGACATATGAAGCCCTAATCCAAGATCTTTAGAAATTAGACTGAAACCACCAGAACAAAAGAAACCCCTAATTTCTAAAACCTAAAAAAACAGAAATATCAACAAACCCTATCCAAAAGGATTCTACAAAAAGTATTTGATAAATAACAATAGAGTTGTTGAATGAAAATGAACTTACAGCTTTTGATCATCATCGATTTCAAGCTTCTTTTGACATCCAGTGGTTGGATTGGCGATATTGAACTAAAACAGAAACAACATAAAAAGATTAGCAATAAAGAAGTAAGAGAAGAAGAAGAAGAAGAAATAGGAAGAAGAGGTAAAACAATGAGAATGATGATTTAAGTTTGTGATGAGCAAACAAACCTTCATGTTCAATCCTCCTCCTTTTCTTAGGGTTTCGGCTGCTGCTGCTTCTGTAGGGTTTTAGTAAAAGTAAGAAGGAAAAAGAAGACCATCATTTGCTTAAATACTTTCTACTTAACAGGGCGGAAAAAGATAATTTTGGGCTTAGGTTTGATTAGTTCTTCTTGTTCGGAAAAAGTTGATTTGTTGTTTAGGGTTTTGTTTGGGGCGGAAGATTAGAGAGCAGAACCGAGAAAGAGAGAGAAAGAGGAAAAGAAAAATGAAGGGAGAAAAATTGTTAAGGCTTTTGAATAGAAATTTTGGATGGTGGATAAGGATAGTCATACGGATCACGAAATTTTTGGATAGTACAGATTTAATTTTGGATTGTAATACAGATTGAGATAAATATGTGAGAAGCATGTGTGGTTCTCTCTATGCCAAAACGAACTGGTACATTCAATTTTATTATCAAACTTCAGTATAAAAATCCAAGGAATATATATATATATATAAATTAATTTGGATATTGTTATCGACGATAGAGTCCTGGTAAAGATTTTGACTTACTATAAAAGGTCATTAAAGACATAATATGAACAATTCAATAGGTTTAGGATTCCGGTGATGGGAATGGTTCATCGAGGATAATATGACAAACATCGGTAGGGTTAGGGTACCGGTGAAGATTCCAACTTAAGGGAAGAGGTTATTAAGGATAATGTGACGAACATCAATATGTTTAAGATTAGGGTACCGAGAAAAGGTTATTAAGGATATTGTTATTGTATAATACTTGGTGAATTAGAGCGAGATCAATGAAAATTTAGTGAATTTGAGTCAGGTCGAATAATGTTATGTAATTGGTATAATTTGAGTGTATTGAGTCAGGTCGAATAATCTAAGTGAAATCGAGTGAAATTGATGAAAATTGATATAGTTTGAGTAAGATCGATCAAAATTGAGTGTATTCAAGTCGGTTCGATAAAAATTGAATGAATTTAAGTGACATTGGTAAAATCATAGTTTGATATCGTTAGATTTGTTAGATCGATAAAAAAATGAATAAGTTTGATTGAGATTGAATAAAATTCAATAAATGTAAGTGAAATCGAGTGAAATTGATGAAAATTGTTATAGTTTGAGTAAGATCGATCAAAATTGGTAAGTCATGTACACAAAAGGGTTGCATCACATAGATGAAGACAGTTAGATACACAAGACTTGTTACTGCAATAAATAATTGGAGATGACCAACAATATGACAACTGAATGACTTCCAAACCATAACATTCGACTTAACAGTATATGTATGCATTTACCTCCATCTTCAGGAATTTCAGAAGTCCACAAGTTGAAGTTGTTTCTTAACAATATATGTATGCCTGACTTAGACATTAAAGCCATCTCCATCTCCAGATCTACTCAAAACCTAGATAGCAGTGAACAAAAAAACACACACATTAGTTCTCATCTAATAGAGACAATAATCGTGTAATAAGCATCATTTTTAGGAAAACAAAACAAAACATCACCAAACACTAATAATCAAGAAAGACATAGACTCTAAATTACCTTTCCAGTACCAGAACCTTAACATTGATTTTCAAAAGAAACCTCTAAATCCAAACTACCAGAACCATAACATTGATTTTGAAATTAAAAAAATTTAAAAAACACCCAAAAGTTAACTACCAAATTAATTCTATAGTCATACGGATTGTGATCCGTTTCATTGGATAAAATCGTATCCGTCCATTTTAGTACAATTATACTTGGTCATAACACTTTCTTTTGATTTTTTTTTAATTTTTTGTCTAAATATTATATATTTTTTAATTAGTAAAATATTCTTATATTTTAATATCGAGGAATATGTATTTACGGAAGAAAAAATAATAATTAATAACCTAAGAAACAATCCAATGAATAGTAAAAATTATAATGATTTTGGATATTTTTATTGACCTTCGATTATACATAAATTTTGATTTGAATAAATAAAAATGAATCAGAAAAATAAGAAATGAATTCGATAATTATCATTGACTTTCCACTAGACAAAGTTTTGGATAAGAGGTCAGTAAGGATAACATGACGAACATCGGTAGGATTCCGGATAACATGAAATCATACGTGCGTTGTTTGCTAAAGAGAACAAGTTTATTTATATGAAATTAATAACCATTCATTGTTCTTTTAATCGTTGGACCTGTATATATTAAGAGACGTACGTTTTATTGGGTGTTCGGTATAAAAAAGGATGTTAATCTTGGTCCGTCAGATTCGTGATCCGGATGAGCATAATATATTAATTTTGAACCGTCAGATTAAAAATCCGTATGAGTAGAAGATAAAACACCTAGAACCATCCGATCAGCTTTAAATTTTAATCTTGAACCGTCAATTCAATTAAACCCTATTTGTTCTACTTATTGACCATAAAGTTTATGGTATTTACCCTTAGTACCCTTCTATATAAACACCTTAACCCTAGGTTTCATCTTTTCTCACCTCAACGCCTCCCTTTCTACCTCCCTCTGCATCCCTCACGGAATATCTCTGAATCTCTCTCTTTCTTCCATTACATAAGATTCTTGTGCAGCGACAATTACATTCAGGCCTTGTGTCTTCCTATTATCACCAACACCATTACACAAACTTCTTTACAATTACATTCTTCATGCTTTTCAACTGACGTCTAGCATTTTTTTTGTTGGTTATAAAATGTTGTTATGATTTGTGGGTTTTCTTGCCTTTGCTAATTCTTTATTGATGCATTTTATTCTTTCAGTGATTCAAAATGTCCAATGACGACACTATTGTAGACTAGAGTTTTTAAATTGGGCTCTTCTCCTTCTCAATATTTGATGTCTGAGCACTATTAATCAAGATTTTTTTATTTCTAGATTTCAATTGCTTAGCAATAATTTTTTTTCTTTTGATGTAATCAATTATTTTTCATTCGGATCAATTTTCCCAAATAGCTCTTTCATATTGTTAATAACCTCAAGGTCCATTTATTCATGTGATAATGACTTGGGGTTGCTATATATCTACATTGTGGTCTACAAAGTTAGTGGATTTTTCATTTTCATGTTAACCGAGAAACACCACAGACATTTAAGATTAGGTTTCTTTGTGAAACCCTATCCAAGCATCGTTTCTATTAAAAACTTTAAAGTTTTCACTGTAAGTGTAACCATTGGTCCAATCAAAATTTGGTTGTGTGATTTGGTTAATCTTTTTTAGAAATAAAAATTTGTTTGTTTTGTTTCAATTTTTTTTTCTGTGTTCATATTGTTCTCTTATTTTTTCTACTGTAGTGAAGTATGTAATATGGATTAATCTTTCTATTTGTGTGATTTATGTTCATAAGCTAAGTACTTCAGTAGTGTGCCGCTCATATTTATTTAATATTGTCTTGATTAAATTAAGGTATGGGACTTTGTGAGGAAAAGAGTATGTGCACTTGTGGTATGAGTTTAGATTTATCCTAGGTGGATGTTGGGTTGTTTGCGGTGAAGAACTCAACACTGTCAAGGTGGGTTAAATTCTGTTTGTGTGAAAATAGACTTACTTAGATGTCCAATTTTATTATTTTGTTTCTTGATTCATTTCTTGATTTTACTGTGTGTCCAATTCATGGTTAATGCTCCTTAATCTTATTAGTTCTGATCTTCTTTGTATTCGTTTGTTTGTTTGTTTGTTCATATATGCAGGACCCAAGTTTATCACTTTTTTTGAAAGATGAACATGAACCAGATGTGGAATGAGTACCCGTCATGGTTCTTTAAATCTCACTGAACAAAGCTACACAACACTTCAAGATTCATATTACTGCAACCTTATAACACTTAATTTGATTTTTATCTTTGATTTTGAGATCAAATAGAGTGAAGGCTTCAAAGTTGAAGTAGTTGTATCAGTGGTGTTCATTGATGGAATTGTAAATAAACTTGTTTTTTTTTCCTGTAAAAAATGATTGTAATTATTTTGACTAAATATGTTGTAAATTGAATTCAGGAATAATAAAGATGATCAATTGTGATTTTAATTTGGTTCATAATTGTTTTTAATTTGATTTTGTTATTCATTTATAATTATATAATTTTAATAAGTATTATGTAATCTTAATTAGTGATTTTTAATTATAATTATAATTTGGGATTATCTAAATCAGAATTTGTTCTTAGCGAGCAAAAATAATTAGTAGCTTAAAAATTTAAGCGATCAACTTCAGGCCAGTTTAAAAACTCAAACACAAAAATTTGATAGTTTAAAAGCTTAAGCAATTAACTTAGAGCCAATCAAAATCAGAAATTACTTTTAGCGACTAAAAATTTAATAGCTTAAAATTTAATTTGATAGTTTAAAAGCTTAAGCAATTAACTTAGAGCCAATCAAAATCAGAAATTACTTTTAGTGACTAAAACTTTAATAGCTTAAAATTTTAAGCAATCAACTTGAGTAAAAACTTTACTATCTTAAAAGCTTAAGCAACCAACTTCAGGCCAATCAAAATCAG
The DNA here is from genome assembly GCA_023531435.1 of Papaver californicum. Lineage (NCBI taxonomy): Eukaryota > Viridiplantae > Streptophyta > Magnoliopsida > Ranunculales > Papaveraceae > Papaver > Papaver californicum. The sequence continues at coordinate 7,784,590 of JAJJMC010029624.1, forward strand.
AAATCCCTTTTAGCGAGCAAAATTACTTGGACGTCTAAAACTTTAACCAAGCAATTTTAGGTCGAGTTGCTCCATGTATCTAGCAACTAGGTCTTTTACTTGCTTTAGAATGGTTGATCTATCTGAAATGATTGATATTTTACTTGCTATATTGGTTGGTCTAGATGTTAAGCGATCACAATTTTACTTGCTCCATGGTAGTTGGTCTAGATCTTTAGCAATGATAAAAGTACTCACTTTAGGTAAGTTGGTTGATTACTAGAGCGACTGCCTGGTCGCTTAAGGCTTTAACATACATGACTTTGGGCAACCAACAGAGCGAGTGCCACTTTTAGTTGCTATAACGGTTATAGCGACTTAAAATGGCTTTAAGCGACTTAAAACGACCTGTCGCTTAAACTCATTTTTCTTGTAGTTAAAGGCATTGGTTAGGAATTTTTGATACCGAAGAAGAAGCTGCATTAACTTATGATCTCTCAGCTATTTCTATTAGCGGATTAGGTCGAGCTCGTACGAATTTTTATTATCCGTTTCTTGTTCCCCTATCAATATCAACAACTTCACTGCAACCTTCACCAACACCTCCAACTTCTCTTCTTCTTTCTAGTCCACCACCATCGCCACCTCCAACACCAAAGTTAGAAGAGGAGACAAGTGATCATCTTCATGATCTGCAGCAATCTTATGAGGATTTAGATAATGAGATTGATGCTCTAGATAATGATGAATCGATGACTATAGCTGCAATCTTAGAGAGTTTTTGTTCAGATTTATAAGTGTACATTAATTAGCATTAAATGTTTCACTAGTTGCATTGGCGCCGTTGCTACTTAGTTACTAAAGTATAATTATTTTCTTTTCCATTTGATGTTAGTTTCTTTTTTCGGACGATTTCCGTTCAATGTTAGTAATAGTGTTGTTTGCAACTTGCGAGGGATCTTGATTAAATCTATTACTGTCACTTCCAATTTCCAAGAGTATGATCTGAAATTACGAGCTAGCAAGCATTTCATATGCCCAACTCGACGTGTTTGCAACGACATATCCCCAAGTCCAGGGATGGACACAAATTTTATTTAAGGTGGGGATATTTTTTATATTCAGGATATGACGACTGAAAGTCACATATCATTTTTACGTAGTAAGAAAATAAAATTTAGATGTTGGTCTATTTAAAAAAATGTCTTTAAAACCAAATCAATTCACACAAAGGTTTAGAGTTTAAAATATTTTGGCAATGAAGAACAAGTTCGAATGCCACTAAATTCTCTTTGAATTCTAACTCTTTAACTAGTGGTGCTAGTGGTTCTAGTGGTGGTGGCGGCGTGAAAAATATAATTTCACACATATCATTCTAAAAAATATATCGGAATATTTATATGATCTGAATATGGTATTATGCGTTATTATCTATTTATTTTTGGACTAATCAAATAAATTAGTATATAATAAATTTTTATCGTTAAATTAAGGGACGGACTACAACCTCACTTATCCCTTCACCAGGCCCGTCCCTATCTAAATCTCGAAGCCACTGATATATGATAATTTGAAGTGTTCAAATATCTAACAATTATAAAGAAAACTCACCTTTTCTACATTGCTTTGAAGCTGTAAAAAGTGTTTTCTCATTTTACCCAATTTTTTTAACACACATCTAACAAATAAATGGACGTTAAAGTAATTTGGTATATATACTAGGTAAAGTCCAATTTATCTTTATTTAACTTTCTATTAAAGAATCGCATAAATAGTTTTAGAGATATAAGTGTAAAATAGGTTACTTAAATTTAAACCTATCATTATAACTTATTTACACTATATGCCATAAGAATTTGGGATTCCATTTTTGCCCCTATATTTAATTTAATATTTTTCTATTTATTTTGATTCCACTTTACCCCAAATTAAACTGCATATATAATTATATGAACATAATAGTAACTTGAGTTTCTAATTTTACACGACAGATTAGTTGACGATTTCGACACGCGTATCACCCGTGCCCAAACGATCTAGTAACAAAAAGAAAAAGAACTTAATATATGTCGATTGGTAAGAAATAACCATTTTTATTATCTAGCCAATTTAAGGGCTATTTGAAATTAATTTCGGACTACTTATTTAAAACCATCTAAGGGTAAATGATAAGTGGTATCTAAAAATACTAAGTTACCCTCACTAGTTCAATTTATATTTCCACCCTTTAATCCTTAAACTATTTTTATTTAATTTTTATATATTTTTCTTAACTATTTCTATATATTTTTTAAAAAAATATTTTTATTTTTATTTTTTCTCGAATTTTTTTAATTTATTTTTTTAATAAATTATAAATAAATAAACTAAGAAAATCGATAAGGATAACTTAAATTTTATCTACCAAACTACCGATTATAAAAGAAGAAAAAATTGAAATATGTAAGTTTGGAAATTTTTTATATTTGGAACTACTTCCATAATCGGTAGATATATAAGTTGACGAAATATCGACTATGAAAGAAGAAAATTCAATTTGGGGTTTATTGTATAATCGATAGTAATTGAAATTGGAAAAATGATGTAGATTATAGATGTGGTAAGAATGGGTTTCAAACTCTCGAACTTGTGAAGATTGATTTTAGATTTAAACTCTAATAATTAAACTAGAAAACTCAAAACAAAGTTGGTATCAAGAGTAAAGAGGCACTGAGACTCAGGATTCCACCATTAAACAATTAAAGTGATTCAGTCTAATCAATATTCATGCAATTCTTTACATTTAGAGTGATTCTAATATGTTGCAAAAGTAGATTTTCAAAGTAACAATTGTAAATCGAAAGTATAGAACATCAAAAACCCTAGGATAAGCATGCTCTATCAAAAGAAATCACAATTGTTTAATAAAAATCCTTAAATCAATTTTTAATCAAAAGAAATAATCATAAAAGAAATTACAAAAATTAATCAAAATAGAAATATACCACTTTTCTTGGAACAATAGCTTCTTCCGTCGCCTCAGCAAAGGGGTTTAGCTCCTCATATTAATCACTTGCTCAAAATAATGGTTCATTGCTCAAAGTGTTTACAAATGATGAAAAACGAGAAAAATAAAGAAAATAATAAGTTTGCAACGTTTATAGGCGTTACAGACTCACTGTTACAAAGCAAGGCTGAAGATAAATATTGCATAACTGAAGATAAACGTTGCAAAAAGTTGAAGAAATCGTGGCAGATAAGTTGAAGAAACCGTTGTCGTAGCCTTTGTTCTTCGTGTTCTTCAGCAGCAGAGAAGAATTCTCTGGAGTGATTTTTCTCCCCTATGTTCGCCTCCTGAGCTCTCTCCCGAACTCTCTGTCTCCTCTATGACTTCCTAGTACCCTTTTTATACATCACAGAGCCAAGAAATCTTTAAAAATATCCCGCAATTACTCCTCTTTGTTTCTCTGCAGTACACGGGAAATAATTCCCTATTTTATCTTCTCACGCGTCTTCTCGCAATCGACACACTCCAACACGTTACAAACATGTCTAAGATGCAATTAGACTCACACAATCTCCAAATATAACAAAGAAAATCCCGAGAATATTTCACGGGAATAAAGTTTCCCTGTTTTCTCCGAAACCAATGATCTGCCATGTTCAATCGAAGCAAACACCCTTACCATCTTTGTTTAGCCCTAAAGAGTCCAGCCCAATATAAATCATCGATTGAATCTCCCCAAAAATCGATCCAAAAAAACTGGATTTTTAAAGTTTATTTTCCCGCTAAAATCTGTTTCTCTCGTGAAGAATAAGGGGGTGCCCCTATCCACTACGCGGGTGCCTTTATAACTTTTTAAGCTCATTTTTCCACAAGAGGTTATTCTTCAAAAATACCTACAACTACAATAAAAATAATAATATTAATACAAAAATTGAGAAAAAACAATATAAATATGAGAACAACTAAGACATAAAATGTGTCTATCAAATATACCAGAATTATTATTTGATAGTCCTCGATCAAATCTAATCTGGAAAATGAAAATCCAAACTCACTTTCGCAGGCATCGCAATTGCACTCAGCGTGTGTAATAAGCCTTTAAACCCCTAGGTGTCCCTAGTGGACGAGTTTTGTCTCGTGAGGCTTTACAAAGAGGTATACCCACAAAACCTTTACTCCAAACTCTAGCTGTTTGTGAATGATTGAGGATAGACACTAAACAAGCTATTTAGTTGGCATACTAAATTCTTCAGCTATGGGAATCATTACCTTATATGAGTCCAATTGTTGTACACGAGTTTGCACTCAGTATACTAGAATACATATATAAGAAAACAAAGCTCTACTCAAACAGTCGTACAATGGACCACGATACTCAGAATCAATCAAAGTTCAATCATATGAATAGATTTAGAAGATGAACATGGAGATGATGAAGTTTGCACATGTTGATTAAGGTGAACGGTGTTTCCCATATTTGTATGAAGGTCGCCTCCAGGATGAATTCTAATAGATTGAGATACGCTCCCACTGGTTTTAATCCTTATACTAATATCGACTCAGGTGGTATATACAAGGGTCCTAACGATCGATTTATTGAAAATAAAATAATTATCTTTATGTTATTAAATGTACTGACAACATGATTGGAATATTTAAATCCAAGCGCATGCTCCTTATCAGCATATTACATGATAGTTCTCATGGATCCTGCGTTCCACGCTTGCTTAGGCGACGAAGACAGGGAGAACACACACATATTGCTATCAAAGTGTCAATATTCGATTATTATTTTTGGTCTAAATACAATAATGGGGCTCGATTCTAGTGCCCCACCAAATCACTTAGAGAAACAAATAATTACAAAAATAAAAACAAAAGGTGATATGGTTATGATGATTCTGAGATATGGTGACGACTATTATGTTATTTCTAACATCTAAGCTTTGTCCTTTTATGAATAGATCATTTAGCTGGGCACACAAATTCCTATAGATAAGAGCTATGTTTCCATATACCTAGAATGGTTAGTGTCACCCTGAATTGTTCACAAGTTTCTAAAGTTTGGAGTTTTATTATTTCAACTAAATTTTTTTCCCTTACCCCCAAACTTAAACCTAACATTGTTCTCAATGTTTCAAATTAAAGCGCAATACCAAAAATATAGGTAACTAGAGGAAAGAGGTAAGTCAGAAAGATAGTACCTGCGTGAAGCGTAACAATCCTTCTTTAGAGAAAAAGACAAAAAATAAAACAAAAACCTACAAAAACTTACTAATGTACAACAACACCAAGGTAAGCAGGGTCCTCCAGAGGGACCTCCTCAACATCAGCTGCAAGAAAAGGCTCTAAAAAGGGTTTGAATCTCTGACCGTTAACCTTTAAAGAACTACTACCATCCATTGTCTCAATCCCAATAGCACCATGAGGAAAAACAGTGCGAACTATAAAAGGACCCGTCCACCGAGAGCGTAATTCCTCGGGGAATAAATGCAAACGGGTATCATACATAAGAACTTTTTGACTTGGAGAAAATGACTTTCTTAAAATATTTCTATCAGGTACAAGTTTCATTTTGTCCTTATACTCTTTAGTACTATCGTATGCATCTCTACAAATCTCGTCCAACTCATTGAGCTGGAGATTCCTGTGAGCTCATGCCTTGTCAAGCTAAAAATTAAGTTGCTTTACATCCCAATACACTCTATGCTCTATCTCGACGGGAAGGTGACATGCCTTGCCAAAAACTAGACGATAAGGTGATATTCCAATTGAGGTCTTAAACGCCGTACAGTAAGCCCATAAGGCATCAGTAAGCCTTAATGACCAGTCTTTCCGATTAGGATTCACTGTTTTCTCTAAAATACGTTTTATCTTCCTGTGGAAACCTCTACTTGACCACTAGTCTGTGGGTGATATGGGTTAGCTACTTTGTGGGTAATACCATATTTCTTCATCAAAAGCCTAAATGGTCAATTACAAAAGTGTGACCCTCCATCACTAATTATAGCTCGCGGTGTACCAAAACGTGCAAATATGTTATCATTCAAAAACTGGACCACAACCTTGTGGTCATCTGTTCTACACGAAACCGCCTCAACCCACTTAGACACATAATCTACAGCGACAAGGATGTAAAAATAACCAAAAAAATTAAAGAAAAGCACCCATAAAATCAATGCCCCACACATCAAAGACCTCAATAACTAGAATATGGTTCAAAGGCGTCATATTTCTACGGGAAATGGTTCCTAACTTCTGGCAACGCTCACAAGTAACACAGTAACGATAGGTGTCTTTAAAATACGAAGGCCAATAAAATCCACACTGTAATATCTTAGCAGCGGTTCTCTTAGTACTAAAATGACCCCCACAATCATGATCATGACAAAAGGAAATAATACTAGACTGGTCACTCTCAGGTATACATCTCCTAATAATCTGGTCTGGACAATACTTAAATAGATAAGGATCATCCCAAAAGAAATATTTAACCTCGGCTAAAAATCTAGAACGATCTTGTTTACCCCAATGTTGGGGCATTCGAACAGTAACAAGATAGTTCACTATATTTGCATAACAAGGTAATGGGGAAACAAGGAGGAGTTGTTCATCAGGAAAACTATCCTTCACATGAGGGGAATCATCAGGGGAATCAAAAAAAAGCCTAGACAAGAGGTCTGCCACTATATTTTTTGCACCCTTTTTGTCTCTAATTTCTAGAGAAAATTCTTGTAACAAAAGGATCCATCTAATTAATCTATGTTTAGTATCCTTCTTGGACAGAAGATACTTCAAAGCAGCATGATTGATGTGATTTGGGATTACCCAATAAAATAACCGCAATCGCACGGCGTCTAACTAGTAGACAACGGCAAGTACGGGTCGAACCCACAGAGAGCGGGGAAATACTGCAATTAATATCTCTAATAAACTAACCAAAAGGAATATTTTTGTGATTTTCGGATTGATAAATAAAATAATAAACTAACTAAACTAATAAAATGTGACCGAGTAGAGAGAGTCGGTAACCAGGGTTTTTCAGTATCCACCACTATTTAATTCATGAATATTTAGAGTCGCAAATATCGCTGGGACGCCCTAAACATGATGCATCAAAAAGCCCTAGTCTCAAGCATACACCATAAAATTGCGCTAGCGAGAAAATTGTACGAAACTAATTAAAGGTCTACAAATAATACTTGGCTATTCTAAGTATACCCCATCAAAAGATTTAACCTAAGCATGGAATATCAAATAAGTAGACAAATATATTTTTAGAATAACAACTGTATACCAGAAACATGGAACATCAAAACCATAGGCCAAGCATGCACCATAAACGACAATACAATTGTTTAAAGTCATGAATTTAATCTATTTAAATCATAATGGTCTGTATCAAATATTTAATTCAATTGATCTAAAACTGTAAGTGGCTTTAACATTAAACCCTAGTTACAAATTAATTTAGAACATGGAGAAGGGTTTCTCAAAACCCATAAAAGTAAATAGAAGAGAATAGAAGATCAAACCGTCACCGTCGTCACCCCCGGCAAACAATCTTCTCTTTTTTTTTCTTTTCTTCTCTTTCTCCGTCCGTATACAAGAGAAAATCAATTCATGTACGCCCTGCAGTCTTGTTCTGTCTCTCTCCGGAAACTCTGTCGAAAAGCCTCCCCCGCCTCCTGTACAGTCTCTTCTTTTATAATCTCTTTCTTAACCTAAGTCCTGTCCTAGCCGAAGTGTACTTCCCTCTCTTGATTTTTACTTCTCTCACAACAAACGGCTAACAAAGCCCTCGCTCTCTCTCCCATGTGTTCCTACCGTACCAGCAAGAAAAACTCTTTTTCAACCAGTACTTGTCCCACCTTACACCAAATATTTACTTTTCAATCACCTAACCTTGACCTCACGTCACTTTCATTTCTTCTTTTTGTTTGCCTTCTCACTTTTGTAGCCTTTTATAACCAACAGCAAGAACAACCACTAGGCCTCTTCACATGTGTTGTACCTTCCACCAAACAAACCTCTTACGTTGACCAACACAGAGTGACTATTTAGCCTACCTCACTAGCCCTTTGAGGCAAAGCCACTAGCCATCCGTTCACTTCTCACTTCAATTCTTTTAACCGAGTAGACTTTGTCCTTCTTCCTACGGCTGACAACCTAGTTTCTTCTTTCCTTCTTCACGAGCACCATCTAACCACTTCTTGCTCCACCTGACGACCGAACAGCAGTCTAACTAAAAATGATGTAGCAACATTAGTAGTTTAGCCCATTTAATCGTATTTTGTCGTAATTTCGGATTTAAATATATCACCTAATAAAACAATAAAAATATAATATTAATATAAATTTAGGAATTAACAAATATTAATTAGGAGATTAAAATGTATGAATTTAGTGCTTATCAATGATCAGTAAAGACTATGACCTTAGAACCTAAGAGATATGATCTAAACTTGTCTAAGGAAAAAACAATGGCTAATAGTTCCTTCTCTGTGGTGGTGTAGTTCAGTTGGGCATCATTTAGAGTTTTGCTGGCGTAGTAATCACATGAAGTAATTTGTTTTCTCGCTGACCTAACACAACACCAATAGCATAATCTGAAGCATCACACATGATTTTAAAGGGTAGGTTCCAGTTAGGTTCCTGGACTATGGGGGCGGTAGTGAGTAAAGTTTTAAGCTTCTCAAAAGCCTCAAAACAAGCATCATCAGAGAAAAACTTAACATCTTATGCAAGCAAATTGCAAAAAGATCTAGAAATCAAGCTAAAATCCTTAATGAATCGACGATAAAAACCTGCATGCCCTAAGAATGAGCTAATATCTTTTACGGTTTTGGGAACCTGTAAATTCTTAGTAAGGTAAACTTTGGCTTTGTCTACCTCTACACCCTTAGAAGATACGATATTCCCTAAAATAATTCCTGATCGAACCATGAAATGACATTTCTCCCAATTAAGCACTAAATTCTTTTCCTTACATCTAGTCAACACTAATGTCAAATGATACAAGCACTCATCAAAAGATGAACCAAACACTGAAAAATCATCCATAAAGACCTCTAAAAACCGTTCTACCATGTCAGAAAATATGTTCATCATGCAGCGCTGAAAAGTAGCGGGTGCATTACACAACCCGAAAGGCATCCGTCTATACGCAAAGGTACCAAAGGGATAGGTAAAAGTAGTTTTCTCTTGGTCTTCTGGGGCAATAACAATCTGATTATAACCAGAGTATCCATCTAACAAGCAATAATGACTATGTCTAGATAATCGCTTTAGCATTTGGTCGATGAAAGGAAGAGGAAAGTGGTCCTTCCTTGTGACATTATTCAATTTTCTATAATCAATACAAACACGCCACCCGTGGTCACTCAGGTTGGGATTAACTCATTGTTATCATTCTGGACTACAATGATACCTGATTTCTTGGGAACAACCTGAACGGGGATGACCCACTTACTGTCTGAAATGAGGTAGATAATACGTGCATCTAACAACTTAAGCACCTCAGTTCGAACTACTTATTTCATGTTAGGGTTCAGTCGACGTTGTGTCTCCCTTGAAGGTTTGGTGTCATCCTATAAATGAATCTGATGCGTACAAAAAATAGGACTTATACCCTTAATATATGCTAAGGTCCACCCTAAAGCTTCTTTATTGTCTTGAAGTACGGTTACTTGCCTACTTTTCATGATCACTATCCAAGTCGGATGCTACAATTGCAGGCAAAGTCTCAAATGGGCCTAAAAACACATATTTCAAAGTATCTGGCAATGGTTTGAGATCCAACTTAGGAAGCTCTTCTAAAGAAGGAATTAAGGTAGAATTAGAAACTGGTAGTAGTTCAACTTAGCTTTCCATATATTAGTATCTAACACAGGGGTATAGTCTAACAGAGCATTCACTTGATTAATGGTGCTATCGTCGTCAAAATCTAAGCCGAAATGGGATAGAAAACTCTCTAATGGATCTTAAGATAAAATATTTGGTAATGACTCCTGAACTAATGTTCCTATCATGTTCACCTATTCAATGCACGTGTCATCTAGCTCAGGGGGTTGCTTACTGATATTGAAAATATTCAGCTCAATAGTCATAGTCGCAAAAGATAAATTCATAATACCATTTCGACAATTGATGATTACATTAGATGTAGCTAAAAATGGGCGACCTAATATCACAGGTATCTGGTTTTCTGGGTCAGGAACAGGTTGGGTATCTAGGGTAACAAAACTACAAGATAAATAAACCTATCGACGTTAATAAGAACATCCTCGACAATACCACGAGGAATTTTAACAGACCTATCAGCTAACTGAAGAGTTATATGGGTAGGTTTTAAGTCACCAAGTCCTATATGGAGGTACACATGGTACGGAAGTAAGTTCACACTAGATCCTAAATAAAATAATGCTTTCTCTACATGGTAGTTACCTATTGTGCAAGAAATGGTAGGGGGAACCTGGGTCTTTGTACTTAGGAGTTGTGTTGTTCTGGATAATTGAACTTACATGATTAGCTATAAAGGATTTTTTCTATACACTAAGCTTTCACTTTCACGTACAAAGATCCTTAAGGAACTTGGCATAAGTAGGAATCTGCCTAATTGCATCTAATAAAGGAATATTGGTGTTGACTTGCTTTAAAATCTCCAATATATCATTAAAGTTGGATTCCTTCCTAGTTAGTACTAAAATTTGTGCGAATGGGGCTTTGGGCACAAAATCGGGGCTCAACGGGAACCACATTGGACTCTTTAGAGACTTTATCAGTCTCTTCAGCTACAGGCTCAGAAGGGTGAACTACAGCATATTCACTATCGGGAAAGGTTACCTCATTGTTTACCACTCTACCACTCCTAAGGGTTTTAATTGAATTCACATGATTTGATGATTTCTCACCATAAGATAACTCATGAACTCCTCTAGGGTTGGGTTGTGTTTGACTAGGAAACTTACCTTTTTCTCTTAAAAACTCATTTATCTAACTAATATGGATTCGAAGATCGGAAATAGCCTGTTTGTTTTCTTGTGCAATCCTATTATTAGCCTGTAAAGTTTGTTCAACCGATTGCTGAAACTTAGCAGTGTTATGAGATAAAAAGGTGAGAGACTCTTCAAAACTCATGATTTTCTTAACCGAAAGGCTCTGAAATTGTGCTGGTCCAAAAGGATTCTTAGTATAACCAAAACCTGGGGGAACCTGAGGGTTACTAGACTGACCTTGATTTTGTCCCTTAGACCAAGAAAGTTTTGGATGGTTTCTCCAACCCGGGTTATAGGTTTCTGAATATGGGTCAAACTTCTGACGCTTATCATATCTAGTGTTATTGTAAAGAGCACGGGCTTGCTCTTCAACAGTCAGTCCTTCCTAAAATGACTTGGGCTTTATTCCACAACTAGATTGACTCAATTCTAAGGCTTCTAACCTTTTTGTTATAGCTGCAATTTTGGCATCTGATTCAAGAATTCCATCTACCCTATTGACATTACCTATGCTCAGTAAAAAATTTCTCTGGGGTTCCTTACTACAGTCCCATTGTTGATTTTTTTTGGCAATTTCATTCAAAAATGTCATTGCCTCATCAACAGTTTTACTATCAAAACTCCCTGTACACAATGACTCGACCATGGTCGTCGTTGGATAATCTAGCCCTTCATAAAGGATCTGGACTAGCCTAACCTTTTCTAAACCGTGATGGGGACATTGTATCAACAAATCATTGAACCTTTACAAATACCTATACAAAGATTCTCCCTCTTGCTGCACAAATGTGGAAATCTCGTTCCTAATAGATGATGTTTTGTGCCTGGGAAAAAAATTAGATAAAAAGGCAACGATAAGATGTTCATATGTTTCAATAGATTCAGATGAAAAACTATATAACTAAGATTTATCCTTGTCTCTCAGGGAAAAAGGAAACAACCTAAGTTTCGAAGTTTCATCAGACAGGTTGTGAATTCTTAAGGTACTACATATTTCTTCAAATTCCCTAATGTGAAAGTAGGGTTTTTATTTTCTTTTCCTAAGAAGATTGGGAACATCTGTATGGTCCTAGGTTTTAACTCATAGTTTGCTTGATTTTCAGCTAACTTGATACATGTTGGACGAGAAGTCCTAGCGGGATTCAACAAATCTTTTAAAGTTGCAATATCTGGCACATCTGGAAAACTAGAAATAACTTCCTCACTAAGAGATAAATTCTCAAAACTAAATTTTCCAAAATCGGGCTCTTAAAAGAATGGTTTCCTAAATTCTCAATTTCAAAGACAGAGTATATATTCTCGTCACTGATCAAACGACCAATAAAATATTTTCTCCATGCACGCTCAATCAAGGCTTTAGGCGGCATGGGCATGCAATAAAAAAAACTCTGAATTGGAAGGGAATTCTAAACAAACACAAACAAGTCCGACTCAACCAAATCAAACCTACTGAATCTAGCAAACAAAAAGCATGATGGCTCTACTTAATTGTTTCTAGACCATCTTCTATTCTTCCAAAAGGCAACTAGTTACAGTTTTAGCAAATCTCTTAGAACGATATGAAATAGATTAAGACGAATAGAGACATGATAAGATCTAAGGAGATTTAATAACCCTGCCTCTTTGGAAACATTTCCTTGGCTTACAAGGCGGCTCGAATCTAGTTAAAATAATCTTCTTGAACTTTGAGTTAGGCTAACAGAGTAACCAATACAGTCCTTTTAAATGACTTTCCAGTAAGCTCGATACCCTATCGGTCTTCTTTCTAGTCAAATTTTAAGAATTAGGTTCGCATTAGGTAACGTGTTCCTAAGGCGGGCAAGAAGGAAACGGTGATGAAATCCAAGTCCTTATCTTATATGGCCAGTCCTTGCCAGTTACTAGAAAATAAATCCGTATTCAGTTCCTCAACATATATGCATATGAAGGAATATAGTAAACCCACTTGTAGGGGATTCGTGGGTTGATCGAGTCTTACCTCCCGTAACAGACGGGGGATGAATCGGTTGTAGTCGACTCGGGCCACCGACTCCTATGTCAGTGTACGAACCCAAAGGACCGAGAAAATATCGTAATTGTCGTCATTCCCTGTTGCAGTTTATATTTAAATTAACATTCCGTAGGGTTTAAAAATAATAATAATATCCAAAGTCCCAAAATAAAAAAAGTGTCCAAAAATAAAAGAAAAAATACAGAAATAATAAAAGATTTCCTAGTACAATTGTCTAAAAAGAGAAACAAATAAAAAAAAATCCAATTAAAAATAAAATTCTTTGTCTTCTTTTTCGTTCTTTTAGCTTTAACTTTAACTCCAAATGTTTAATCACCAAAATCTTTGGCTCAATTTTCTTTCAATCCAACATCCAAAACCTGTAGCAAAAAGATAAATACCCGAAGAAACGTAAAATAGAACAAAATAAAAATAATACTAAAAACAAAAATAAAAACCTAAAAATAAATCTAAAACATTAAACCTAAAGACAAGTCCGCGTTGGTTGCGCCAAAAATTGATATAGATTGTAGATGTGGTAAGAATGGGTTTCAAACTCTCGAACTTGTGAAGATTGATTTTAGATTCAAACTCTAATAATTAAACTAAGAAACTCAAAACAAAGGTGGTATCAAGATTAAAGAGGCACTGAGACTCAGTATTCCACTATTAACCAATTAAAGTGATTCAGTCTAATCAATATTCATGCAATTCTTTACATTTAAAGTTATTCTAATATGTTGTAAAAGTAGATTTTCAAAGTAAAAATTGTAAATCGAAAGTATAGAATATCAAAAACCCTAGGCTAAGCATGCTCTATCAAAAGAAATGACAACTGTTTAATAAAAATCCTTAAATCAATTTTTAATCAAAGCAAATAACCATAAAAGAAATTTTAAAACTCAAATAAAATAGAAATATACCACTTTTCTTGGAAGAATGGTTCCTCCGTCGCCTTGGAAAAGGGTTTAGCTCCTCAGATTAATCACTTGCTCAAAATAATGGTTCATGGCTCAAAGTGTTTACAAATGATGAAAAATGAGAAAAATAAAGAAAACAGTGAGTTTGCAACATTTATAGCCCCAAATATCTCTATTTTGTTTTATTATGTAGCCCCAAATTATATAAGGTATCCCTCAAATTGAATAGGTTTTATTAGATGGAAGGATGACCTTGAGACTAAAGGCTTAGTTTAGATTTAGGAAGGATAACTTTGGTCTTGTTTTTAGACTTCGGACCAACATAGGATCGATTTAAGAATGAATTTTCCCCTAGAAAGTACATTTCCCCTTTTGTTTTGGTTTTATTATCATGTATACATCAATAAATATAGAATTTCGGAGAAGTTCGTAATCAGAAAATTCAAAAATAGGTCATTGTACGAGAAAAATTGTAGAATCTTCGTCTGATATTTGATTTCGATGGTTGACTCCAATCTTGAAGCTAAGAGAGTAAGCTATTAAACGGTATGGGAAAATCTGAATTTGGATTCTATTTGGTCAGTTAAAAAGTGCCCGACTAGACAAACATAAAAATTCCAGAGAAAATTCAAAGATTTTTCAGTTATAACATGCTTTAGTATTTTGGTCATACCGCCCTTTCAGTATATTATAGTAGGTACACAGTGAAATATTTTTTGTTGGAAAGTATCTCCAGATTCTTCACCCATCACTTCCATTATCAGTTTGTACAGCGTACTATATAATGCTTTTGACATGGTTGTCGTGACCTGGTGATAGACAAATGTGATCAGCGTTGGAGGGAGGTGAAATCTCCAGGTGGATGCTCACTAGGATATGGAGACTCTATTGAAGTTGGAGTCTCTAAGGAGGTGAGGCTTTGAGGAGGAAGTGAGACTCTGAGAAGCCGGGTCTCTGAGTAGATGAAGCTTATGGGAATATGGAGTCTCTGGATAGGTGAGGTCAGCGAGAGTTAGTAGACCTTTAAATCCCATATAAATATTTCTGTTTGCACATCGTTCACTCCAGAGGCTGTATATAAACTTCATCTGATATCCGACTTCATTGGTTGACCCTAATTCTCAAACAGAAAAGACTTACCTTATCTGTTAGAATAACTTATGGCTTTGGAGTTGATTTGTTTGGTGAGAAAATCATTCGAAATTATTATCTGGAGAAACCCTAGAAAATTTTCAGATTTTGTGTATTTTACCGCGACAACCATATCTCCTAAACGATAACTCAAAACGCCGAGCCCCTTAACATATTGTAGTAAAGATGTAGACAAATATTTTTCGTCAAGGATGTATTGCTCCGTTCGTCACACATATTTACCTTTTTATGAGTTAGTGGACAAAAAAACGTAATATTCTGGGTATATGAGTTGCAAGAACGTCTTATAAAAAACTATGACATGTTCATGTCCGTAGAAATCAATCCAAACCAGAGGTGGTAAAAAATGGTTTGTCACTTTCATAGATGACTGTACTAGATACTGTCATATTTACTTGCTTAAAGGAAAAGATGATGCTTTAGAAGCATTTAAATTATATAAATTAGAAGTAGAAAACCAATTAAACACCACAATTAAAACCATTAGATCTGACCGTGGAGGTGAATATGTAATCCCTATAGAAGACTTTTGTGCATAACATGGCATTAGTCATGAGGTAACTCTTCCTTATTCACCACAATCTAATGGAGTGGCTGAACGGAAAAACCGAACCCTTAAGGAGATGATGAATGCCATGTTAATCAGTTCAGGACTACCGGCGAACTTGTGTGTGTGTGTGTAGGGGGGGGGGGCGTCCTCTCAGCTTGCTATATCCTGAACAGAGTGCCCCTTAAAGGATCAGTCTAATCACCGTATGAATTATGGAAAGGCAAACAACCCTCTTATGGATACCTCAAAGTGTGGGGGTATTTATCCAAGGTCTTTATTCCTCCACCTAAGAGGACCAAAATATGACCTAAAACAGTTGATTGTGTCTTCATAGGATATCCCGAACACACCACTGCTTTTATGGTTGTGAGTTCTGAAAACTCAGAAATTGGTGTGAACACCATTATGGAATCTAGGGATGCTACATTTTTTGAAAATGTGTTTCCATTGAAATCTGAATCTCGCATGATATGTGATTATCCTCTAGATGTCCCTTCTTCTAGCCATATTTTACCGATAGAAGAAGATGAACCTGTTTATGAACCTAGAAGAGGCAAAAGACTTAGAATAGAAAAATCTTTTGGGCCAGACTTCATAACCTGTTTAGTTGAAACTGATCCACAAAGCTATAAAGAGGCCATGACTTCGTCTGAAGCTCCATGGTGGAAAGAATCCACTATTAGTGAGATGGATTCTATTGTTCAGAATGAAACCTGGGAGATAGTAGATTTACCTCCAGGGTGCAAACCTATTGGTTGTAAATGGATCTTCAAGAAAAAACGTAAGGTAGATGGAACTGTGGAAAAGTATAAAGCTAGACTAGTAGCTAAGGGCTATAAACAAATAGAAGGTGCAGATTTCTTTGACACTTATTCGCCTGTCACTAGAATTACTTCCATTAGGATGCTAATTGCAATCGCTGCAATTCATAACCTAGAAATACATCAAATGGATGTAAAAACTGCATTCCTAAATGGTGAATTAGATGAAGAAATTTATATGGACCAAACCGAAGGATTTAGTGAAGGGTTATGAAAACAAAGTGTGTAGACTTAAAAAGTCTTTATATGGCTTGAAACAAGCACCGAAACAATGGCATGAAAAATTTAATCATGTAATGTTCTCTAGTGGATTTAAAATAAACGAAGCTGACAAATGTGTGTACAATAAATCTATCAATGATGCATGTGTGATTGTATGCTTGTATGTTGATGATATGCTTATACTAGGTACAACCTTAGAAATCATTAATTCCACTAAGAACATGTTGAGTGAGAACTTTGACATGAAAGATTTAGGTCCTGCTGATGTAATCCTAAGGATGAAAATTAGAAAGGAGTCTAATGGAATCAGTCTTAGTCAATCTCATTATGTTGAATCAGTTCTTAAGAAATTTAACCAATTTGATAGTAAACCAGCAAGTACTCCATTTGACCCTTCTTGCAAACTCAAGAAAAACAAAGACAATTGAGTCTCGCAACTTGAATATTCACGTGTCATAGGAAGTCTGATATATTTAATGAACTGCACAAGACCAGACATTTCCTATGCTATGAGTAGACTAAGTAGGTATACCTGTAATACGGGACATGAGCATTGGGATGCACTTTTCAGAGTGTTGAGGTATCTTAAATACACTTTAAACTACCGTTTGAGTTATGAAAGACACCCCGTTGTTCTTGAAAGATACTGTGACGCAAACTGGATAGCAGACTCAGAGGAGTCTAACCCTACGAGTGGATACGTATTCACTCTAGGCTATGGATCAGTGTCTTGGAAAAGTTCCAAACAGACCTGTATCGCTCGATCCACTATGGAATCCGAGTTTATTGCGTTAGATAAAGCAGGAGAGGAAGCCGCTTGGCTAAGATGTTTTTAGAAGACATTCCTCTCTGGCATAGGCCTGTGCCAGCTATATCTATACATTGTGGTCAAGCTGCAATAGCTAATGCTAAAAACAGCAACTATAATGGAAAATCTATTCATATTAGGAGAAGACACAATTCTCTAAAACAACTAATCTCAACTGGCGTTATTTCTGTTGACTTTGTGAGGTCTAAGGAGAATATCGCGGACCCTTTGACGAAAGGCTTGTCCAAGGAGATGGTTATTAATGCATCAAGGGGGATGGGACTTAAGATCATAAATTAAAACTTGCCATGAAGGATACTCAACCTTGCTGACTGGAGATCCCAAGATCAAGGTTTTGAATGAGACAACTAATTTGTGGTGGGTAAAAATTAAACACTATCAGGGAATTATTTTCTCTGTCCCTTCCCTATGGTGTAGACGTGATAGTGTGACTGCATGTGAGGATGACTTATAATAAAGTCTTAATGAGTTCTATAGTTTCGATTTAAGATTGAAATGGGGTGTAGCAGTTAACACTCTTGATCGAACTCACCTATCTGAATGAGGAAGTGGTTCGCTTCCTATGAGAATTGAGCTGATTCTCTAGAGCATTATGAGAAACGGGATATGTCCAGGGCCAAAACGGACACAACGGCGTGAACTTAACAGCACTCTTGAGAGATATCTCGCGTAAGGAGTTATTGATGAATTACACCAAACTATGGCAGTTCAAGACATCGCGTTCACTGTCCATCAAGTAGTTCTGGTACTTCTCACTAAGCAGAGGTTCAATTCCTTATGGACACCTATTGCTTAAGAGGTATTTCTCGTTTTCCGGTTTTCTGATTTATTGCTTTCTTCATTCATGTGGGGGATTGTTAGAATTAAAAATGGATTTCTTACTTAAAATTAATTTTGTTACTTAATATATCTTAAAGGGACCTAGAGTCACCAGTCCAAACTTGGGGTGGAAACAACAAAGCCATACATTTTCACTTCTTAGTGAATGAGAAACCTTTGGTTTGTCCCATATTGGGCAAACCAAGGAGGAAGTTTATCCTTATTACCACAAACGTTCTATATAAGGAAAAAGAACTAGTGGATTGGATATGGACATAGGAAATGGACTAGTGGGCAAATGCACACATGGGCGGTGCTTCGCAACGAAGCACCGCGGGCCGCGGGCTTACGGAGCTTGCGTGTGCTTTTGCGTGTGCCTTGGCGTGAGCCTGGCGTGTGCCTGCGAGTGCATACGTGTATCCATCAAAGATCCAACGGTTTTATATTTTAATTCTATACATTAAATATTTGACCGTTTTGTATTTATAAAATTAAATCAGGTTTAATAAACAAGATATTTTAATTAAATATCTCGAATTAAATATGTTGAATTAAATTAATTTTGACCGTTTGAAAAATCAACAATCTTCTTCTTCTATAAAAGAAAAACAAAAATCAGATTTTCACTCATCCCAGTCGCAGCTACTATCCTGTCGATTTTTCCCCTTTTCCTGTTTTTGTTTTGACCACGTAGATAAATTTATTTACTTCTTATTCTGCTGTTAAGTTCGCAACGGGCCAACACTCTTATAGCAACACTCTTTTTAGAGGTGTACCCGACAAATATCGAGTTAATGGAAGTCTGTTGAACAGGCGACTCCATCTTCTGTCTGTGTGTGATTGTCTGAAGTGTGCTGTTTTGTTCTAAAGGTTAATCTCTTTCAAGTTTCTGTTTGGTTTGCTTACTGTTACAGGAATATTCTCCAACACAAGGTATTCATGATGCTCAACTTTACTGTTGAGTGTCACCACCATGGATACTGTCACGTTTGCTCGAAGAATGGAAAGACTTGATGGCATCACTTCAGAACTTTAACTTCAGTATAGTCTGTGTTTGGAAGCGAGTAGATGTTGCTAGAGCAAGTAGCAGTAGCAGAGGAACAGTCTCAATTATGAATGTTGATTAGGAAGACGCTTCTCAGTTGAGAATCTTGATGTAGACTTATTGGGTCTGGATATATTTTGTTCATAGGTTTATAAGTTCACTAAAGATTTGTACTAATGAACGAGTATTTTCTGGATAATGGATCCTTCAACATCTTGCTAGTATATATGGCCATGTTTCTATGAGGGACAACTTCTACCCACTTAACTATTGAATGGAGTGACTATCAATGCAGGTGTAGTTGGGGATGATTGTTTATGAACTATGTGAAGTTCGAGCGTAAGTTCTCCAATAGACAACGATAGACTTGTATCATTCCGTTGATGCAGAGTTCCACCAGTTGTAAATCAATCACGTTTGGATCGTAAAAATCAAGATTCTGGGTACTGAATCAGTGTACTAGTCATTAGGACGTTCATTGTCCCTCTGTAACAATTACCCTATATATGATAGAGTGACTTGTTCACATCCGAATAAATATTTCTTATATAAATCACTAACCATCTCACACCATCTAGTGATGTTATTTGGAGTGATGTTGTTGTACCAAGTGTATGCTCTTCTGGCAAGAGATTTTGTAAACTTTTTGAGACGTAGTACATGGTCATACTCATGTTCTCCCAATGTTTCTATAAAATGGGAAACATCTTCACGAGCATTTCCACTCCCGTCGTAAAGCGATAATGAAGGAATGAAATATCTCCTTGGCGGAAGAATCCTATGGATCGTGCCTCGGTAAGGAGGATGGTGTTGATGAAGTAAGATTTGACCCTCTTTGCCTCGAAATTACATTAAGTCTCTCCATAACTTCACGCGTGATGAAGTTGGAGTGCTGGCTCCATGATTGCTTACGTTGAACATGCATTTCATCATCGTCTCGAATGTATATTTCGGAGATGCCAACATCAGTAGTTGTCATGTAAGCATCGTTGGTCGGCTTCGTCTGAGGTTGGCTTAGATCTGGAGGTATCTTCTCTGTTAGAATCTTGAGTAAGGTGAGAACTTCCTTTTGAGTACTCGTCATATCAATTGATTTTTGGAAAGAGCTTCTTCTCTTTCCATAAGATTAATGGTACTCTGTTGATATTGAGTATTTCTGACTTCTTCAAGAACACATACAGAGAAGAGGAATTGGTGTCATTGGATCTAGGAGTGACTGGAGTGATACTAGGAGTAGTACCACTACTATTAATATTGGTCGGAACAAAACGAGGATTTGATGTTTTTGGCCCTGACCTAAGTCCAACCATTTTGATTTTGATTTTGCAACCAAGAGATTGATCTTCCATTGTGGTCCCCTATTGTTTTAGGGTGAAAAAAATATTTTAAAAAGTGCGTAGGGGTTAAGATAACACTTGAATGAGTACGAGAGATCAAAATCGTACAAGACTCGCTAAAACCAAGAAATAGATGTTGAAGTCTTACTTCAGTCACAAAGGAGGAGAAGGTTTGATCTTAGGGAGAAAAACTGAAAAAGAGTAAGATCAAAGTATATATAGTGTCGTTGAAATGTAGTACGAAGTTCTTAGACGTTTGCTGTGAAACTATTTTTTTAAGGCTTATTTGTGTAAAACTGAGAGGAGACTGAGGGAAAATAGAGATAAAACTTCCTGCATAAGTCTGAGATGCCCCTATGAATAGGTTGAGTAACCTATTTATAGTAGTTTTAGCATACAATGATATCAAAATTGGTGGTAGTTATGAAAGGGTGGAGACTATGGAGAACATGGTGAAGTCATGTCCGTAATATTAGGGAAAACTAGAAACTTCACGTCACTACTCTATTCACTCCTTCGATTGTTCACACGATTTACTTACTTTCTCATCATGAGTGTATTTCTACAACACACTTGTTGTAAAGCGTCAGACCAGAACCTTAGTGAGTATCCCCTCATTTGATATGTTTGATATCTCGTAAAAAATTGATAGTAGAGTTCAAGTGCTGCCACTATTATTAGTTAAGTCATAAGAATGACTTACTTAATTAGTGAACAATATGCTCAGTAAACTAATTAATTAACGTATATTAACCAGTCTTGAGTGTAGTAAGATTAGCAAGTTTATCAGTAACTTATTGAACTTAGTAAGTCGAGAAGAGTAGACGATTAGTATTATTGAGGGTTGAACTCTGATGATGTCAGTCGTGGGCATCACATGGCATGGTGATGCCACTGCTAGTAATTGATGTCAGATGTTGGAATTTAAGAATGTCGGGTACTTGTAGTTAGTATAGCAATTAATGGCATCATTGTGGGATGATGAGTGACCATGAAGAAAGGAAAGAGAGTTGCGTCATTTAGAGCTTAAGAGTAATGCCTGGGAGCAACAAAAGTTGGCAATAATGCACGATCATTACCATGCTACTCTTTTAGATAGGTACGTGACTATGTATATCATTAATTGGCATCGATTCAGTAATGATACATGGAATTGACATCACTTCATAGTCGATGCATGGTAGCATTATCACGTTATGAATGATGCAAGCTCTGGGTACTAATGTGCGAGTGATACGAGTTCATGGTATATCGGAAATACAGGCTCAGAGCATCCCTCTGTGAGTAATATGTGTTATAGGCGTCTCTGTATGAGACTGTGGCATCTGTGAGAGGTGGCACCACGATGCAAGCTTGTGCATTGATTCGTTAATGATGTGCAGTCGTGGCATCGACCATCCTTGATTATAGATGATGCCAAATATTGGCCATCTAGTCAAATACTTATTTACCAGTTGCTCGTAGCTCGGGACATCAATTGGAGTTACCAGGTAGAGTAACCCAAGCATTGGGATGCACAATGATGCACAAGTATGCTAGAAGCATGAAGTAGCCGCGTCGATAGCATGGAATGATAGGAGAGCGAGCGCTTGCCATAGTTAGAACCAGCAAGGGATATAGTTATACAAGAAGTATAATAAAGTGATGGTGTATGGATATCCAGAGAGCGTTGGCGCTGGTGCTTCTGCACCAACGAAATTGTGTGTCTTTAGCATTTGATAGTGTCGACTAGATAGGGGTATTGACGCTCACTAGCGCCAGCTATAAGCTTTGATATGCCAGTGCTGGGATGAGATAGTATTGGCACTATAATATACCAGCGATGAAAAGGTATAGTGTTGGCACTGTAAGCGCCATCTTTGGAAGATGTATCGCTGGATCTTGCCAACGCTAGAGTGTAATTGCGCGAGGTTGCGCTAGCTTTGGCAAGTTCCAATGACACTTCACATTCCTGGCGCTTGCGTGTGCCACATATAAGTTGGTATTATATGATTTGCATGTACTTGAATTTGCTAGCACTTGCATATGTGGGGTACTTACAATAGGATGACGTATGGACTTGTATTTGCACAAGTTGACATGTGCATTTGGCCATAGATAGCATAGTCATCTGTCATAGGCCAGTGGCCTTGGAGCCTGATGCCAATCCTGGTTGCATTGTATAAGTTAGGAACCTGTTTGCTTTTGTCAAACTCGGACTCAACATGAACATGCTCATTTTCATAAGAACAGTGAGCACGAAGAAAACAAGTAACAAAATTACCAAGTGAGTTTCCCAAGTATAATTTCAACGTGGCGTGTGCACTCTCAACTCTACTTGTTGCGACGATGTCAAAATGTTTAATTTTATTTGTCCAAGCCGAGACAAACTTTCTCCTTGTATGGATCTAACCAAGTTGTAGTAACATACCTCACAGCTTCCTTGTGTGTTGTCTCCCACGTACAGACAAAAAATTTAAATTTGCTTGGTAATCTTCTTCGGATCGTGACGTAATAACATCCTTCCATTCCTCGTACCATATTTTGAGTTCCTTCGTTTTTTCCTCTTGCTTTTCCTTTTGTTTCATTTTTTTTTTCTTTTTGTGTTATGACGGTATCAATCTTCTTCTTGTCTTTGTCATCCGCAGTTGTAGGTTTGAGCTTGAAATTATTTTGACCGTGAGCATACAAATTCTTTCCTATATGCCATGCGCAAAGTAGATGAGATGAATTGGGAAACACCTGATCAATTGCTGTAATTAAACTAACTTCACAATCCGTAACGAAAACAGATGGAATCTCATTTTTTCTATAAAGTCGCTTGACAGAATCTAAAGCCCATATGTAGTTTGCTTCTTTTTCTTGACTCATAAAGGCTACCACAACCGTGAATGTTGTTCCCGTTGATGTATGGGATACAATGTGAAATAACGTTAACTTATACTTGTTGGTTTTATATATGCAATCCAATAGAAGAAACTCATGAAAACATTGTGCTAACTTCATTGAAACCGGATGAGCAAAAAAGAGATCAGTTACCTTCTTTGTTACGGGATCAAATTTATATTCAACCGTATAATGGTGTTCTTGCGCTAGCTTCAAGAAGTGTTGCATCATTGATCTACCTTGCATTATAAATGGTTCTCATGGTAGAACAGTTCTTCGGATTATCGATCTTGATATTAGTAAGAATTTGCCGGGGTCGACAACCACTTTTTGTCAATTTTTCAACTTCCAACTGTTCTGTTTCCTCCAATCTTCCTGCGTAACTGTGTCCCACTAATGTGGTTGACAACGGGTGATTGTGGTAACCACATCCAACTCTAAGTTTCCATTTCCCATACTTGTTGCAGCTTCCATTTAGACGAAATGGACAATTACATTTGATGCTACCACATTTTCTCTTTTTTGTTGTAGTGGTCTTTGGCACATCGTTTTTCGCTCGGTGACTAGTGTGATGGCCACTTCTTTTGCAACGCAATTTTATCCAAGATCCTTGACCATTACCTAAAGTGTCTTTCATTTTGTGATGATTTACATATAATCTGAAAATTGAGTGCTTTACCAATAGTCACACACCATACTTGTAATTCTTCTATAGTACCAAATCCCTCCGGTTTTAGAAAATATTCCGTAAAATTGGGATGTTCCGGGGACACCAAAAGCTCGGGTATAGGATTAGGTTCTTCACTGGAAGGGAGAGATGCAAGAACCTGAACATTTAAAAAAAAATTGTATAAGTAAACCAAACAAAACAAAATAAGAAACTAAACCATTTCACCTGTGCATAAACGACCTTGAATAAAGAAGTTTTAGTTTACTATGGTATGAGAAAACAAACAACTAATGGTGATGACACAAGTTGTTAAGCATTCACATATACTTAGCTAACTTTGAGAACATATTTTCACGTTCAAACTCTTTTTTCTTTAGAAAGACGTATACATTTGGTGTTTAATATTCTACATACCTGGGATTCTTGGTTCCCTGTATGATCAGGTATATTTGAAGACGAAGAATTTTGGCTTGTGTTACTTGATTCCTGGTTTCCAATCAGATCACCAAAATAATTCATGACTTAGATTTAGGGTTTTTGGTTGTTGGTGATGATAACAAAACAACTTTGATTTTATTTCCTTGAAAACTTCCGTTTTAATAATTATACCTTTAGGTTAACTTAGATTGGTTAGGTTAATAAATGCGGTTAGGATAAAGGATATTTTAAGAAAAATAAACTCGAAACACTGAATCGGTGTGGTTAGTGAGTCGACTACGATTTTTACTTTCTTCGGATCACTATTTGTTCTTCTTAACAAAAATGTTTAAACTTATCCTTAAAATTCATTTTTGTTTTGTTTGCTAGATTTTTATAAATGGAAAAACTGGCTCGACTGCTGCAGGCTTGACTAACTACCTAGCACCACTTAATACTCCTCTGACACTGTCATAGAGAGCGGGGGTGGGATTTAAATCCCGTTTGGGATTGTTTTTTACGCGATAAAATTTATAACCAATGTTTGACTAAATAGTGTTTACTAAGTTTTTTTTATAAAATATTTTTAATGTTTCTAAAAATATCAGGTATCACCAGGGCCTATAATCCTTACTCAACCTCTCATCTATTTATTAAAACTTGTCAAATGATAGTATAATTTCTAATTTTTAAAACATATAGAAACTTAGAGGCTGCTCTTGTTTATTGGTGATTTGATGAGAGCATAATTAATGATCATATACATATATATGCGAATAAATTAATTTACTTCATGTTGTTAATGGTGGGTTTTTATCGGATGATAAAATTATCTCTAGTCCAACATAAAAAAAATATACAGTCCGTATGATCATAAAGAATTTATATTTTATAGACTCAACTAATGATGATAGACGCTTTACATTGGTACTTATATTTTGCTTATCCATATGTGCAGCATTTTAAATATATTTGACATATTTGATGTGTAACTCATGTCCAACAAAAACGTTAGATAAACCCTGCCATATCATGAGACCCCATTGGCTCACTCCCAAGAGGCATGCACTCATAAGAGGGCCAAAAGCAATATTAATACTAACGACCATTTTTTTTTTTTGAAAAAGAGGAGAACCTCATATCATTGATAATAAATTTCCATTTACTCCATAAGGAGAGTTTCGGAATACATCTTCCTTCCATGTTTGAATGTTCAGATAAAATAATAAAGCTCTTAATCTAAAGTCTTTCCAGTTATGTTGTATTGCATATTTGTTACAAAACACAAAGATTTTTGCTACCCATATTATAGTTACATGCTTAAACTAAAATAAAATCTTGGGCTAAAAAGTTTATCGCAAATTTAGTTTTATTTCCAAAATCTTCGCTTATTATATATCTTTGTTCCCTTGTTGTTGCGTACATTCCTATCAGCAACAATGGAGTAAGTTTTGATTCATTTCTAAATGAGATGGTGTGTCCACTCCATTCTGCTACCCATTGGAAAGCCACTCCTGCCCCCACCAATTCTAGTTGATCCCATGTTGTACAATCTGCATTGAGTCATCTGCCTTCTCTGATTGTACTTGTATAATCATTTAGTGTTAGCCAATTCCTACCTTAGCTGCAGAATCCATTGTTAGGACTATGTTCATTTTCAGGCTCATAGTTGTTGTTCAATCCCTTGTTTGCTGAGTAGTAAATTTCAGGTTTTCCTCATTTGTACATTTTTAGTAAAGAGAGTGCATAATGTTGTAACCTGGTTGGTTTATTATCATGTAGTTACTTATGTATTTTGCTATATTATCAGCCGTAGTTGCACTATTTTGGATTTCCTTTCTAAAATTAATGTTGCACCTTGCTTTCCATATAAACCATATGATTACACTACAAAGAACTTTCCATTTCACACCATATTTGTAACACCCGTAATTTTTGCATGACGCTTACTTAGGGATACGTCATGGCATGGGATGAAGCTTTATCTTAAGATTATAAAACTTACTCAGATATGCATTAGGGTGTGGATGCATTGACCTCGAATTATAGTGCTAAGACACTATTATGCCGTGATGCATGAGAATGCATCACTAAACCAATGTAGCATATGCGAGAAGGCATTATAGTACTAATGCACTATTATGCCGTGATGCATGATTGAGAATGCATCACTAAACCAATGTGGCGTATGCGAGAAGTCATTATAGTGCTAATGCACTATTATGCTGTGATGCATGATTGAGAATGCATTACCGAACAAATGTTGCTTACCGAGAAGGCATTATAGCGCTAATGCACTATTATGCCGTGATGCATGATTGAGAATGCATCACTTAGCCAATGTTGCGTAAGTGAGAGCATCATAGTGCTAATGCACTATTATGCCGTGATGTATGATTCAATGCATCATTGAGCCAATATTGCGTAAGTGAGAGCATCATAGTGTTAATGCACTATTATGCCGTGATGCATGATTTAATGCATCACTGAGCCAATGTTGCGTAAGTGAGAGCATCATAGTGCTAATGCACTATTATGCCGTGATGCATGATTGAGAATGCATCACCGAGCCAATGTTGCTTACCGAGGATGCATCATAGTCCTAATGCACTATTATGCCATGATGCATGATTGAGAATGCATCACTAGAAAGTGCAGTAGATGAATGCCATATATCCTCCTTATATCCACTTGTATAAATGCAAATAAAACATATATAGGGAGGAGGTATTGGTTGGAAATCGATGATGCTTAGCTATGCCAACCAGATGGCGGAATTTCCTTAGAGGCGCCAACCAGAAAGCGGATTTTCCTAGAGGCGCCAACCAGTTAGCGGATTTGCCTAGGGGCGCCAACCAGAAAGCAAATTTGCATAGAGGCGCCAACCAGAAAGCGGATTTTTCTTAGAGACGCCAACCAGAAAGCGGATTTTCCTAGAGGCGCCAACCAGTTAGCGGATTTTCCTAAAGGCGCCAACCAGAAAGCGGATTTTCCTAGAGGCGCCAACCAGTTAGCGGATTTTCCTTAGAGGCGCCAACCAGTTTGCGTTTTTTCCTAAGTGCAGTCGATGGATGTCACTTCCCTTTCTTTTATTTATTTGTAAAAATGTGAATAAAACATATAAAGGGAGGGAGATTTGCTTGAATGTGCGTAAGAGGTAATGCACATATATATGCGATATGGCCTATACGTTGGAGCATACTTGATTCTAAAGCATCAATATACTTATAGCTTAACCGATGAAGCTTGAAGGTGCATGAGCGGTAATGTACTTATATATACGATGTGGCCTATACGCTGGAGCATACTTGATACTTAAGCCTCAAGATTCTTGTAGCTTAACCGATGAAGCTTGAATGTGCATGACCGATATACGTTGGAGCATACTTGATGCTTAAGCATCAATATGCTTGTAGCTTAACCGATGAAGATTGAATGTGCATGAGCGGTAATGCACATATATATATATATATACATATGCGATGTGGCTTATATGTTGGAGCATACTTGATGCTTAAGCATCAATATATTTGTATCTTAACCCATAAAGTTTGAATTATGCGAAAGCATCATTCAATCGTGTCATGTACTCGAGAAAGTATATTTGCGTAGTAAATAGAAATACTTATGCATAAGCTAGTTCATACCTTACAAAAGTCCTTCGGCCTATACGGACTAGGCTTTGCTTGGCCTTTGGCCTTGCGATGAAGTTTGGAATCGATGTTGACTTTGACTTAATAGGCTTAAGTTGCTTGTTCCTTTCGAATTGACACTTTGTTGAACTAAGGGCATGCTTGATCCCTTCAAGGTACGAGTTGGGTACGTAGGCAGCCGTAATGCAATGTATTGAGGTGCAGTATCTTGTCGCTCATATCAACTAATTTGGAGATGATTGCGATGCTTTGGTAACTCATATCATCTGGATCGGTAATGTTATGCAAGGAGATGATTATTACCTGATGCGTCGGAAAACCGACTTTGTTTTACCGCAATAGCACAGTGTCGAAAGATATAGACAAGAGCAAATACGGTTCGTTCCCACGAGGAGTTTGTGATAAAAAAAATTTAGGTTTTATTTATAAAGAATTAAATTAAAAAGTGAATTAGAACTACTTAGTAAATTTTGAAAACAGTAATAGAAAAACGTTAAGGTTCCGGGAATCCGTTGTAGATTAGGGTTTAATTGCGTTCGTCACATAGGGTCTCGATTTCAAAAAGAATTGTTTGTTCTCAACCTAAAGTAGAATTTCGAAGTACTAAGTATACGGGGCATAAAGAGTCAAAGAATATTCATAAAAAAATTCAGACAAGGTTTCAACGAGTCCTTCTACTAATCAAACAATGAACTATACGTGGCATAGAACATGAAAAATCATCGAGACGGTAAAACGTTGAGAGAGAGACAAATTAATGATATTTAGTTCATATAATTGAAAACCCTAGTTTTGAAACACAAATAAAACCATCTCTACAAGTTCATCCTTTCGCCCTAACAAGAAAATTAGCCCAACATGGCTTTCTTAAAAACCATGAAAATTAATTAAGAAAATAATATACTAACCCTTTAAATTTCTCCCGTGAAGTTCTGTAGTGAGATTGTCTCCAAATTGTTTCTGTATCCGGAGCTCAGTGTCCAAGTATGTGTGATGTCTAAGGCTATATATAGCCTACAAGAAAATCCGTCTCCGTATATAACTCAATTCCTTGCAAAACAAGGCTGAGTTCTTTCCTAATTCTCCGCAGCAAACTCTTAAACTTGCGTTAACCACCTTCTAAACTTGAGCCGCACCCTTCATTCCCTGACTTGTCGGACAAGAACTTTGCCAACCTCAAAACTCTGCTAGTCCATTCACTCGAGCTTCATTCTGCCGTTGATCACTTCCAAACCCGAGCCTCTCTACTTCCCTGTCCAAACTCGAGCTTCAGCCACTACTGCCATAATATTCTATCAATGTTTCTTCCATCTTAATTTCCATCACCACTCGAGCCACCACCCCAAACTTCATCAAGCACAGGTTCACTTCAACTGCCAACATCAAACCACAAGTCTTGTTGTTGTCGAATTTACCTTGTCTTCAATGGCAACAGCAACTCCATCACCGAACAGCAAATCAAGCCATCTCCGATAACCACAGCCAGACTCTGCTAGCTTTCCTGTTCGACCTCCACCCTGGTGACAAAGCTCCAACTCGATCAACAGCACCATCAGGAACACGAGTTCATCATAACTTCATCGAAGTCAACTTCGGCCATTAATGGCATCAACAAACCCATCCACTTCATCAGCACCCATTCTTTTCTCCATTCAACTGCCAAGCTCATCATGGTGATCATCATCATTATCTTTAACCATCATAAACAACGACTTCCAAAGCAAGAATCATTCGAGCTCTTTTTACAGAAACATGGTGTTCTTGTTTTAATTTGGGGAGGGAAAGAAGGTGGCCCCAATCCAGCTTCCTGGTGCTCTTATAACTATTCAAATAACTAGGCAGCCCTTAGCAAAACCACTGGCCCCTTTAGTAATTTTCATTAAAACTGTTCAACTGTCGGTTCTGTGAAACCGACAAGCTTAACTCCTCTTTTTGCCCGTAACTTTCTCATACGAGGTCCGAATGACCTCGTTCTTTCGCCGTTGTCTTCGTAATTTAATTCTCTACAAGATGGAGGGTAGAAATCCTGGAATAGACTGAGATCCACTGGATCCTTAGCAATTCTTCGCTTGTAAAGCTCCATTGCACTTGTTTCAGAGATGTAACCTAATGAAACACATAAACTACAAAAGTAATACTAACACACGGTAATTCACACAAAATCTAGCAAATAAGTATAAGGAAATGATACTTAAAATGTATAAATTATGCACTTATCATTACCGCACTTGATGAGGTAGTTGCATTCCCTTTGATGGACACTCATATTTCCTATCAAGCTATTCGGTATGAATGGAATATGCCTGGTTGTCGCACTCTTGGAAAGAGCAAGATCAGTGTATGCAACCAGTGCTTAGTCGAAGCAGAGTTGATGAAGCGAAAAATAGGCCTGAAATGTCCTCAGTGCTAGTCCAAGGCATGAGTTGGGCCTGGACAATGCTCATAAGTGTATGATGCTTGTCAAAGGTATTCACCATTCGCTTGTATAACCTTCAGCCCTTAGAAGAACAAGGTTGAGTTTGAATGATGTGGAAACTACGTTGCGAGTATAATGATTACAAAGCATGCTTGGAAAGGAAAAATCTACCTGCATTTTCCAGCGAGAAGTTAAACTTTAAGGTCCAGTTTCTATCTCTTAAGCCGCGTATCGGGAGTTCTGGCCTGCCAAGCGCATAGCGCCGGAGGCGGAATTTTCCGATCCGTGACAAATGGTATCAGAGCAAGTTACGAGAAAACACTAGGGATTGTATGTTGTGGACTCGTCAAGTGAGAGTTGGTAATGCGACTACAGAATTTTTCCTTCAAAAAGAAAAAGGAAAATGTTGGAAGAATAGGCCAATTTTTACGCAAAAAGAAGAGTTTTGACTGCTAGGCCAGTTACTTTGTAAGTTTGTGTTGGACAATCAGGCAAAGCGCATGTGCTAAGAAAAATTATAACTATTACGATAGTTACTTCGCTGATATTTGGACGCGCTCGAGTGTACTGTGAGTTTTCCAGTCCTTATTAGACTCTTTTACCATATCGTTAGTAACCTGTAAGACCGTCATTAGAACGGTAGTAGACAACGAGAATGATAATCCCCACCCGTCCTTGGAACGGTGTATGTTGTCATGCCTGCTAGCTCCCACTTACGAGTGGCAACCCGGAAGACCGTTAGCTGTCACGATAGGCTTGCATCCGACTGCTATGGCAATTGAATTTGGTCCTTACAGTACTAAGTAAAATATTTTTTTTCATATTCGATGACCCTTTCAACCCTTATGAACTTTGGGGATTCTTAAGTGTGTGGAATGGGACGTCCACTTGAGATCTCGTGTTGAGTAAATCCTTTTTACATTCTTGAGCATGTGGTGTAGGGTACATGTTTAGGGATCCAAATTGATTTCTCTTGGTAGAGTTGTAAAACCTTTTCTGATCCTCGAGCATATTATATGGGACGTATGTTTGGATGGTCTTAATCGGCGTTTACGACAACTACGAACCCTATTAGAACTCCGGGATGTACGGAATGGAAAGCATATTCCGAAGGTTCTAATTTATGTTCTTAAACAAACATTAAACCCTTGTAGGATTTTTGTGCATCATGGAATGGGGCATATGCATAGAAAACCTTAATCGATGAAGCTTTTCCACAATAGTTTTTTAGTTAAATTTAGGGGACGAAATTCTTTGAAGGTGGTAAGAATGTAACACCCGTAATTTTCGCATGACGCTAAATTAGGTATGCGTCATGGCATGGGATGGAGCTTTATCATATGCTTATAAATCTTACTCAGATACGCATTAGGTGTGGATGCCTTGACCTCGAATTATAGTGCTAAGGCACTATTATGCCGTGATGCAGAATGCATCACCGAGCCAATGTTGCTTACCGAGAATACATCATAGTGCTAATGCACTATTATGCCGTGATGCATGATTGAGAATGCATCACTAGAAAGTGCAGTAGATGAACGCCATACATCCTCATTATATCCACTTGTATAAATGCTAATAAAACATATATAGGGAGGAGGTGTTGGTTGGAAACCGATGATGCCAGCTATGCCAACCAGATGGCGGAATTGCCTTAGAGGCGCCAACCATAAAACGGATTTGCCTAGAGGTGCCAACCAGTTAGCGGATTTGCCTTAGAGGCGCCAAATGGAAAGCGGATTTGCCTAGAGGCGCCAACCAGTTAGCAGATTTCCCTAGAGGCGCCAACCAGAAAGCGGATTTTCCTATAGGCGCCAACCAATTAGCGGATTTTCCTTAGAGGCACCAACCAGTTGGCATTTTTGCCTAAGTGCAGTCGATGGATGTCATTCCCTTTCTTTTATTTATTTGTAAAAATGTGAATAAAACATATATAGGGAGGGAATTTTGCTTGAATGTGCATGAGCGGTAATGCACATATATATGCGATATGGCCTATACACTGGAGCATACTTGATGCTAAAGCATCAATATGCTTATAGCTTAACTGATAAAGCTTGAATGTGCATATATATGCGATGTGGCCTATACGCTGGAGCATACTTGATGCTTAAGCATCAATACGCTTGTAGCTTAAACGATGAAGCTTGACAAACTAGTGCATACCTTACGAAAGTCCTTCGGCCTATACGGACTAGGATTTGCTTGGCCTTTGTCCTTGCGATGAAGTTTGGAATCGATGTTGACTTTTCCTTAATAGGCTTAAGTTGCTTGTTCCTTTCGAATTGACACTTTGTTGAACTACGGGCATGCTTGATCCCTTCAAGGTACGGGTTGGGTACGTAGGCATCCGCAATGCAATGCATTGAGGTGCAGCATCTTGTCGCTCAAATCATCTAATTTGGAGATGAGTGCGACGCTTTGGTAACTCATATCATTTGGATCGGTAATGTTATGCAAGGAGATGATTTTTACCGCACTTGATGAGGTAGTTGCATTCCATTTGTTGGATGTTCATACTTCCTATCAATTTATTCGACATGAACGGAATATGCCTGGTTGTCGCACTCTTGGTAAGAGCAAGATCAGTGTATGCAACCAGTGCTTAGTCGAAGCAGAGTTGATGAAGCGAAAACTAGGCCTGAAATGGCCTCGGTGCTATTCCACGGCATGAGTTAGGCCTGGACAATGCTCATAAGTGTATGATGCTTTCCAACGGCATTCACCATTCGCTTGTATAACCTTCAGCCCTTAGAAGAACAAGGGTGAGTTTGAATGATGTGGAAACTACGTTGCGAGTATAATACTTTCAAAGTATGCTTGGAAAGGAAAAATCTACCTGCATTTTCCAGCGAGAAGTTAAGCTTTAAGGTCCGGTCTCTATCTCTTAAGCGCGCATCGGGGAGTTCTGGCCCAGCGCATAGCGTCGACGGCGGAATTTTCTGGTCCGTGACAATATTGGTCTCTTTTTTTATTTACAAAACAGTCATGTAGCCATTCCTGGAATGTATCAGTTTCATTTGTGACAAAATTCTTGTCAAAATTAAAGTGATTCCGGACCTGTGTTACAAAATTGCATTCAAGAAATAAGTGAGTCAGGATTCTTTCCCCTCTTTACAAAGATTACAAGTACTGTGTATATGAGGGAGTATAGTTTCCATCCGAATACTATTGGGTAGTATGGCATGGGCGGCTTTCCATACGAAATTTTTGACTGAAGAGGTGATACTCATTCTCCAAATTCTCTTCCAGTTTTGGTTGTTAGTCCCATTAGAATTGATTTTTTTATATAATGACTTTACAGTGAAAACACCATTATTATTTAAAGACCAATGAGTACTATCTTCAATTTCCATTCCCTGGATTTTTATTTTCTTTATCTTTTCTACAGTCTGTGAATCAAAACATTTAGAAAGTTTATCAAGATCCCAGGAATTCTGAGAATTTATCAAATGACAGACCTTTGTTTAAGGCTTCAGTTTGGTTATGGGGTTTATTTAAAGGTGGTATTGATCTGGGATCCACAGATTATCCCAAATGTCCACATTTTTCCCATTTTCTATATTCCAGAAGCAATATTTTTTTAATTGGTTAATACCAGTTAAAAATCCCTTCCGGATCCAACTATCCTTGCACTTTGGTTCACTATTTATGTGTAAAACATCAGTATCAGGGTAATATTTATCCTTCAGAATGGATGCACAAAGAGAATTTGGGTTCTCTTTTAGCCTCCATCCCATCTTATCTATCATTGTTAAGTTAAGATTTTGTACATTTTTTATACCTAGCCCACCTTCTTCTAACTCCTTACAAACCGATTTCCCATTCTTAAAGAAAACCCCTTTTTTTTCTTCCTTTTTTAAACCTTTCATTTTCCTTCCATGTTTGAATGTTCAGATAAGATAATAAAGCTCATAATCTAAAGTCTTTCAAGTTATGTTGTATTGCATATTTGTTAAAAAACACAAATATTTTTGCTACCCATATTATATTTATATGCTTAACTAAAATAAAATCTTGGGCTAAAAAGTTTATCGTAAATTTAGTTATATTTCCAAAATCTTTGCTTATCATATATCTTTGTTCACTTGTTGTTGCGTACATTCCTATCAACAACAATATAGTAAGTTTTGAATCACCTCTAAATGAGATGGTGTGTCCACTCCATTTTGCTGCCCATTGGAAAGCCACTCCTTCCCTCACTAATTCTAGTTGATCCCATGTTGTACAATCTGCATTGAGTCCTCTTCTCTGATTGTACTTGTATAATCATTTAGTGTTTGCATAAGTTTCCTAGATAAATCCTCCATACAAATTAAGAATAAGTAGGGTGAGACGGGGTCTCCCTGTCTCAACCCTCTCATAGGTTTAAAAAACTTAGTGGGGGACCCATTTATCAGAACTGCCAGAGTGGTTGTCGAGATGCATTGGAGTACTAAGTTACACCGTTTCTGGTTGAATCCAAAAAAAATTATTATTTGAATAAGGAAATCCCATTCGAGTCTGTCGAAATCTTTTGATATGTCTATATTTAGTCCCATGAAACCCTTTTTAGATTTTGAGTTTTTCATCTTATGGATGATCTCATGGGCTATAGTGATGTTTTCTGAAATTTGTCTTCTATGAATAAAGGAAGATTGGTATGGAGAAATCAATTTGCTTAACAGACTTTTCAATCTAGTAGCCATTAGTTTAGATACTATTTTGTAAGTAGTATTTTCTAGAGCAATATTTATGAACTCTGTCGGAGTTGTTGGATTCAAGGTTTTAGGAATGAAAGAAATGAATGAAGCATTCATTTCTTTAGAAACGTTTCCAGTTATAACGAAGGTTTGAACCATATTGATTAAGTCAGGACCAATGGTTTCCCAGTTTTGTTGGAAGAAGTGCGGTGGGAACCCATCTGGTCCCGGGCTTTTATACGGTTCCATTGAAAAGGGAGTTTTCTTTATTTCAGTTTCCGAAGGAGTATTACAAAGCATGTCATATCCGTCTGACTTATGCAAGTTGCGATTAAATTTATCATATTTGGGTCAGTTTCAGGATTTACGGTTCTAGCAATTTTTTGGAAATGGTCTGTTATACAATCAGAAATTTCCTTTCTAGTATTTAGCCATTTATTCTCTTCGATTTTAAAGTTTTTATCTTATTCCTTCTAAATCTTTTTTTTAGCTTTGTTATGAAAATATTTCATGTTTCTATCACCTAGAGCAATGTTCTGATCCTTACTTTTATTTTTAGCTTTGTTATGAAAATATTTTGTGTTTCTATCACTTAGAGCAATGTTCTAATCCCTACTTTTATCCTTCCAAAAAATTTCTTTTATTGCTTACCATTTGAAAAGATCTTTCATGAGTTTGATAATATCATCTGACTTGTTTGGGTAGTTACTCCTTTTATTTGTTTTTTCTAGGTCTCTTGTAATGTTTTCTATATTGTTTTGTATATTTCCAAAACTCTTCTTGTTCTAGAGTCTTAATAACTGCTTTACAGAGGCAAGCTTCCTGTTCATTTTGTAGCTCGGGGATCCTTGAACATGAAACTTCCATCTTTTCTGAACTATAGGTTTGCATTCAGTATGCTTTATCCATTCCCCAAAGTACTTAAAAGGCTTAGCACCATCATTCGAATGGTTATGAGTGTTTAGCCTAATCGGGACATGGTCAGAAGCCAAAAGACCTAAATGATTTATGCTAGAATTAGGAAAATTTTTATTCCATTTAGAGCTAACCAAAGCTCTATCAAATCTTTGTTCTATATTGTTATTTCAAGTTCTATGGTTATTCCATGTGAAAGTGTACCATGTAAACCCTATATCCATTAGACCACATTTGTTTATAAGATTATTGAATTTGTTAGCTCTATTTTTCTCAAAAATAAATCTACTATTGTTTTCCTCCTCATGTAAAACAACATTTAGATCACCTATTATAACCCCAGGGTTTATCCATAGTTTTTGCCATATCTTTTATAACACTCCAAGAATTCAATTTCAAGTGTCTATAAGGACTGTCATAAAAACAGGTCAGAATCCAGTTGTTATCATTTATATGGTTTGTTATTGTTACATTTATGTGGTTATGAGCAGAATCATTTATCTGGATATTTATATTATCCTTCCAAATTAGGCAAATTCCACCAGCACTTCCTCTTGGTGGAACTAAATGATATTTATACACTATAACTTTTTTTAAAATGATGTGCATTTCATGATTTTGTTGTTTAGTTTTTGATAAGAAAAAGATGTCTTGGTTTTCCTTGTTTAGGGTATCTAGGAGACTATTTCTAGTATCTAGTTTTCCTAAGCCTTGGCAGTTCCAACCTATTATGCTTATAAATTCCCAAAAATAAGAAATCACAGGAAAGCAGAATTTAACTAGCACAATAATCATATGAATCCCATATATTTTTTCCTATAGAGTTTTCATGCTTTAAGTTTGAGTTTTCATGCTTTAAGTTTTTATGATAACTAGTAGTATGGAAGAATTTGAACAATTTTGCATTAGTAGTAAAATTTGCACTTACCTCTTTTACTGTTGTGTTAAACGTTTCACTTGTTGTTTCAAGTATATTTGTTGTTGCAGACAAACTTTCTGTCTCACTGCTGGAACAATCCGTGTTTTTTTTTTCAAGTTCTTGTTATGTATTTCATATTTTCTCTTTCTCTGCTGGTTTATCAATTTCCCCTCTTTTCCTTTATGTATTTCATCTTTTCCATGTTTTTGTTTTACTCCTTCAAAATTTAGATCCCTCCTCCAGTATCCCGGTTTTGATTTTTCATGTTCTAGGGTTTTCCTGAGAGATTTGATTGAAGGATGATTTTGGTTTGGGAAAAAAACTGATAGGTTTTGGTTTTGGTTTTGAAAAGGCTTGAAATTTGGATGAATCGGGTCCTCTCCATAAGCAGTTATATTTTGATTGTAGTAGATAAGAGGAATTTCACTCAAATTTTGCAAAGGATCTACTAGGTTTTGCTTAGCTCTATTTTTGATGTTTCCCTTTTCTCTGACTTGAAGATGTAGAAAGAGTTTTTCTTATGTTTGTTTGTTTTTTTGGGCTTGGAATGGGCTTCTCCTTTCTTCACATTTTTTTCCAAGACTAAGTTATTTTTGTTTCTAGCCCACTGCTCTTCTATAGGGTTGTTTCCGTTTCATCTAGGCGAAAAGAGTCGGGGCTGACCAAGAGAAGGATCTTGGCATTCCTTTTTGTTTTACATTTTCTGTATTAACATATCTTATTGGCATTTGATCGGAGGCCTCCAAATCTTATTGAAATTTTGTTGTCTGCTCACAAGTTTTACTAGAATGGTCTAGCCATCTATATTTCTTACACAGCCTAAGATTAAAGAGTTTGTAGGAGAATTCTAACCATTCTGATTTAAAGAGGTTTGGGAAAACCTTTGACCCATAAGGTAGAAAATGTTGCACATTTATTTCTACCAGACACTCCATATTTTTTTCATCAGGATTTTCGCCATAAGGAGTTTTTTATTTCAGATACTTACCTGCTGGTTCACATATGTTAAACAGATTTTCTTCATTTATATAGTCATTTGGAGTGTTTTTAATGTGCACCTAGATTTTTATCTTGTAGAAACTTTCCTCATTAATGAACTGTGGCCCTTCTATAGGACATTCTACAAGTACAATCAGATTTCCAAGTATCAACCATGCTCCACCTTGTTTTAGCACATTAAAGTCTTCAGTTTCACGAGGATATATTTCGTAGTAGTTTCTCCTTTTATCAAGTGTCAATACTAACAACCATAGGGCATCAAAATATGCTTTAAAAAAAAGCATCAATATACCAAGTAACGACGACAATATTAACATATGAATATATTTAATAGTTTAAAAAAAAAAGAAAATAAAGAAAAGATAATGAAGATAGATCCGTCTCATATAAAGAGAGAGACATCTAACGAAATACTATTGCATATAGACTTAGATCCCAGCACCGCTTCATACATTTCTGAGTCAAGCTTTTCATCTCCTTTATCAAAGGCAGGATAAAAACACTTACAATGGCAGCAAAAATAATCTTGGATTCTTCACATAGTCTCATTCTCGTCATCTTCATCTTCTATATTTACATCTCTGGTTCTACTTCTGCTGCCATGCACTATGGCAAACCCAATCACTACAAACCATGTAAGAACTTAGTTTTATATTTCCATGACATTATCTACAACGGCCAAAATGCTGCAAATGCGACATCCGCAATTGTAGCAGCTCCTCAAGGAGGTAATATGACGATTTTAGCTGGTCAATTTCATTTCGGAAATATTGCAGTTTTTGATGATCCAATTACATTAGACAACAATTTACATTCTCCACCAATCGGCCGAGCACAAGGATTTTACATATATGACACGAAGAATACTTACACTGCTTGGTTAGGATTTTCTTTTGTTCTCAATTCTACTGATCATCAAGGCACTATAAATTTCATTGGAGCCGATCCTCTAATGAATAAAACTAGGGATATATCGGTGGTTGGTGGAACAGGTGATTTTTTCATGGCTCGTGGGATTGCCACAATAATGACTGATGCTTTTGAAGGTGAGGTATATTTTAGATTAAGGGTGGAAATTAATTTGTACGAGTGTTGGTAGCTAAACGCTATTCAAGTACCAGCTGTTGATGAAGAAGTTGGGATTGTTGTAATGCATGTTTCATTAAATTAAGAGCAACTTTATCTTGGTTAGCAATCTGATTGACCAAGTACCTGAACAAGTTGCATATTACGTAAGAAGTCAATTTATAAATAAAAAGTGGGATTTAAGAGAGTAATTAGTAATGGTGATTTTCTTAATTTTCTTTTTCGTTATTAGTATTCCCAATTATCGAAATAGCAGTTTTGTTAACCAAACTAGATAATTTTATTAGGTAATTAAAGACAGCAAGACATGGGCACATTGTGTTTTTTTGATTTGTTTTTTTTTTTTTTTTTGTCAATCCCCAACCCTGGCAAGTTTCCAACTTAGGCAACTCGCATCATCACCTAACAACTTTGTCACTTTATTAAAGTGACACCTGTAACATGGGCGCATTATGACTCAACCTAAATGAACCATATTCATCCGAGTAGGATACAATACAAATGTTAGCTCCAGTACCCGTTACAGCACTGTCTACGTTAATTTAGGATGACTGTAGAACTTTTTGCAGCCATTGTTAAAATTAAGATGCAGAAAGACTGAAAGAGGGTGTCAATATTTTGAGGTGTCAAAAAAAGTGGTTTAGCAGTTCAAAGATTATACCATAGTTTGCAATCCGGTGTTCGCAAACCATATGGATTGTTGTGTGGCTCTAATTTATACTAATTCGGTTAAATGCTCCAAACAATCCCTCTCATCGTATTATTCCTACGAAGTTTATATAAGGCCTGTTTTTATCGTGTATATCCTCATAGTTACCGAATGTTAGGAAAGAGCTAGCAAGAATGGGGATGCTATCAAAAAGAGGTAAGAGGCTAAGAGCTTATGTAGGGTTAGCATGTCTCTCTCTCTCGGACCACAAAGGAAACGCACAGCCCCATCAGGCTTCAACTACCTTCCACATTTGAGATATGTTAAGCATTACTACTCTAGACCACGTGAAGTCATTCCCAATAGAGATCTTATCTTAAGCGTTACTACTCTGGAGTCTGGAGTCTGGACAACATGTACGATGTACTCATTTC
This sequence comes from Papaver californicum, assembly GCA_023531435.1. NCBI lineage: Eukaryota > Viridiplantae > Streptophyta > Magnoliopsida > Ranunculales > Papaveraceae > Papaver > Papaver californicum. Next base: position 7,824,942 of record JAJJMC010029624.1, read on the forward strand.
CAATAGCTAGGGTCCTGTCTACAGCTTGACCACCTTCAAAGTTCAAACGATATGATGCTCAATTTCTTGAAAGAAATGGGTCCTAAACAAGTCTCTATCTAAAAACTACTCAAGATTACAATAAGAAAATGATTAAAAATTTACTAAAGTTGGTGGAGAGACTAACATGATAACATCAGAGTGATGTTTAACTAAAAAATATGAAACACCACCTACTTCTAGTACAGTACTAAAGAGGTCGACAACTCAGATACTTGACAACATTGTACTCGATAATCTTGAGTTTTTATAATGCAATGTGTTGCCTTGTGTTTAAATGGAAAAACCCTACCCTTGAAGTATCGTAGATTTATCATGCATGGTCCACACAGTAGGCTTTGAATTAAAAAGCCTAAACACCTTCGTTTTGAACCCGACCTTGATCAAGTATGTCAAAATGCTAGAGCTTCACTTTTATCTTGGGCTTTGATTTGTAAGTCAAGTTATTTGTGTTTCAACAGGGATGTAAGCTTCGTTTGAATTTTTCTCTCTTTCTTTTTTGTTTTTGTTTTCTTTTTCTTTTTTGCTTCCTCTTACTTCTTGTGAGAAGTTAGCTTTGTATATTCTCCCTCTTTTTTAATAAAATTTCCATTTTATCAAAAAAAAAAAGAAAAAAAAAAAAAACCAGACCTTGAACAAGATAAAATCAGTTAAAAATAATTTTTTGCTTTGAAGCACGGATAAATAAAATTAAAACTAAAAAGATGTTACACGTAGATAGATTATACCGATAGAGTTACTGAATATAGTTTGGTTCGAAAAAGTAAAGACCACATATTTTCATGTTGTTGATTTGAATGATTCTTGTTTCCTTTAATGTAATGATATGAATTAATCAATAGCATGTGATGTTCAATATGCTATAATTTATGTCATCGTAGTATAGTGGTAAAAGAAGAAAAATGTCCAAATTCTTTTGTTTAAAAAACAAAGTAATGCGATAAATTTATTAGTGAAAGGAACGTTTATTTTGTTACCTCCGATTTTGGTCTTCTATTTATTACTAACAACTCTATCTTCTGAATCACTCGATCTCAAAGGATATTTATTCGAAAAATTTACTTCTTTTACACCAAAAAACACCAAAATCTATCTCTTATACTCTCCGTCTCCTATAGAAATTTATCATCATCAACTCAATCCATTAAAAAAATATCTTCAAATATTATGGCTAGTTATGATCCATAAGAAGATTTTTAGTTATTATACTTGGGTCACTCAAACAATCCGTTTAGATGTCCAGCAAAAAGCATGTCCAAGTAATACCTTCTGGAACCGGGTGAGATTAAACAGATTATGGAAATTCTAGTCAGAGAACAATGTAAAACATACATGATAGGTATCAAGTAATCCAGGAAGGAGTAACGGATTTTGTAGCCCTTCAAACCGGCATTTTCACCAAGTGCAGTTCCTTGAATTAATGACAACTAAAATACTTGTAATTTAATCTTTATCCAGCTACTTTTTGATACTTTAATTTATTTATCTTCCAACTAATAAACACTAAAATTAGTGTGTTTTTTTATTTGATGTAGGAAAGATTCGTACAATTTAACTACTCTCAGCTTAAATGAAGAGATTTTAAATTCATAAAAGCTATCAGTAATTAAAGACAAAGTTCCCTGAATTAGTTTCAGAACTGAAACCCAATCCTCCTACCGAAGGTTGCGATGAAGATTGAGGCCACTTAGAGTAGATTTTGTGGGTATATCTCTATGTAAACCCTCACGGGGCATAACTCGTCCACTAAGATCGCATACTGGTTTTAAGGCTTGTTGAACATGCTAAGTGTAATCATGATTCCTACAAAAGTGAGTTAGAGTTTACAATTAGATAGGTTAGTTGCTTAAGTTTTTGTATTTCTTCTCGATGTATTTTAATAATGTATCCTGACTTGATTAATAAAACTACATTACAAACCATATTACATCATATTCATGAAATCCGAACTCTTAATTAAACTAAAATATAATGACATTTAACTAGTTCATCCCACTAAACGACATATTTGACATTTCCGTAAATGCTTTCTGTATGAGTCTTTGGTTCCAGAAGTGTGGATTTCCATATAAATGTTACAATTAGGGTTTAAGCATTCAATCATTATTCTTGGACAATGCTTTTTTTGGTGATCTTCTGAGCAACAGTGGTGGTACTTTCACTTCTTGATTTTGCCTTTAATTTTGAAAATTTTGCCTACCTTTTAATATTCTTTAGTATTGGCAGCATCATCTAACAATTGTGCTTCTTCAAAACAGTTAGGATATTGACATTGCGAATACCTAATCTTTTCTGGTTGTGATTCAATAACCATTTTGATGCCAAAACAACCTACTTGTGGACACTTAAAATATATAAAAAAAGAGGGTACCAAATACACCACTAGCTTTTTTGTCCGTAAACCTGTGTGGACAAATCCTTGTTCAATCAATATGTATATATCTCTATAAGTAATATCTTTATTCCTGATAGTAAATCAAGGTCAACCTAATATGTATCCGAATTGTACAAGATCCAAATTTCAACAAGAATAAGTCTTGTACTATATATTTGAAGACACGAATTCAATAAGAACTAGTCTTGTAGGATCTTTTTACAATTGAGTTAAAAACTATCTAGGTTGATTCACGTATTATTTGTGATATTTCAATCATACAATAAATAACATAATGCAGAAAACAAATAACACAAGACACAATAAATTTTATAAACAACGAAGCCTGCAATCCAGAAGTAAAACTCCAGGACCTCGTCCAGTTTGAACATCGTAATGTATTAATACGCAACAAACATTATCTTACTATCATAATTCGGACCGAAATATAGTTGAGACGGAATCAACCCTCCGAGAAATTCAGTTGCAGTCATGTTCCTTACTCTTGGATATCACAAGACCCTACGCACTTGATTCCTCTTGTTGACGTCCTTACAATCATAGGAGTTGCTTCAGCCGAAGTAAAGACTTTAATAAACCTTCCTCTGACAGGTAGCCTATTGATTTCCTTCAAATATGTTTCAATCAAGGTAGTGGATATTTATTTTCTTATGATGGATCTTCAAGAGAAAAGAAGATATCAAGCAAACCTTAACAATTCGGATAGCTTACTCTCCTTAAAGGTTATATAGTTGCTAATCGATTCTACCTAACAAGAATAATCTAAAACTAGTTATATATAAATCTTGTGGAATTACAAAGTCTGAGACGAATAGTACTTTGTAATTTCTATCAGTCTTATTCCCTAATCAATAGTTTTTGAATGGTCGTATAACAGAAGAGGCGAACCTTAGAATAAACAAGAACTACGATGATCAAGATAAGATTCCCAATATCAAGAATTATCAGGTAAAAGATAGTCTGATCGGGCTTCACGAATCCCTTAGTGAAGATTTTAAAGGTCATAACTAATATTGTTTCTCTAAGAAACCTAGGTCTTTAGAGGACGACTCTAGCCGCAACTAGGACACAACGTGCTAAGATTGAGATTCTAGCTTGCAGAAAATCCTTTATTTATAATGATGAATTATGCTAGATTGTTTTAAGCTTAAGCAATAGTTTCTTGAGAACAAAGAAAATTCGTAAACTAATTTCCATGTTTACAAATTACTTTGATCCCAAGAAAACTTAACTTATCGATAAAGATTGATTCTAAAGAGTGAAAACCATGTAAGCATGTGAGAAGTTTTCCTTGAGTTACAAAGAAGAATTTTCACAAACGTATTCGTCGTTTAAGAACCATGCACAATAGTTAGCCCACGGTATTATCCTATTAGGCTTGTGAACCATCAAGCAAGATTAGAGTTTAAGAACACCCAAAAATATGGTAGTTCGCGAACTAAGAAAATCAGTTCGTGTACATTAGATATTTGGGGTACATGGCCATTCAAGAATTATGGATCAGAGAATATCATTGTATATAACCTACAAGACTTGTTATTGTTTTTTGTCTTGAAATATAGATTACAATACTTTCTCTTGTTGGAATTCGGTTCGTGTATAGTTCAGGTACATACTTGGTTGACCTTGTTTTATAATCAGGTACATGGATCTTTTCTGTTGATCTATACTTACTGATTACACAAGTAATTGTATATACAAGTTCACGAATGAAAAATTTGATGGTGTACTAGGTACCCTCTCCTTTTCAATCATGTTATCGTCTCTTGCTTAGGAGTCAGATAGGCAGGGAGAACTCAACAAAGATCATAAGAAGTGTTTATACCCACATCGAGTCATTACGTTTTGGACTCATTATTAGTGATGTGGTAGCACCTTGGGTCAGGTATTTAATTTTTTTTCTTTTAAGGGTGCGAAGAAGACAATGACAACCACATTGGAATTTTGTCATAAAACCATCCAAACAAAATGTTACGGAACCCGTTGAAAAAAGATACATCTCTGTGGAGCAAGAAGGATTTACAAAACTGCGATTAATTTTTTTATCTCTTAATGACATTTTTAATGAACAATAGAGATATTTTTTCAAAAAAAAATTATTAAAATTATGATACATAGGTCACAGAGACATCTCCACCCTTTAATAGTGTTATTCTCACACTAAAGGACAAGGCGAAAAAACAAGTAGTAGGCTATTGAGGTGAGAAACACTTTCTGCGTTATAGGTGGTTAGGCGGATGCTCAATCAAAGGACATTCCTCGGAATTTTTCTTCCTTTTTAGATGATTTCTTTAGGATATGAAAGAATTAACAATATAACCAGAATTCATATTTGAGGGTTTTGCTTGTTCCTTTATGTTCCGGTATTTTCCTTCAATCCTTTGATAAGAACCTTAATGTTATCTATAACTTTATTCATACCTCTCAATTGATTAGTGTCTTTTTTTATATGGATATTCAGTTTCAAATCTTTCTTTTCTCTTTTCACCCATTTTCGATCAGCCTTTTTGGAAGCATATTTGGGAAGAAAATTCTTCCTAGAAGGGTGTAGGGTGTTTTGAGTAAAGTTCCAATATGGTTTGTTATTCATAACAAAATGACTTTGAACATGACTCCATTATTTACATAATAAGCATAGAGGAGAATGCCTTATGTAAACAGAATTATTGGGAAAATTATTCATCACATGAGTATTGGGAGAATTCATTCAATATTTGTGCTTACAAGACTTTTGATGCTTATATGATATTTTCTCAACTTAGAGTGGATATCATTCATGATTTGATTTTTTATATTTACATTGGAAATAAGATCATTGATAAGTTTGTTAGTTCTTTTTTGTTCCTTTGTGAGTTGATCCAATCAAGACTCCATATTCACAAGCTTCTTATTCAGCTTTTCCTTTTCCAAATGAAAATTTGAACTTTCTCGAATGAAAATTTCCTTCATTAGGAGAACCTCGTCAAGTAGGAGACCGATTTTTTATTCTGGGGAAATATCTTTGATTAGAGGAACACTGTTAAATCTTATTGAGTAATTAGAATCGTGAACATGATCATCAGCAAAAAAGGTAATATTGTTGGCCGTATGAACAAATTCATCATCCTCGAGACAGTGGTCAAGAGTATCCATACCATCCTTAGCCTTTCTACAATATTCCCTATTTAAACATTCAAAGACAAGATGTCTAAACCCGAGACACTTCCAGCATTGAGGAGTACTATACTTTATCCGAATTTTTTCTTCTTCGTGATCTTGTAATCCGGATGACAAACATTTACTAACCTTTTTTTTCTCATTCTAAGAACTTTCTTGAACTGTTGTGAAAACAGTGACAATGGAGAATTCAAGATAGTCTCGTATTCCTCGCAATACGTTTCCGGACAGAGATAAAACTCTTGTGCGTACTTGCCGTGAAATTGACGAATATGAAGGTCGGTAATTTCTGTACCTTCATATTCGTCAATTTCCTTGCCGTGAAATTGTTGGACGACCGTAACCTTTGACGATCTTCATCCATGAATTGAAATCAAGAGATTTTAATATGCAACGCATAAAAATTTTGAACATGAGTAGTTTATGTCGTCGAAAGTTGGTGGTACGTTAATAGAGATAGAACTCTTGTCCATCGGTCCCGGATCGCAATAAACACATACTTATTATGTATTAACGGTGTTTGCTTTCTCTGATACCAATTGAAAAGAAGAAGGTACCTAGTACACCACCAACTTTTTTGTTCGTGAACTTGTATGGACAAGTCCTTGTACAATCAATACGTAGGTCTCTAGAATTAAGATCCTTATTCCTGATTGTAAATCAAGGTCAACCTAATATGTACCCGAATTGTATAAGATTTAAATTCCAACAAGAACAGGTCTTGTGATCTATATTTCAAGACACAAATTCAATAAGAACTAGTCTTATATGATCTTTACAATTGAGCTAAAAATAATCTAGTTTGATTAACGTACTACTTGTGATATTTAAATTATACATATAAACAATATAAAGGTGAAAAGAAATAACACAAGACAACATAAAATTTTGTTAACGAGGAAACCTGAAATCTAGTAGTAAAACCTCGGGACCTCGTACAATTTGAACGCTGCACAGTATTAAGTCGCTACAAATACTAGCCTACTATCATACTAGAGACTGGAATACAGTTGAGACCGAATCAACTCTCTGAGCGATTCATCTCTAGTCGTGCTCCTTACGTCTCTTAGACCTCACAAGACTATACACACTATTCCTCTAGCTGGTGTCCTTACAATCCCAGGAGTTGTTTCATCTGAAGTAAAGACTTTAACAAACCTGCCTTTAGCTGGTAGCCTATTGATTTCCTTCATATATGTTTAAATCAAGGTTGTGGAAATTTGTTTTCTTATGAGGGATCTTCAAAAGAAAATAAGATATCAAGTAAACCTCAACAATTAGGATACCTTATAGAGATACCTAATCGATTCTACCTCATAAGAAAAATCTAAAACTAGTTTATATATGGTCTTGTAGAATTACAAAGTCTGAGATAAAGAGTACTTTGTAATTTATATGAATCTTATTCCCTAATCACTAGTTCTTGAATGGTCGTACAATAGAAGAGGCTGACCTTATAGTAGACAAGAATTATGACGATCAAGATAAGATTCCCGGTATCAAGAACTATCAGGTTAAAGATAGTCTGATTGGGCTTCATGAATCCCTTAGTGGAGGCTTTAAAGGTCGTAACCTAATACAGTTTATCTAAAAAACCTAGGTATTTAGAGGACAACTCTAGCCGCAACTATGACACATCATGCCAGGATTGAGATTCTAGGTACAGAGAATCCTCTATTTATAATAATGAATTAGATTAGATTTCTTAAAGTTTAAGCAATAATTTCGTGAGGAAAAAACAAGTTTGTGAACTAGTTTCCATGTTTACTAATCACTTTGATCCCAAGCAAACTTAACTTTTCGATATAGATTGATTCCAAAGAATGAAAACTATGTAAGTATGTGAGAGGTTTTCCTTGAGTTACAAAGAAGAATTTGCACGTATTTGTCGTTTAAGAACTATGTACAATAGTTGTCCCACGGTATTAGCCCATCAGGATTATGAACCATCAAGCAAGATTGGAGTTTAGTAACATCCCAAAACATGCTGGTTTGCGGACTAAGAAAATCAGTTCATGTATATTAGATATTTGGAGTATCCAGGAACATTTTCAAAAGTACTTAGTTTGCAACCAAAAATCAGTTCTTGAACAAGAGTTATTTTGAAAAAAGTTCTAGGAACATACCCAAAAGTGCATAGTTTGTGAATTAAAAAATCAGTTCATGAATACAAGAGAAAATTAACAAAGTGTACAATAATACTTTGAAATTCGCAAACCAAGAAAATTGGTTTGTGAACTTTTGTGAACTTTGGAGTTCGGGAACTTCAAGTTTTTGCATAGTTCACATACTAAAAAAATCAGTTTGTGAACAATATTCCAACTTGATATATTTAGGCTTATATTTTCTTAGACATTTTTTTGAACGATAAATTGTTCAACCTCAAAAGAGATAAACCTATGAACATCCAATACTTGAATTCAGGTTTCAAGATTAAATCAAGTTCAAGCTTGAACTTGAAACTTCTTCTTTGTATTTCATCATATACTAAAGCCATACTTTATTACCTTATCATATAGATTAGTAGAAACAATAAGTAAATAGGATAGTCAGTCTTCACCTACCTTTGTTTATGAAGTTCACACACATTTCTTCGTTGTTGTTTAGTCTTCGATATTCAAGGGTTATTCAGCGAATTCTAATACTCAACTATCATTATCTAATTCTAGTCCGAGACTGACTTTAATAGACTATAAATCAAGATAAAGTTTTGTGCAACTAACATTGACAATAAGCTTGACATACCACTTGTGAGTTTGACCGAGAGATGCTCTAACGAATACATTCAAGGGCATTGCATCAGACTAAGGTTATCCATGAAACATAATGGACAAACCTCTTTTTCTTCCATACATAATTTTTTTTTTCCTTTGATTTTAGAATACATAGTGATGGTGTTGGTTCAGAATTCTTTGGGTAGGTTATGTTTATAAAAAAGAGCTATTTTGTAAATAGGTCTTATTACATTAGTTAAAGCTTATTTGTTCATGTTCATTCCTATTAGGGGATAATTAGAGTCTGGGTCATGAAAGATGTCGTTGATGCAATAGGGTCGTATCCTGACTTTGATCATCTAATTTGTTTACTAAAATGACCTTATGAAATAATAAGATGACATTATATCTTAACACCAGATATAACTGATGAAGAGGGAGAGAATGATAGTAGAACGGTAGATCTCTGTATCTATCTACCTTAAATTCTATTTTCCTTAATCGATGAAAATTACCTTTTTTTTCTTTAACGTGAAACTAACAATTCACTCTTCTCTATCTCATTTCGATTTAGAAATTTCACTAACCAAGCACAATCAAACATAGAAGAACAGAAAGAAAAAAAAACACACACTAATTTTCAACTAGAATTACAAGAGATGAGGAAGATTGTGCGTCAACGGATAAAAGCTAATTGGGTTTGTACATAACTGGAGTGTGAATATTAGCAGTAAATTAGCTCTGGTTTTATGGATTTTTATTCTTTGTCGAGATTCGAGAATCTGTGTAAAGTTAGGGTTTTGCTAATAATTTTTTGTAACTGATGTTGATTAAATTAGAAAACTTAGGGTAAATTGATCTTATATGGTTTAGGTATTCATTTCCCTTGATTTAGATGTTGTCTACCAAGTTCTTCTTTATGTTATTCCTTGTTTACTAGTTCATATTAGGAATTAGGATATGGTGGTGGTGGTGGTGGTGGTGGTGGTGGTGGTGGTGGTGGTAGCTACAGATGGGTATGAGATGGTGGTGGTAAGCAAGAACTAGCAATTAACGACCCTAGGAAGTTACAAAAAAAGATGATGAAAAGATTAAATTTTCCCAACATAGCAGTGTATGAGAAGATAGAAGAGGAGGAGAGAGTTAAGTTATGAGAATATCCAAACAATCCACATCAGTCAACTAATGATCAAGGTGTTTCGAAACATTTTAAAAGTTCACTAACGGTTTTCTAACGGTCTTTGGTTAGTCTACGACCCTATCGCATCAACGACATCTTTCACGACCCATACCCTAGTTAGACCCTAAACTTCCGGCCCTTTTACAAAATATCTCTAGAAAAATGATATTGTTTTGTATGGTTTTATATGACAATATACAGTTGTTATATTTAATATAACCGTTTGTTAATTTTCAAAAATTAACTCCGTTCGTAATTTTAAAAATAAATTTGTTCAATATCCAACGGATCCCAGTCCACCCCCTTTATATACCCACACATCCCCATTAATTTCAAAATCACAACTTCTGCACCAATAATACCCCACGAAATTATTTTATTCTCACTCGAAGTATTTGAAAAATGGATCAACCTTTTATTAATCCTACGGGAGTTACCGTGCATGAAGATTTATCTCTTTGTAGAAACTATATAGTACATTATCCGGCTAGGGGTCAAATACGACGTTAAAGTGGTTCAATCAGTATGAGTCATTGGAAAAGCATTCATTAAAACTTCTGCATTGATACCGGTAAACCGAATAATCCTAACAAAGTTGGGAAGTTTGATCAATATGTAAGAATAAACAATGAGTTAACAAATTTAAGGATTTAGCCTCTTATATAAATCAATTTCGAATTAGGGGGTGAAACTAATGCTGAAGTTATAATGAGATTTCTAGAGGAATGTTGAAGATGAAAATGATCAAACTTCCGTTACAAAGCTCATTTCAACATTTTTAAGTGGTTGGACAGATTTAACCCTTTTTGTGGCACAAGTTCCTCTACCATGTACTACTCAATAAGGTTATTGTACAATTCAATGAATGCATTTATGGAAAATACTCATTTGTCATTTAAATAGTGTTTTTGCAACACGCATAAGTCAAATAAGCGATCGTATTTTCAAGTTTAAAGAACATTGTAATTTTTAGTTTTTATATTAATGAAAAAAACATTTTACTAAGTTTGTATAACCATCACTCCAATCAGAATCTGAATCTCCATCTTCATCGGAATCTCCATCATCATAAACATGTTCACCTTCGTATCCATCACCATGTTCAACTTAATTATAATTCATAAGCGCCACCATTTTGACTCCAGGAACTTCTTGATCTTGATATTCAAATTCTTCATCTTCAAATTGCACATCGGATAAAGTTTCTTATTCGACTTCCACCTCTACCACCCACTTCTTGTCTGATCCTTCAAAATTGATCTATCATCGGGTTTTATTTCACCTCTTCCAGGACATCTGTAAATGTATTGAGTAAGATCAGCTCGTAGTTGGTGGTACCTTTAAATATTTTCCAAACTTCGCATATGAACTGCAGGTCCATTTGGCTCTGGTAACGAACCTGGAACTACTGCAATCAATTCCCCATTTTTCCATCCATGCTCAATAATCATGTTGTGCAAGATAAGACGACATTTTATTTTCAAATTAATGTCATCTTCTTCCCAATACTTACATGACGATACCACAATAATAAATTTTCCGTGAAGAACTCCAAAAGCTCGCTCAACATCCTTTTTCGTGGACATTTGATTTTTGTTAAACCTTTCATGATCTAGAATTTTCAATTTTACCTTGTAAGCTTATACAATTGTCATCAACTTTGGATGAATACCATCGGCTCGGAATTAACCCATATCGTAGTAGTGTCCATTGATGACAAAATTATAGAGAGGTGCTACACCCTTGAGTACGTTGTCAAATAGGGGTGAGTGTCCCAACATATTGAAGTCGTTATATGACAGCGACATGCCAAAAAAAAAACATGTCAAAACCATATATCATATATGATGTCACCGCCTTTAACACAAAAGAACTTTTCTTGTATTTACCCCAATATGTTCCTTTCCAAGCTACAAGATATCTCTTCCAAGGCTATTGCATGCAATCCACACTACCAAAAATTCTAGGAAATCCTCTTTCGGTATATTCCTCTAGTAACCTCCTTACATCTTCTTGAGTAAGTTGTCGCGGATATGTTTTTCCAAATGTGGGGCATATTATGTGGAAAAATATATTTAAGTAATAATATGTTGTTGTTGCTCTCATTCGAGCGTAATCATCATTACTATCAGCAATGATACTTCTGCATAAACACTTCATCAAATCAACCATTTTCATATGAAGAGAATATCCCCATTATACCAATAGCATCCAGATGTTGATGACATTTTTCATCTACTTGATGAATTTTCTTTTAACGCTTTATGAAACAAATCTTGCTTCATACCTAGACATTGTTTGAATTGTCTTGGAGTAAAAGTGCTTTCATTGTTAAAATAATCATTAATTCATCATTATTATATCAGGAAAAATTTGAACTCTTCCAAGTCATTGTCGTCGCTGCACTTCACTTGGCACTGTTTGACGAATGATACGCTTACGAACATCCAATACCATTTGTTGAAACAATATAATAGTCTTTTATTCTTCATCACTCGAACTAGTCAAATCAATTTCATAGTTGAATCTCACATAGGCACGAAGGATACCCATATTGAACCTTTCAACAACAATTATTAATTTCAATTCAATGCATTCAACATTCAATACCAAAACCAAATCAATACTATAATAATTTATCACCAATACATCACACAACTAGTTATAATCATATGTTTTTATCTATTACTATGTTCAATATTATGATTTAGTTGTATGTGTAGAAATTAATCAATCTAAGATCAAGAATAACATGATTATCAAATAAAATTGCATATGAAACTCTACAATTACAATTAATAACCTTCGAATCGTTTGTGAATAGAATTCAAAATTAAAAGATGCAATAGGTTCACTTTTGAGCATATAACAATATTTTTTAATTCCACGCTAAAACTCCATTACAATACCTTCAACATCAAAAGGGGAAAAAATTTCTTTATGGGGTATTAATGAAGAACAATATGGAGGAGAACGAGAAATGAAGGGAATAGTCGGGCGTTTTCTGTTATCTATTAAGATCTGGGTAGAAACTGAGTAACCGCCTGGTCAAGGTCAACCTTTGACTTATAAGGAAATTAGATTTTTGTCGGTAGAGTTTACCAAGGGCCATAGTGATAGAACCATTTTTGTCTCTAAATTGTGCTCGATTATCTATTTTGATAGTGTTCTATTTTGTACAATTTATGGGTTTTTATGTCTTTGCAGGTATTGTTGAGAAATAAATATTTGTGGAAAAATCGGCTCAAAAAGTTGTTAAATGCACCAAGGAAAATTACTAAATGCACCCAACAAAAGTGATAAAGGCACCCACCAGTTGGGTTGGGGGCACCCCCTTCTTGTTTCAAAAACCAGAAATTGGCAGGAAAGTTATTTACGTGAGAAAAGTTCTGCTGATTTGGTATGAATC
>JAJJMC010029624.1:7844270-7904984 GCA_023531435.1 Papaver californicum
ACTATTTAAGGTAATTAACATATTAATAAAGGGTGATTTGGGTATTGTGAAAATATTATGGATAAGGGGTTTTTGAGTTTTACTTCATAGTGTCCCTATTTCGTCTTATTATTGGAGCCCCTCTATTGATGTTGGAGCCCCGCTTCATTATTGCGACCATGTGTTATATGGTAAAAAGGCCTGCCCCCTGTATAGGGTAGAAAAAGGGAGAGTACAGAACAACGGGGTGCTTACAGGAAAACATGCGGGGGAGATAGAAATTAAACTATCCTTTTCATCTCTGAAACTCAGGCGGAGAGAGCGAGCTAGAGACTAGAGAGCGTTGAGAGGAGAGATGTTATCTGCAGTGAAATTGCATGTTTCAAATCCCACAATAACATCTCTACATAAAACCATTTATACTGAACGTAAGATAACCTCCATTAAAAACACTCAAAATCATATCTTATTTCAACCATTAACAAATCTTAACAAAAATAACAATTAATCCTCCAAACTTCTGCAAATTTCTTCAATTTCACTTCAATCAGATTCACCATCTCTACTAACCTCATCCATTGGATCTCCATCATCATCATCCGTTCCTATTATTCAATTAAACCTCACAAATCGTCATATCTTGGTATTAAATGCGATTGCTTGTCTGTTAACCATTTCTCTCCTCCTCATCATCTCCTTAATATCATTATCTAAAATTATAGGGTTTATAAGCTTCAAATTTTGGTTTTTGAACTTGTGAATTTGGTTTAATTGAAGTCTTTGTTGATTTATTACTTCATTGTGGAGATTACTCTGTGCTGAATCCAGGAATTTGTGTTATTAGTTTTAGGGTTCTTTGAAATTCACTGATTTTAGAGCCATGGTTTCTGTAGTAAACTTTTATGTGTGTGGAAATGGTCAGCAGGGGGACTGGAACCACTGACCTCAAGTATGAAAGTCAGTCCCTGGCCAACTGGCCTATTCCCTCTTGGTTTTTTGTAAAATTATAGTCGGATCTTGGTAATTTTGTGTCTTTGTATAGGCAGCAGTGTCGACATGCTGGCTATGCTTCTCTGCGATTCCAGCGCTTTTGGTATATTTTGAACTTGAAACTAGTAGTGGTTAGTTAGAATCTTTAACTAGCTAGTATTTTAGTTCTTAAGAGAAGTGTTCCTATCACAATTTTTCATGTGGGGTTAAAGTCATTTAGGAGAGTTGCCGAGTCTATAGAGAAGCTACTTGATGATGCTAGAGAGGAACTTCCAGATACAATGGCCGCTATTCGCTTATCTGGCATGGAGATAAGTGACCTAACAATGGAGCTCAGCGATCTTGGGTATGTTCTAAACTGAGTGTCTTGGAAATTGTGTCATTCTCCCAAGTTCATTTGCTGTAAATAACTAACTATTTCAACTCAATGGGAGGCGTTTCAGCCTAAAAAATAATGTATTTATTCTAATGACCAATGTTGAATAGTTATTACTGATGTCAACTAAATCTGGCATTCGGTAGGTATAACTCTTCTTACTCCCTCTTACCCCATTGTACTTGCATTTAAAATAATTGAGAAATTTTACCATTTATACATGACTTTTGCATAGAAATTTCATTATATAAGCATATGCATATTCACGTGCCACCGTTAGTCTTGTACATGTATCTTTCAAGGTCATTTGCTTTTGGTGCATACAGGAGATAACACAGGGTGTTAGACGATCCACCAGAGCTGTTCGTGTTGCTGAGGACAGGATTCGTAGTTTGACTAATATAAAGCCAACTGGTTAACTTGTTTTTGCTCCATTTTCTTGCTTCATCAAATGACCTCGAATGGAATTGAGTAGTTGGATTTACTTCAATTTACTTGGTTAGCGCTGATGCAGGAGCAAGCCAGTCCACAAACTAAAACTATGGGACCACCGTTAGCTACAAGTGCGTGGGGCTTCCGCGAGGGGATTGTGAAAGGACGTCAGATTTTGCAGAGTTTCTTTAGTTTCACTCAGTTTTCTAAGATGGCCTTAACTTATTTTGCTATGCGAGGAAAGAAGCCATGAGCAACTCCAAGAGCAACTACTTCATGGTAAGTCATTTAAACTTTTACCTTCCCATAACAAGTTGTTGTCTCTCTAGCCTGAAAGATAACATAAATTAATAGGTTCTTCTCTTCCATGATATGACATTTCTATTCTACTGAATCAAGTAATAATTCTATAACTATTGTTGACACAACTAAGAAGTCTACATACAATTATTCTTAGTCTTTTTATGCTAATTTTGTTTTATTGATTGGGTTTTGTTCTCAGTATTTGATTTGATTACAAGATTTTTTGGCCTCGGGTTTAGCACTTAACTGAGTATTAAAATTCAAGAGTTCATTTTGACCCAAAGGAATTGATAAAATATCTAAATGCATGAATTACTATTAAACAGTCAAATCAGTACTTGTCACAGTATGTTCGATTTAATGAAGTGTTGCTTTAATGTTATGTACTCTGATGACATCCCATATTTATTGTAACTCCATGCATACATGAGATGGGTAGGTTAAGCATCACCTTCATTCTAGGTGTGTGGGCTCGTCTGTGTATATCAGAATGAGGATGTAGCCATCTTTTCACGAGAATTCAAATCAAAACCAAAGTCTCGTGTAGGTTTTGAGTTAGAGTAGTTCCAATTTTATGAATATTGGCTAACTTATAATTGTCTTCTTATTTCAACTTTTTACTCCTTCTTTGGAATGAAGTGAAAAACAATGATATACGTGTGTCAATCAATCTTGTAGTGATCTTGCAATATGGGACTTACATTCATTCAAAGTATTAAATGCTTAGGAGGAAAAAAGAACGGCAGGTAGCAAACATATGTATAATTGTAATCACCTTGCAATTTAGCTATCTGACCAATCCATGTTACAACAGAAGCAATCACCACAGTTGATGTATGCAGTAGTATGTACAATACAACTCTTCGATGGTTGTTCCTAATAGTATTTGTTCGGTCACATAATCAGATCATTTTGTTGGACTAGTGGATTTAGGCGTCTAATCTCGAAGGAATCCCTTTTTATCATGGCTTTTTGTTTAACAATTCATGTGGTTAGGTAATGGTGGTCCATTGCTAGCCAACCAAAAAAAAAAAAAAAAAAAACTGTAATTTTACCATGTCCTAGTAACTAACCTTCTTTAGGGAAATTATTCTATATTTAACACAACGTTTCCCTTGGGTATGTTCTATTTGATGAGGTTCAATCAGTCTACCGCAAGGTAGCGATATTTTCTTGTACAACAGACTGTATGTCATTGGAGGCAACTTTTCTTTCATGTAGGAGTTCCATTGTAGAAAGCCAAAAATGGATGTGCCCAACTTAACAAAAAATTGAAAGAAGCTCTATGACTTTGGCAAATTTTGCTCACCAGGTTCTTTCAAGTCTTACCTATATTCCCCATCTAATGGACGCTCAATTGGTGAAAATGCCACTATTTGAAATCGTGTTTCCAAAAACGCCATCCTTTTCTGTACATCCTAAGAATACCACTATATAACTATTTTATTCCTAAATCATTTATTTATAACCTCCAATTATTTATTATCTTTTTTACTTTTTTGATTTTTTAAGCAAAACTTGGTATAAAAAACCAAGGTGAATAAACTTATCATGTATAAAACCCTCTCATATTATCTTTTATAAAGAAAAACTATTTTTATTAAAAATGAGATAAAAACTCAATTTCACTTAATACTAATTAAATTTAGATTTTAATTAATTTCAATATATCTGAGATGCCATTTCATATATAACCTAGGTAGGTTAATTTTCTTCTTCTTCTTCTTCATCTCCCCACCACCATCACCAACAACAACAATACTTCATTCGTCACTATCACCAGCAGCGACAGTACTTTCTCCGCCACAACAACACCTTCGTATCCTTCACGAACACCTCTCTTCTTCTTCTTCTCCTCTCCACCACCATCACCAGCAGCAACAATATCTCCTCCGCCACCATCACCAGCAACAACAGTACCTCCTCCGCCACAACACCTTTGTATCCTTCACCAACAACACCTCCTCCTTTCCCATCGCTTCCTCGTCGTTATTGTTTCTCCTCCACCACTATATCTCCAAATCCACCGACAACAACACCTCTTCTTCCTCATTTTATCCTCTACAAACATCACCAACTCCTCTAGATCGTCATCGCCAAAAATCATCAACAAAATATAATGATATCATCATTGTCGAAATTAGGTTTTTTGTTGGTAAAACGTCAGAAAAACTATGAAACCTTTTTCGGTTTCATAGTTTTTTTTCATCTGTAATTTTATTTGAACCAAAAAAAATGATGGAACCTATTTTTTAGTTGAAAATCAGTGAAACTTTTTTTTTTTACAGAAAAATGTAATTGATATGTATGAAACCTTATTCGGTTTCATTATTTTTTTTTTATGCTGAGACATTTTTTTACAAAAAATGTAATTTAAACAGATGAAATTGGTTTCATTGTTTTTTTTCATCTGTAATTTTATTTGAACCAAAAAAGATGATGGAACCTATTTTTAGTTGAAAATCAGTGAAACCTATTTTTTTTTACAGAAAAACGTAATTGATGTGTATGAAACCTTATTCGGTTTCATCGTTTTTTTTCATCTGAAATTTTATTGAACGAAAAAAAACGATGAAACCAAAACTGGACATAATTGAATCATAAATAAATAAGGGTGAAAACAAATGGAATTGAAACTTTCTATCTTTGAACCTAAGTATGAAAGATTGATTTCGAAACAGATGAAACCTAAACCTAAAAGATGATGAAACGATTTTTGATTTTGATCTATGATTTTGTTTTTATTTTAGGTTGAAAATGTTACTGATGATAATGAACAACCGTTTCGTCAATATTTTGAAATTGGTTTGATTCTGATTCTAGTTGTAGATGATGCAGATGAGGATGATGAAGATGAAGACGAGGATGATGAAGATGAAGATGAAGACGAGGATGATGAAGCTATGATGATGGAGATGAAGACGAGGATGATGAAGCTACTGATGATGAAGATGAAGATGAGGAAAAAATTCCGTAAGGTGAAGTGGAAAAAAATTCTGTAAGGTTAAGGTGAAATGGGCGTGATGGGCGTGAATAGTTTCTGAAGTTGGGCTGAATAATAAGCAAAGGTAATATGGACAGTTGGTTTATAATGGGTTTTTTGTGTTAAATTTGTTTTATTGGGTTTTATGTAGTTGGATAGTGACACCTTTGGACTTATAACCCATGGCCTGTTTTTTAAACGTATATATCTTTGCCTTTTAGTGAAAATGTCATGAAGAAAAAGCCCAAACCTTGTACTGGATTTTATTATAGTACGAAGGACCCGATAAAAAAAGGTCAAAACCCTTGGCTGTACCCTAAAAATAATATTAAAAAATTCAGATAATAATAAAAAAAAAATTAGAATGAGTAAAATAATATCATAAGCGTCCTGACCTTTTACCAAAAAGATCAGGACCTTTTAATTTTTTTGTCACCTGGACGCGATGTAGGCGACAATTAGGATTTTTAAGGTCCTTACCTTTTGACCTAGGGTCCGGACCTTTAGTTGTACACTTTTATTACACCTTTTTTACATTCTCTTACACTTCTATTATATTTTTTCTCCTTCAACCAAATATAACCCAGGGTCCACTTCAAAATCACTTTTTCCTTCTTTTGCTCTCCTTTTTCTTCTTCAATTCCTGCTCGAGTTCTTCTGTAGTGAAGAAGAACTCATCTTTCAATTCCTCATCTTCGTTAAATCTTTTTGCATCTGTTACACTATTTTATACTTGTTATTCTCGTTTTCTCACTGGTTCATAATATGTCAGCCGCCACATCATGAAAGCTAGGGTTTTATATTTATTGATTGACTAATCTTCCCGCTGAGATAGAGAAGGCAGGAGCTATAATGTTCAATAAGTTGGTTTAATTTTTAGCTATGTCAAATTTGAGATAAAAATTTTGTTAATTTTAATTTGAAACCCAAAGTTAGGGTTTTACAAATGTATTGGGGTTTATCCAATTGGATGTTTATTAATATAGTTTATAGTGAAATATAGGTATGGGTTGTCTTTAATTTCGTGGTTTGATAACTTTATTTTTCTAGGGTTGATGAAACAGGATGATCTATATTTTGAAATTCATTGATGAACTGGAGTATTGTAATACCTCGTTTGTTATTTAGGATAGGTTTGATACATTTAAAATATTATATGGTAAGTTTACAAAAATGTAGCAATAAATAGGATTTTAGGTGAAATAGGCAGGCAAAGTAATAGATTGTAAGTATCAGTAGGTTTTCTTTTCTTGTTGTCCGTATGGTATTTGTAATCCAGGATTAAGTTGTATGATTTAAATTTTTATTATGCTGCAGGAAGAGATTGGTGATTCAGTATCTGGTTGAGAAGATTGGCTATCGGTAGCACGGAATGAACCGAAGGCAAATTCTCTTTAGACCCTTCATTTAAAGCAGACCGGGAAACAATCTGTACTTGCAATCACATGAAAATCTAGAGTATGATGTGGAGCTAGAACTCTTAATAATGTTGTATAAAACAGAATATTATTTTAAGTCATGTTAAAATAGATTTTTACCAGCCAAATTTCGTTAATCGACTTGGTTCTTGCTAAAATTTGAATGTCTAATACCTTGGTTATGCTTCGTAAATTATTTTGTTCTCTTATTCCTCTTCCTCCGTTTGATTTAATTTTGGGTGAACTTATGCAAATTTAAAGTTAGGGTATTTAAGTTATATAGGAATGTTCTTTCTTTTCTTCAATTGCAATTGCAGTCATGTAACCAAATAAGTAGGTACTATAGAAGTTCAGTTATGTATGTATATTAATTGCCGAGTCACATGGTTATGTCATTATTAGTCCACTTCAGTTGTTTTAACTGCTTCGCTTCATATATTGGTTGGATAAACGAAATGCCCAGCACCACGGAATGGCGAAAAGGCGCAAAGTCAATCCACCAGCAGTTGCAGAATATTATATTTTGACCAGAGTAGTGAGAATCGGAGGTCCAAGAAATAGTGTGGTACTCACCAGGATGTTGGTACTTCATCGACACCCAGGAGAAGAAGTGCTTGGATTGCAGCTCTTATGGAAACTGGTTTACAAGCATCTGACCCAATGTAACAAGTGGTGGTGCAAATACAAGTTACAGATGTTCTCAGTTTGATATTTGAGGATCTTAGGTGGGATGAATTTTTCTTCTTTCACCTGTAAGTTATAATTTGCATGTTGTGTTGGAGATAAACATTTCTTCTCCTTGGCTCTTTTTGGCACTTATGGAACAAGTGTATCATGTTATATTACCTGTTGGCTGAGTAAGCGGGTACTACAACTTGTGGTAGGGAGGATATTAGAGTTTGGTTTGGAGACAATTGTATATTGTTATCCAGTTTGAGAAGCCAGATAATTTTGAGGATGTCCTTGCTGCTGCAAATTCTGTCAGTTGCTCTTTTGTACAACAGCTCAACAAATTTGTGGAAATGCTGCAAACTAAGAATATATCAATGCAATTGTCATTTCTTTTGGTTTCATCAGCTTGTGCAGATTCAGTTTTATTCAAAATTGGACTTGTCACAGTCGAATGAAGTGGAACACAAATGTTGCTTTAGAGATGAGCTTAACATTAATGTAATGGGCAGATGTAATACAGAAAAACAATTGACAGTGAAATAAAATTTGGAACAATTGTACATTCCAATGTCATATCGGTTATGCATGTCTTCATTAAATTCATAACGATATATTTACTTACGGGATTGCTTTCTCGACAATCACTTTTTGGCACAGTTCATTGAAGTGCAATATTGTTGAAACATAATTGAAAAATCTTTAAAACTAGTCTTCGTACTGCAGCTTGACTGCAATGTTACAATCCCATCAATAGACCAACTAGGCAGCTGAAAAGATGAGAAATTGAAAAACTAAATAAATAAGGCCATACCAGTATAATTTACTACTTAACAAAAACGAGTTGCAACAAAAAATAAATGGTTCCCTGATAATAAGAGTATAATGAAAAAGAAACAAAGATGAACACCCGAAATTTCTTTGTTTTAATTATACTTAGTGGTGAGACACAATTCACTCGTCATCCCCGTCATCTGCTCCTTCTGCTCAGTTGAGGGCATTCAATCGCTCAATCAACTTGTTCTTCCTCTCATCATATGTCAATTTCTTCAAATTCTACCTGCAGTTGATGGAGAACAAATAGCCATGAATAAAGATCACTCAAAAATCAAGTTTTACTACTTTGAAGCTAAGTAATAGCATGTGCTTAAACAGGAGTGTTGAATAGAATGATTGTGGTTCTATACCTCTTGTGGGGCTTGGGAGCTGCCTTCTCAGTTTTCTTTACAGTAGGATCAGCACGGATAGCTGCATGCACCTTCTTGTAAAGCACTTCAAGACCATCAGCATCAATGTTTTTCTTGGCATACTCAGAGAAATGAGTTTGGAACCTTTCGGGCTCATCCTCCATTAGGGACTGGAATTGTCAATAAAAGTTCAAAAAAAAATAACAAAGAGCTTTGCAATCCAAACTATTGAGTATCCATAGATGAAATTACAATGCAAGTGTCGAAGATTTTGAGACGCACCCTCGTGTATGTACCAACATGCCCACCGAAGATGTACTTTCGGTGAATCTCAGCATCAAAAACACCATCTTTTTTTCCATCACCCTTCTTGTACCCAGCAAACCTTTTCTCTCTCTCGCAGGTTTAGGAACTCCATGTCTCACACCAAATCTAGTTAGTGAACCTCAGTATATACAACCACATAGTTTAGACATAAGAAAAGATACTTGAACGAGAGGATCAAACCAGTTGCTTTAACAAGCATGCAAAGGGGACTTCAGAAAACAACATAGAGAAGCAGGGGCAGTTTACCATTGCTTTCAACATCGAATATGTATTCCTCAAACTTAGGTGCGAATGAGTTTAAACGATTCACGTAAGATAGTTGACCAACAAACTAAACAAGCTGAAAAAAGGCTTACCTCCGCACAAATTCTACGAACAGAGGAGATGGTCTCAATAGAATCGTCTAAGAGTCTCAGCACCTAGAAGAATTGAGTTGGTACCTAAGCCAATTCAAAAGATAGAAACAAAGTTAGGATCAACTGGTGCCAAGCATTGCAAATTATATCAGAACTCTGAAAACCTCAATAGATTGCAATATAATGAGCTGGTATCTTGTGCTAAAAATAATACCATCCAATACAGCATTAGCCACATCAGTTGCTTTGGCAACGTGTTGGTCTTAGGTTATTTGTCATACTGTCGACAACACAAGTTACTACTGCAGGCTTACCAGCCACGTTACACTTTATAAACGGCTGCCTTCTGAAATAAGAACACCTGCATAAACCATAAATGATATAATTAGGATACCAATATAGCATGGATAATGTCCTTAACCTAAAACATCAAAATCCTATAACCAAATATACAAATCCTGATATATAAACACCACTAGATGTACTCATATTCAGCTCGGCATTTACGCATCTATTCACAATTTACATAAAACCTACCATTGAGATTACTACAGAGAACACAATCACACAAACAAAATACCACATAAGCTTCATCTATATAAATTACCTAAATGAGCTCAAAACTAACAATAATATAAACCAAAATCCATTTCATGTGAAAGATCGAATCAAACTTCAGTAGACATCGAAATAGATGATTCAAATGCAGAAGATGAGTAAACGCTGTAGAGAATGAAGATTTACCATTGCTTTAGATCGACTAGTTTCTTCACCAGATATTACTCGTTCCAACTGATGAGCCTCTTTTTTTTTCTCATTTAAAACAATCAGGGGGGGTTAAGGGAACCTCAACAACTAAGAATAAAACAGAAAAAAAATGGCCAAAGCCTAACTACACTTTAAGATAAACCTTCTGGTTACTATCATCCTCCAGAAAATGCCTAAACTCAACATTTCACTACTCTTGCATAAGCCTATAAATGTCAAAATCATTCATCACATAATATAGCAAAAAAACCAATCTCACTACACTTCACTCAATTTTCATAACATAATACAACAATAAATCTAATCTCATTCATTAACAACAACAACACCCCCATCTCCAAAACCCGTTCAATATGATTACAAGTGACAAGATAAAAGTGTTTTAACATTAGAAGTCTATTTAAGAACCAGCATGCTCAAAGAGTGAAGATTACCAACAAGTGGAAGTATCAGTCCACATGGTCAACAGACTATTCTAATGGTTGAAAAGGAAATATAACACCACCACCATGCTACTACAATTTACTGCCACCACCACCTCCAGTACCCGTCTCATACTACAAATACTACTACAATAAGTCACCACCACCATCATCTCTAGTACACGCTTCATACTAATACAAATCAGTGAAATCACCATCTCCGTACTAATACAAATCAGTGAAACCACCATCCCCAGTACCGTCTCTTTCATACATAAAAAAAACCACACCCACCTTCTCCGGCACACGCCCATACTCAAACATAACAGCCATGAACATATACAAAGTTCTGAATACTCATTGAGAAAATTTGTCAAACAGTTCCTACAATATACTTTCGTCACTTAAAACTTACCCATATACAAGACCTAACTTTATTTCATAAAAAAAATACCCAAATAGATCTATTAACTTTATCTAATGATCACCATCCAACTGATTTTTTAACTTTACAGATCATTCAATATCAGAAATAACAAACAGATGCGGGGAAGTCTGAAAACGAAAATCAAGGAAAAAAAACCCAAACTACCTCTGATTCTGAAATCAATAAAGTATTCAATCCAGATCTAGTTTCGGTTACCATGGAAATGAAAAATCCATTAACTTTATAGACCACAAATTAGATTTAACCATATGAAAAAGCTATTTGGAAACAACTGACCCGAATGAAAAACACTTAATTAAATCAAGAAAAAGAAAAATTATTGCTAAACAATTGAAATCTAGAAAGAAAAAAATCTTGATTGATGGTGCTCAGACATGAAATATTGAGAAGGAGAAGAGCCCAATTAAGAAACTCTAGTCTACAATAGTGTCGTCAACGGACCTTTCGAATCACCGAAAGAAGTAAAATGCATCAATAAAGAATTTGCAAAGCAGGAAAACCCACAAATCATAACAACACTTTATAACCAACAAAAAAAATACTAGAGGACCGCTACCAGGGTGGCAGGGGCGACCAAGAAGAAAGAGCTAACCAAGCATAAAAACGTAATGCAAGTAGCAACGCAAAAACCCAGCTGAAGTAGTAACGCAAGTAGTGATAGGATGATTACCTGAATCCACCTTTGAACTCTGACAACAAAAGCTCATCAAACTGCAAATTGATTGCTTCTCATTGGCTTCTAATAGGCTTTGAATTGAATACATCTGCCACTTAACCATCTTAGATCTCTTTTCCTACACAAATCAATCAGTTTCCATTAGTAGGATGGTTCACATAGTGGCTGACAATGATGCGAAATTCTTGCTGACTCCATTTCCTGACAATGTAATCAGCATATTGAAGGAAGGGGATTAAACCCTTACAAACTTAGACTAATAATACATTTTCCAATTTGGGTCTTCAAAAGAGTGTTAAAACCTTCATCTTATTTTGAAAATTTAAACAAGGAATATAGCTTTCGTTAGGTCATGGTTTTTCTTTCCAGAAAATGGG
The DNA here is from genome assembly GCA_023531435.1 of Papaver californicum. Taxonomy (NCBI): domain Eukaryota; kingdom Viridiplantae; phylum Streptophyta; class Magnoliopsida; order Ranunculales; family Papaveraceae; genus Papaver; species Papaver californicum. Next base: position 7,855,982 of record JAJJMC010029624.1, read on the forward strand.
TTTAAATGAAAACAAGTTCACCTTATATCGTGCGATAAAGGGACCACATAAAGATAGAACAAAACCCCAGTTCATGAACAAATTAACCATAATCATGCTTAAAATTTACAATGAAATGGAAATTTACTCTTACATACTTAGCAAGATATAATAGTTTTGGGTTAGGGGTTTTTGTTCCCAAACAAAATGAAAACAGTTCCAAATTATATCATGGGATGCACGAGACCATATCAAGACGAAAAGAAATCATAATTCATGAACAGACTGACCCATAGTCATGCTTTAATTTAACAATGAAATAGATATTTACCCATAACAAAAGAAACATAAACAAATTGACAAATCAATCAGAAAAAATTACCTTCACGATTATATCATAAATATCATCAGCAATAAGAGGAGCCTTCAATCCAGAACCATAATTCGCATGCTTGTACATGTCCTTAATCCTAAAACAACCAAATAATCTCAAATTAATACTACATAATCGAACAAAAACAATCGATCTAATCAATAATCTCAGTAATTAATCAAATTAGGTCATAAATTATTCAGTCTTAGAAACGACTTCTTCGTATTCATATGCAGATTTGAAACAACTATCCTCGCCGCTAACTAAAAAAACAACCAATAAACTCATCAGATCCAATGAGAGTTGAGCCCAAAAAAAAGAGACCCAGAGAATAAAATCACATATGGAAGCGTAATAAGGGTGATTAACAGTCATGGCGGCAGCAGTTTCAGCAGCAAGTTCATCAAGTTGACTAGTAGTAACACCTTTATAAACACCAGCACATACTTTCTGTGCAACAAGAACTGGATCACTGTAAAGCATTCGTTGTAAATACAATTGCAACACCCTAGTATCACTGAACTGAAAGCCTAACAAATGCAAATATGTCAGAACCTAGGATGTCTTTGACGAAAAACTATTTTCCTTTTTGGATCCATAAAGGACTCCCAAGAAAAAAATCTACAACTAAAACAAACAATTAAGATAAATTACATACTTTGTCCTGCATGAAACTCCCCACCAGGTGTGCACCCAAACCCACCATCCAAATTCTTGCAGCTCACAACATATTCAACAACTTTTTCTACATTGATTTTATCCAAACAATGTAATAGTTATGAAATTGTGATATAAGAAAACCTACACAAGGAAAAATGCTCGTCAAAAACCAAAATGTTTCATTTTTTTTATCACGCTAACTAAAACTGATTACAAATCAAAGTGGAATTAGGCAGTAAGTAAGCAAAATATAATGACACATAGTTCTTAGCTCAGCGATCTGCTTTCCTAGATTTAAATCAAATTAACCAAACCATGATACCGTAATGACACATAGTTGGAAGAATGTCAATGATGGAACATCAACATGACTATGCAGTAATAATAAACAAAGAAAGAAGAAGTAGAAATAAGTTGGGTTTCATGCTGAGTTAAAACTAATAACTAACAGATTCATAAGGGAAAGGAAATTGGGCATCAATCTCGAAGTTGACATTTAACCTACAATAACTGTCCATAAGCCTCTATGCAAGGAATAAGATGAGGAGAAGACATTATACAGATCCAAGGTTCCCAAACCTGCTAAAGCTAATATAAACTCTGTAACAACAATAGAACGTGAGCAAGAGTAGTCATACTCTGTAACAACAACGGAATGTGAGCAAGATTAGTCATACTGATCCCACTTCGACCTACGAAAGCTAAAGCTATATAAATGTAAAAAATATCAGAACAAAGAAGACAAGTGCAAAATGAAATGACCCATTGACAAAAGTGCTCACTCTGTAATTTAGTTTCAATTTGTCAAAAACATCTTTACTTAAATTGTTGGTGATCTCTTTCACCTAAGACAAACATCTGACAGAAAACATTTAACAACACACACCCATCAAAGAGAATTAATAAAAAAAAACAAGCCAAAACACAAAACAGTAACAATTAGATCTGATTTTACTCAAAATGAACCAAATTTTTCATTCAAGCATTTAAACAAATACTTAGAAAGCAAAAAGATCTCAGCTTTGTAAACAATACAAGTCCTCAAAACCCTAGTTTCTTCAGCTACCAAAAAACAAAAAACAATTGATCTACTGCTGGCAACTACACAAAATCATTAAAAAAAATCTATGAAGCTAAAAGCACACTATTGATATTGTAAAAGATTGGTTAAACTTTAGGTTTTGAAGATTGAACCGATTCATTGAAAGGAATCAATCAATCAACCACACCAAAATTAATGAAAATTAGGGGATTTTAAGAAATACAAAGACGAGTATTAATTGGTGAGATTGCATACCCATCCACAAATCAAACCCTGCCGATCACAAAATGAATAAAATGTGAAACCCTAGATCTACAAAATCAGCAACAATTTTGAGATTCAAAAACGTCATCAGAACATCGAAATGAAAACTTATAAACCCTTATTTTGAAACAGCAAACAAGAAGAAAGAAAAAAGAAGTCCTAGCGAATTTTTAAAAAAAAAGAAACCCTAATTTAGAGCCATCATCATCAAACCCTGATGAGATTTAGGTTGTTTGTAGAAGAGTTTAGGAGGAATTTGGGGGAGTTAAAAGCAGATTTTATTGATATTTCTCGCTTGATTTTACAACAGATACAAGTAGAGCTTTTATAGCTTTTGATGCCCAATTAGATACGCACATAGAAGAGATAAAGCTAAACTAGATATCTACCGAAGACTAGGAGAGGATGTTTGGGTTTGTCGATGAATCTGGTGTTATATTACCGGAAGATGTTGAAGACTGTGAACCTGGAGAACCTGTGCTGGCACATGACTTGGTCATAAAAGATGATGTGCTAACACTTCCCCTCAAGTTGAATGAGAGTTCACGAACATTCAACTTGTCTCTTAGCTGCTAAAATCTATATGAAGACAGGCCCTTTGTAAAAATATCTGCTATTTGATCTTGTGAAGATATGAATTGTACATGTAGCTCTTTGGATGCAACCTTTTCCCTTACAAAGTGGAAATCTATTTCTATGTGTTTGGTCCTTGCGTGGAAAACTGGATTTTCCGTCAAGTAAGTAGCCCCTGAGTTGTCACACCACAGGACAGGAGGGGCTGTTTGTAATCCTAGTTCCTTCATCAAAGATTGTATCCAAATAAGTTCTGAAGTAGCCATGACAATGCCCCTGTATTCTGATTCAGTGCTGGATTTGGAAACTGTATTCTGTTTCTTTGCACTCCAAGAGATTAGGTTGCCTCCGAAGTATACGCAATACCCACTGGTGGAGCGTCTATCATCTAAGTTCCCTGCCCAATCTGCATCTGTATAGGCCTGCACAGAAAGATCCAAAGATGGTCGAAAATACAATCCATAGTTTATTGTGTGCTTCAAGTAACGCAAAATATTTTCGACAAGTTCTCAATGCTCAATATATGGCTCATGCATAAATTGACAAGCTCTATTGATTGCTACCGAGATATCTGGCCTGGTTAGATGGAGATACTGGAGAGCTCCCATTATGCTTTTGTAAACTGTAGGGTCTTCATATTTTGTTGTACCTTGCTTTTTGATAACTGAATGCACAACAAGAGGTATTGATACTGGTTTAAGTTCATCAAGCTTGTACTTGCCAGTAAATCTGTAATGTACCTCTGTTGACTCAGAATTAGGGAATTATTGTTTCTGTAAACCTCTACACCCAAGAAGTATGATAAAGATCCCAAATCTTTGACTGCAAATGTTGTATTTAACTCTTGAGTGAGTTGTTGAATGGCACTTTTGTTTGAACCTGTTACTATGATATCATCCACATAAATCAGTACATACAGAGAACATGATTGTGAGATTTGCACAAACAATTAGCTATCTGCAATGGATCCTCTGAACCCTTTATTCACCAAATAAGAGCTAAGGTTAGAAAACCACACTCTTGGTGCTTGCTTTAGGCCATAAATAGCTTTGTTAACTTGCAGATATGATTAGGAAAGTTTTGATCCACATACCCAGATGGCTGCTTCATGTAGACATCTTCTTGAAGTATTCCATGTAAGAAGGCATTTTGAACGTCTAATTGATGAATGTGCTAGCCGTGAATGGTTGCAAGTGAGAGTACAAGTATGATTGTACATGGTTTCACTACAGGACTTTATGTTTCATCGAAGTCTACACCTTCTTGTTGATGGTAACCCTTAGCCACAGGCCTTGATTTATAGCGTTCAATACTCCCATCAGCCTTGTGTTTTACTTTGAAGACCCATTTGGAGCCTACAACGTTCATCCCTTGTGCATATGGGACCAATGACCAAGTACCATTTTTTAAATGTGCATTGTATTCCTCATCCATTGAGGGTCTCCAGTTTGGATCTTTAATTGCCTGAATGTAGCATGTTGGAACTGTAGAAGTTGAAAGCACAAGTGGATGTTTTATGGCATTCAAACAGAGACGGTTGACAGTATTTTTGATTCCCAATTTCCCTCTAGTAATCATGGTGTGAACAGGTTCAATAGTTGATGGAGTTTCTGACGTTTGTGCTGGTTGAATGGCTTCGGCAGCAGAGAGGTCTGGAGACAGTTGCGTCTGTAACGTCTGAGCTTCAACATTTGTACCTGCCTAATCGACTTCAGCGGAAGACATTTCTGGATGTATTTGATGATCTAACGTCTGTGTTTCATTAGTTACACCTGCCACTATATTTTTATAGTATTGTTCTTGACATGACCGATTGTTAACAGACAATGGGGTGAATATATTTGAAGATAAGGTTCTGGTTGAAGGACTTACTTATTTTTGTTGCTTCATAGGTACTGACACCGTTGAAGAGCAGAACGAGAATGTATTTTCTATAAACTTTTACATGGCGTGAAACATAGAGTCTCTTGGACTGTTGATGGAGGCATAAATAACCTTTGTGAATCCCACTGTAACCTATACAACACATGGTAGAGACATGGGTTCAAGTTTATGATTGTTATATGTGTGCATGATTGGATAGCACAGATACCCAAATACTCTAAGAGATTTATAATCAGGCTCTTTGTGGAACAATAGCTCTACTGGAGTTTTTGGTTGTTTCTGGGTTGCAGGGCACCTGCTAATAAGATAAGAAGCAGTGGTGAAGGCTTCAGACCAAAAGGATGTTGGCATTAAGGCATGAAAGAGTATAGCAAGGCCAGTTTTTGTGATGTGCCTGATTCTCCTTTCTGCCAGACCATTCTGGGAAGATGTGTATGGGCAAGAGAATCTGTGCACAACACCAGTATCATTTAGGAAGCCTGTAAATTTTCGGTACTCACCTCCATTATCCGACTGAAAAGTTTTTATTTTGAAGTATAAGAGGTTCTCAATTTGTTTCTTAAAGTGGATGAAGACAAGTAGTGCATCTGACTTGCGCACCAAATGATATATCCAAGTGTAATGCGAGTACACATCAAGAAGAAGCATAAAATATTTGTAGCCATTTCTTGACAAATAGGGAGACACCCAAAGATCTGACACAATTAAGCTGAGAGGTTGATCAATAACAGTATTGCTAGAAGAAAATGGGAGTTTGCAACTTTTGCTTAGATGACATGAATTGCAGAAATCAAAAAGCTTTATTTGAAATAGGTAAAAAGTATTTTCTGATTATTTTGGAAACAGAACGTAGCATTGGATGTCCTAGTCTCTGGTGCCACAGTGGCAATATTTCTGACACATAAGCAGTTGGTTTTGATTTTTGGATTGCATCAACTCCATCAAAGATATAGAGACAATTCATATTCCTGTCTTTCAACAATGTTGACCCTGCTTGTCTTTTACAACAAAACAACTTGAGTTAAACACAAAATATACATTATTGTCTTTACAGAACTTAGAAATAGATAGTAGGTTGGTTTTGATGTTAGGAACATGGAGAATATTGTTTAGCATGAAATTTCTGATGTTTAATGTGAAAGTAGCATTACCAATATTCTCAACAGGTAAACAGTTACCATTTTTGAATTGTACTGTCTCAGTTCCATCATACTCATGCTTGATTTGTAGGTTGTTCAGATTGGATGTCAGATGATGTGTAGCTCCTGTATCAGTTACCCAGTTTGCATCATTTGTTCCACCAGGCAAGGAAAGATAAGCTGGTGCATTGGTATTCTTTGGAGTGGCTTATCTTCTTTGTATCTGAATCAGCATTTTCTTGTTGTATGACCTGTTTTGCTACAGATTTGGCAGGGTATTGGGTTATCTCTTAAACCTCTTTGGGTACTTGAGATTTGATGTTGTTTTGAAAAGTTGTTATTGGGATTGAATCTTTTAGTGAATGTTTTTGGGTAATAGTTGTTGGTGTTGGCTGTAATTTTTGCTAATGGTTGTTGCAGGAGAGCAAGCTGTTGCTGGAGGCGCATGTCAAATGTGAGAAGATGAGCATAGAAAGTGCTTATTGTCATGTCTCCTGCCAGATTGAGAGATGTAACAACTGGTCATAAGATTGATCCAGTCCATTCATAACAGATGCCTTCATGTCTGCGTCAGATAGTGTTACTCCAGATGCTAATAAAGCATCAAAGATTTCTTTTGCCATGTTGAAGTATTCTTCCATTGAACTGTTGCCTTTTCTGAGATTGTGAAGTTCTCTTTTAAGATGCATTTAGTGTGCTTGGGTATTGGGAGAAAATCTTGTTTCTAGAGCCTCCCATACCTGTTTTGATGTTGTTAATCCAACCACTCTGGTCATTACCCTCTCAGTTAGAGAAGAAAACAGCCAACCCATTAGGATTTGATCCTGTTCATGAAACTTTGTAAACTCAGGATTCAACTGGTTTGTATTTGGTAGGTGTTTTGGTGGTTGCTGAAAACTTCCATCTACATATCCCATTAGGTTGTAGCCATTAAGCAATGGTAAAAACTGGGTTTTCCATAAAAGGTAATTTTTCTCATTCAACTTAATGTTGACAAGATGATTGATATGTAGCTGTTGCAATGTTTGTGTGTTTGAAGCCATTGTATTTGCTGGATCGGTTAGGCTGATACCAAGTTAAAGCAGATTTTATTGATATTTCTGGCTTAATTTTACAACAGATACAAGTAGAGCTTTTATAGCTTTTGATGCACAATAGATACACACATAGAAGAGATAAAGCTAAACTAGATATCTACTGAAGACTAGGAGAGGATGTTTGGGTTTGTTGATGAATCTGGTGCTATATTACCGGAAGCTGTTGAAGACTATGAACCTGGAGAACCTGTGCTGGCACATGACTTGGTCACAAAAGATGATGTGCTACCAGGGGGAAACTAAAGCAGAAAAAAAATGAAATCAATATGAAAAAAATAAAGGTAATATAGACCGAAGAGAAATTGGGAGGGGAAAGGGAGCAGGAAGGGGGGAAATTAGGGGAAAATTGAGCGGGAATATGGAAATTGAGTGAATTTTAGAAGATCTGTGAGAGAAAAATTGATTTTGTTAGAGAAATTTTTTGGGGGAGAAAATTTTGGGGGAGAGAAATCTATCAACGGCTGACATTTAATTCTATCTACTCATACGGATTGTGATCCATGTGACCCTTTGGAAGAGAATATTATTCGTCGATTTTAGATCCCTTCGCTATATTTGGTTTTAAAACATTCCCTTTTTGATTTATTTTCTTCTTCTATTTGTCAAAATACATACTAATATATATTTTTATTGGTAATAATATTAGTATGTCGTCTAACTTCGAGGAATATTTACTTATGACAATCTCAACGGATATTGAAATAATCCAACGTATACAGACTCAACAAGCCATCTTACATGTTGGCCTTATATTTGTAGGAATATTTGGCGGAACCCTAGATATATCAATGTTGGTCATATTCTTCTTAATGACCTCTTTGTTTGGGTATGAATTTTCGACATAACATTAAATGTATCACTGTTGGTCATATTGTGTTTAATGTCCTCTTCATTTGAGTATGAATCTCCAATGGAACCTTAAATGTAACAATGTTGGTTATATTCTTCTTAATGACCTAGTCGATTGAGTATAAATCTTCACCAGAACACTAGATATACCATTGTGTGAACATTAAATATACCAACTATGTCATATTTTACATTATGATCTAGCTGATTGAGTATGAATCTTTATCGACTTAGGTCAATTTCATAGCACATCTCATGATACCGAGAATTTAAGGAATCTTATAGCGTCTTAGGTCAATCTTATAGCATATTCCATGATATTAAAAGAATTCGATAAATATTATATTGACGTGGGTCAATCTCATAAAATCTTCCAATGAAATAGAAAGAATTCGAGAAATCTTATATCAACTTAGGTCAATCTCGTAGCATATTCCAATGCAATGGAAAAATTTAAGGGATTAATATCGACATAGGTCCATAGCATATTCCAATAAAATACAAAAAATTCAAGGAATTGTTAGCTTGTAATAATGAAAAAAAATATTATTATTACAAATTCCAGATACTGAACAACCACGTGAAGGAAAATTAACCTGGTGATAGAAATACATTATAAGAAATAAAATCGTACAATACACAGAATACACGCTAGATTCAATTACTTGTAATTCCAGTTTCATTGTTTTTTTTTATTTACATGGTCCTTAACAACATGCCAATTTCTCATTTCAAATGATAGGAATTATAATGTAGTTAAGAAGTGCTTCCCCCATTGATATATTACTTTTTCATGGTGGATTTTTTAAGTGGACACTTAATCTGTTGTAATTATCTGATCGCAATCTTTGATATTTGTACATACCAACGGTATTCTGCTTATAAGGTTATTGTTTGATCGCAATCTTTAAGATTCATGAACATGGCATGAACAAATGTATACTTCCTAATTACTCCGATAATAAGTGAGCATAGTATAAACTAATTTTATAGATTAAATCTATATTTATTGTAACAGATTCCACTTTTGGTATTTGTTACAAAATTTATGTTAATTGTGTTGAAACTTGAAAGACCTACTTTGTTGGGATTTGATTTTGATTTTCCAGTTATTCTGGAGGTACACCAACTATTCATATTCCAGTAAGTTAATGGCTCAGCTTCATGTGCTTAGATATTTGTAGACAGTTCTGAAATCATTCTTCGACCAATACACTTTCACAGGGATATCATTTTTTACATATGTTTCACTTTTAAGCTCATTTGTATAAGTGGATCTACATTACTTAAATGTCGGGCCTTTTAAGAGCATGTATATAACACTTCAATGTTGAATAGAATAATTGCTTAGAAAAAAATATGTTTCATCAACGTCTATAAACATTTAGTTTGAAAGAATTTTTTTTTTCTCATGGAAAATGTTATGTGTGTCTGACATTCATATCTTAATCCGTATCAATACCAGGGACTGACGTATCCTATAAGAGTCATTTTCTGGAAGATGTTCTTGAACTTATTTGAAATAAATTAACTTCTTTCGATCAAGTTGATGATTATGGCCGTTAATTGTTTGATCTTTTTTCATAGAATTTCCTTAGTATTTACTATCTCTGGTTTTTCATATTCTGATCGTACCACGTTCAAACAAAAAGACTATATATTTTTTTATCTACAATGTATTGTGGTTAGATCAGAGAAAAAAGACTATTGTGGTTAGCTTATATTTTGGTAATTTCCAAAATGGCACTATGTTGGAGGATTCAAGAGGCTGAAGAGGAAGTTTAAAATCGTGAATTGTGGGAAAACAAAAGCCATCATCTCACCACAACATGGCTTCTAATGATACTAAAATGGACTTAATCGATAGTACCCACCAAAATAACCAATTATGGATTTTGATATCCAACATTTTAAACATTAGGATGATACCTGGACCGTCATTGACCAGGTTTGACCTAACCGTTTCTTTTTTAATAAGGATATATTTTCTCTTTCTGCTGATCATGGTCCTATGTATGCTTCACTTCATCTTGTTGGAAATGATAGTGTTACGTTGAGCATTTTTCTATTCAATTTTGACTATGTTTTATTAATTTTGAGTTTGCTCTTTTCAATTTGGAATCATGTTTGTTTAGGTTAGATATTGGTTTAAATGTTTAAAGATTAATAAAAATGGAAACTTTCCATTTCAAATATTTTTATTATTTTTTATAATTGATTTATAAATAATAATTAATAAAAATAAAATCAAAAAGTAAAAATTGGTAGGTTAAACCTAGTCTTTGATAGTTAATGACGGTCCAAATACCATCCCTTAATATTGAAAATATTGGGTACCAAAGTCCAAAATTTATCATTTATTAGATACTATCGGTTAAATATCCCTACTAGAATTTCGGTTTAAAGCAGTTGGTATCACAAGCATTGGATACCAACTTATTGATTATTTACTCCTAATTCAATTTACTGGTGTTTAAGGTCTGTAGTAAATTATTTTTAAATTTGGGCACCTCTTATCTCCTAAATAATTAATAGCTAAATCTAGTATCCATCCACTTCCAATATTAAAACATATTTTTCAAAAATACATATATAGTTCGATTTATATAATAACTCCATATTTTTTGAATTTACGCATTATTATGACCAAAGGTTTTTCAATCCTATCTCTAAGTTAGCTTGATTATATTATAAGAAATCTTTTATTTTTATGAAAAGAAATTTATGATGCCTAGTGCTCGGTGCCAAGTATGGGCCCAAATATGGTAATTATAGTACTTGATAGGTACATTGTTATCGGGACATCACATCGTATACCTACCGTCACTACGACAAATGATGGGATTTTAATATGATATTGTAAGTGTATCACTATCAATTGGATAATATTTAAGTACGGCTTATCCACGAAGACTAATTAATTACTATTTTTAATTTATAATTAAATTATGCTAAAAAGATAAAAATAAATAAATAAATTTAGAAAATATTAAACTAATAAGATAAATAAATAACCAAATTAAAGGAAACTAGGGTTTTTGCAATTTAATTATATAAAACGCCCATTCATCTCTAAAAATTATTCATATTATCACTCAAGACAATATCGAAACCAATCTCATGTCTCGGAATATATTACAGTTAAAATAATAATACAACTTTTGTTGTACCAAAACAATATAATCTCTTTCACTTATAAAAGATCAATAGCCAAAGATTATTCAAAAACGATTAAAGTATGAAGTTGTTATTGGAGATAAATTAATATAATATTTAAATTCAAAAGAATAATTTATTAGAGATTACCAGAATTTCTTATAGAAAATAATTGACTTCATCTTCAACCCTAGTGGAGAGATTACTCCATTACAAAGAAAATAAAATAAAAAGAAAGAGAAATAAAAATAAAAATCTTAAACTAAACTACTATTCTTGTGAACTAGAAAAATGAACTCTCCTCTTCATATGCTTCCATCTCTATTTATATATTCTTCAATACCACACCATTAATTTCTCAATATCTTCATTCATTAATATAGTCTATTACATCTATGCATATATGTAAGAAAATATCCCTCACATGGCAAGCATATGGATTTCTAAGCTAGCACTTTTATGTTTTTCCTTCTTTTGTTTATTTTCTTCCCTTTTTTGTTTATTTTCTTCATTTAGCAAAATTTCTCCAAATATCCTTTTATTTTAATTAATATATTACAAATGATTTCATTGTCTAGGATCTGATGCTTCACGGTGCAACATACTATGCCGCATTTTCATAGATTACCAATGAAAGGTAGGCACACATGCATGCTACAATAGGAAGGATCACTTCAACGTATTTGTTATCATTTTCTCTATTTTACGAAAAATTTTCCATATTTTAGTCCGTCGAGCTTTTATTTAAAAAAATCTGCAAAACATAAAAATTAGTGATATTGGTACATAAATAAGTTCTAGCAAATAGAAATAAGGTGGTAAAAATATATAAATTATGCGCTTATCAACAAGCATCATCCATCGAGTGAGAGTTTTATTATACATGGCTTTCACATGTGATACTAGTACAGGCATCATTATTCATCCATCCCTAAATTTCTAGTAGATATTTCAAATCTCGACAACTTATCTCAATTTTCGTCTGTTGTCTCGATCTCCATCCAACCTTTATATGTCACTAAATTCCATGAAGTATATTCCCCCTTGATTTGTATCAGATACTAGGTATTGACTCTTGATTGGAGGTTGAGAGAGTCTTGGTTGTCCACCCACAAGCTTAACATAGAGGCAAATAATGTTGCTCATGATTTTGTGCATGCAATTTCCTTATACAAGAAAAGGCAAATTTTATCAATAATTATTCTCAGCCCACCAGTCAATCCCATCGTCAAACCCATTTGTCGGTGTGGCTTGACTTTTTAGTTTTCCTGGGTTTTTCTCTTTCCACTGATGTGTTTTTCCTTATTCTTTGTTTCACCCTAGTTCAGTTCAGCCTGAAAAGAGAAGTAACAAGAAATCTTTAATCATTCGTATAAAAAAAACAAAAAAAACTTTAACCATCAGATGGAACAAAGGTGTTTAGTACTTGAATAGATCAATCCAGCATCAAAGTTTAAGATTTTATATAAGTTAGATATCAAACCAATGCTCATCAATTCAGGTAATTTTATTACTATGTTTTGATTTTGATTTACTCTTTTATGATATAATATTATTCGGTTTAGGGTTTTAAAACGTGCATTGAACTGGAGGAATGAGAGGAAGAGAATGAGAGGTTTTCTGAGACGAAATATTTTTGGGACGAATAAATTTAGGAAAATCGGTGATAAATGTCTCAACCTTGATGGGGTAATATACTGATTTTGATTCTCTCTTTTATCTCAACCTTTTCAAGTACAGTTATGTTAGATTATTGAAATGGAAAATGATGAATTAGTACTTGATTTTATTAATTTCATAGATTCATATAGCCTTTTTAGACTTCCCAAACATGAAAAATTCCAAGGTTACAGTCTTGTAGGGTATCATGATGCTCTATCACTCTCTTCAACTCTCTTAAATCGAAGTGTCTGGATTGATTATTTGCTTCGTTGATTTGTAGTGTTGATTTGTAATGTTCTATGGGGCTGGAATTGTAGATGAAAAAGTTTACTGGAATCCCATTAACCTTATCAGAGGAGAATACCGCCAGTTACTAGTAAGTAATTTTGTTATTTAAGATTTTGTTTCATGATTGAACATAATAAAACTCACCTTATTCGAGTTAGTTTCCACAATCTCGCATGCAATTAATTTAGTCTTGTTGATATCTTCTTTTTTTTATAGCTAACACATGAATAATGTTTTCAACACTTGGAAAAAACCCAAAGAGTTAGAAACATAGAAAATGCCGCGATACAGTTGTGGAGTAATGTTTACAACACTTGGACAAAACCCAAAGAGTTAGAGACATAGAAAATGCCACGATACAGTTGCGGACACCTCAAAGTTCTTAATATGGAAACATTGTAGCTCTGCAACTACATATGGAGTCCCCTATATACATCTGAGAATGTAGCACCTGCACATGGAGTATCTTTTGGACATGTTGAGAGTGTTGCATATGGATTTGGAGTACCTCAAACATGGATAAGTTCACATTTTGTGCATACTGGACCAACGTATAAGGATACTCGCTTGCGTGGACGCGAGCTTAAGGAACATAATGTGATTCCATTGCAAGAAAATTTTACCGACGGGTTTATCCGAAGGAAAAATTAGTTATATTGGGGAATGTTAATGTTTCAATATGATAACTTTCTCTTTGATTTTAGTTTTCAATGAGATAACTTTGATCTTCGTCTTCTTCATTTTAATACAGAGATTCTGATACATATGTAGTGTTTTCAATCAATTTTTGGCACTTAATTTTCCCTTATTTGTTGCGTTATATAGAAGCTCTCTAGTATAGAAAAGAGAATAATGGATCATAAGATCTATTATATTTTGGCAATAAGTTACAGAAGTAGCTTAATTTATGCAGTTATAATCTATCACTTCTCAGATCGCAAGCCTTTACTATTGAGTTGTATCTCAGTCTACCACTAACCACATACTTTATTTAGGGGATGGTTAAACTCTAGATAATCCCAAGGTGGGCACAAGTTTGTTCTGGTACATCTGCAAGTCAAGGAGCACTTAGTTCTTCTTGTTGGAGGAGAAAAAAGAATGCACTTTAAGTATCGTTATAAAATCAATATTGTATCACTTTTCCAACGAATTACACAGACAACAGATCATGCATATAAGCATTTCATACAAAAGATAAGCCACTTATAATTATGTTTTACACAGGGAGACTTTGAGGTTTATATTTTCTATTACAAAGAAACAATTTTATAATGCGTTCACTATATTCTTCGAAATAATATTTTGATAGATAAAGAAGAATATACTGATCAAAAGAAGGGACACTGTAATATGAACAACATATAGTATAAAATATGCACAATTGACTTGAACGATAATGTTGCGCCTAATTAAGATGTCTCGGGTGGGCAGCTTATCTTGAACCAAAATCCAGAAGAAGAATAACTACTAATGAATTCGTATTGTTATAGTTCAGTGGCATGAGTGAAATAAAGCACATCCGATTTTGTTGACTTATCATTCCACCTGAATGAGTACCAGAAAAAAAAAGAAAAATGTAAGACTTTTTTTCAGGAAATAAGGATTAAATATCGAATCTCAAAATCAAACTCCCGCTTTGATTAAAAAAAAACTCAATTGAAGCTTGTATTTGTTAATAACAGAAATGCATAATCTGGTAGTCAAAGTTTTATATGCAGTACCAAAAAATAAAACAATGAGGTATCTAAAGGTTGTAATAAAAGGGACCATAATAATACGGCACGCGGAATCAATAGAAAAATGAAATAGTAACAAGAAGAATCTACTCCAAAACAGTAGAAAACAACTCTGATCTAAGAGTTGACTCTTGTAACCTAACTAACAAACTTAAAGAAATCCTATCAAACTTGAAAGTAAAACCTAACAAATGAGACTCACAAAACGATATATGGACTGGGCACAAAACTCACAAACTAGGTCTCTAGATACGTCTGGTATCACATAATCATCTAAGAAAAACTCTTGCCTTTCGTTATCATCACCAAATCAAAATGTTATTCCAAAATCTAATTTATTAGAATCCGTTGCACAAATTCATGGTGCTGGTGTTATTTCTCATACTAATGAAAATGGTGTCGTGCAAAATCTAATTTATTCGGACAAAAATAAACAAAATGTTATTACCAATCTAAAAGAGGAAAACAAAATTTTATTAACGATCTAGATGTTTTGGACTAGTTAAGATTTGATATAGAACCTAGACTGACATGGTTGGAGTAACTACAAAAGCAAAAATCAATAAGATAAACAAAAAATCACAATTGCACGAGCTATAATCAAAGGGCCTGAGATATTGTTATTAGATGAAGCCACATGCACATTTGATATATAATTTGAACTCATTGTGCAAAATGCACCGGACTGGGTTACAATAAACTATGGACTAATATGGTAGTTGCACATCTATATCAACTAGAAAAAATGTTGATGTTATTGCAGTGATTAAAGATGGAGTTAGCACTTCATATGAGTGTTTTCATCATAAATTTACATTTGTTTTGTATTGTTGTTTAAGTTTATTAAATAGTTCTTTTAATCAAAACAAATAAAATATTCTAATTGAGACCAAAATAAAATAATAACACATGTCGAAATGGTTAGCACAGATCTTCTGCGTCATAGCGAACCAACACCTTTCTATTTCCATTGATTCACATACTTATCAAATCTATAAAGGTTTGCATTTCTACAACATCACAACCCTAAAATATGAAAATACAATAAAAATAAATTAATTTGCAAGTCAAGCTGA
Source organism: Papaver californicum (assembly GCA_023531435.1). Lineage (NCBI taxonomy): Eukaryota > Viridiplantae > Streptophyta > Magnoliopsida > Ranunculales > Papaveraceae > Papaver > Papaver californicum. The sequence goes on from JAJJMC010029624.1 coordinate 7,871,760, forward strand.
GATAAAACAATAAAAATTCATAATTAATCCGAAATCTGATGTTACAAAAACTCAGTGTTGTGTAACTCATCTAAACTTTAAACCTTAATTCAATATTCTAATTTGAATTGAAAATCAATGATGCAAATCTTATCAGTCGAAGAAAAAAATACATGCCCAAGTTGTAAAATTTTATGAATTGATTAACCCTAACTTGAAATCTCTCTAAAAGACTCTATGATAAATAGTGCAATGAAGTGCAAGATAAAACTTACATAGTAGTTCTTTGATGTTTATTTTCTTCTTTTGATTCATCTTCTTTGATGGTGGGGAGAGAATAACAAAAAACTTTTCTTTATCTTTTGTTTTGCCCTAACTAGCTGTAGATGGTGAGTTTTTAACAAGGGTTAAAATTATAAAATCACCCTTCTGCCTAGTTGCAAAAACATAAAAATATCCGCATATACTTGTGCGCATACTTCCGACTTTACCTCAAAACACAAGATATTGTATTCCTCCTAATATTACGCAGGAGAATTGAGGATGCAGTCTCTACAAAAGGCTACCGACATTCCATGCTAACAATGTAGTCTATAATCTTTATATAATAAGTCTCAAGCTCCTAGATGGATTGCCCGCTAGTGTAGAGAAAACTTGATTCATCTCTGAACAACTACAAACATTCTAAGCAAGCCTCGTAGCCTCCTCAATACTCACAATATTTATGCCATATCGAACTAGTCTCAAGTCGCATAAAATTCCACGGCTGAATTCCTTGAACTTGTCTCGAGTGCGCATTGATGTCTACCAAATTCGGGAATAGCTAATGCTTAAACCCAAAAACATCACTTTAGCTTAACGCTTCGTTCGTAACAAACTCGTCTCAAATTGTTCATATGAGCTTAAATGTGCTATAATAGCACTTTGCTTAAATATAAACCATAAATAATGCGTCACTCCTCTCGGATACGCCATAATCAATAAGCAATGTTATAAAAGACGCATTGAACCTCTCATATAGGCTAACCCTAGCCTTCTCTCTTATCAGTGCCAAGTTAGCACTAGCAATTTGGATTAACACCGTTTTGGCACCAATTAGTCACATAAGCGCTAAAAGCGCTAACTTTCCTGGCATTAAACCCTAGCACTTGAGTGGTGCTAACTAACCAAAAATGGTCTTAGATAGTACATTTTAGCCTAATAAGTCCTTAGCCCACGTATTGTCATCTATTAACAAAAGCGCTAACCCTTGGCTCAGTGAAGCCCTTGGCTCATGACGCCGACGCCCTTAGTTGTGACGCCCTTGCTTAAATCGTGACGCCCTTGCTTGGCTGTGATGCCCTTGCTTGGCTGTGACGCCCTTGCTTGGCTGTGACGCTCTTGCCTAGATCGTGACGCCCTTGGATGTGACGCCTTTGCTTGGCCGCGACTCCCTTGCTTAGCTGCGACACCCATGCTATAGCTTTTACACGTCCCTTGCATTTTCAGCGTCAAGGCCGATGAGCCTCCAAGGCCATTTTATTTCTAGCTAGCTTCTTGGAGCCTTAGCCCTAGCTCCTATGCGTCACTACCAACTCCAAAACCCTTGGCTTTTATGTGCCTCTAGCCATGCCAAGCACGTCTCTTGATAGCAACCATGGATTACGTCTCTTGGCATAACACATTCATATTAGCGACTTAGCTACAAGTATATTAATGTTAAAATCTCAGTGCTAACTATACAGTTAAAGTGCTAACTCCAAACCTTCTTGGTACTAGATTTTTAGCCCTAGTACAATTGATATTTACTAGAGGTTATGCATATTGGTCTTATTCCTGAAACGTTATCATATTAGCCTTTTGTACTAAAAGAATCAACACATTATTATTTGCGTTGAGTAGATAGTGTTGGTTTTGCTAGTTACTTTCCTCAGAAATACGCCTTTCTTATCAATATAGATCATACATTGAGTCTTATATGAATTCCAGCAGGTCTCCTTGATCAAGGAGCCCTCTACAATATTTGGCCATAAAGGCCTCTTGGACTTACGATAAGTCGCCTCTAAGCTAACTCTTAACCATTAAATGTGCCATGTTAATTTCAAACAAGTACATGACCATTAAAATTCCCAGACTTGACACTTATCATTCCGGATATCAATCAAGTGAGTCGCACAACATACCTCACTGACTTAGCAAGTCATTTTACTTGACTTGACTTAATCAAAACCATATCGGCTTATAACTCCACTATTTCCACGAGATATCAAATACAACATGGGGGGATTTTCATTGGGGTATTGGTCAGGCGGTCTAAAACATCGTGGGTGGTGACGCAATACCCACGAACAAGAAGGTATCAAGAAGTGAGCGGTTACAGAGCAGTTGAGAGGATGAGGAGTAGTAGTCAGACATGTCTTCCCCACCTTTTGGGAATCACACCACTACAATCTCCACAATCATCACTTTTCCACCTCTCGCTAACTCTCACAACTTATGAAAAATCAATGTGTGTCCTCTTTAAACTATAAATAGATGATTCTCATATATTCGAAACAAGACAGAACAAGAGACAACCACATAATCAGTCTGAAGAAACCAAAAACTCATAAAATTAGTGATTCCTCTACGTAGAATCCATTCTTCTTCATACACTACTGATATTTCTCAACCTTTTTAGCTTCACTCTCCTAAGACTTACCCTAATTCTTTACATCTTTGTAACCGAAGCAGGATGTAAACGACCATTTCCTGGTTTTAGGCTCGTCCTATTCGAGCTTGATCTCTCGAACCTACTTGAAAGAACCACTTTGCAGTATATTTGTTTTTAACCTAAAACAATTAGCGACCACAGTGGGAGATCAACCTCTCGATTATAAAAGCCAATTTTCAGTTATTTCAAAAATGGTGGATCTTAGGTCTGGAGCGGTTACAACTTCTATTGTTGGTTCACGTAGTACAGGTGGTGGTGATTCTGAAAATACCCCTATTGATACTGAACCTCCCCATACCAATTCTACTACTACAACTCCTCTCGATGACAAAACCGCTGAAGACATCGAGAATACTCGTACTCCATTCAATATAGCTGATCTGATAAAGAGACAAGAAGTCCTCACCAGAACTCAGATGGACATCGCCACTACTCAGAAGGAGGTACTCGCGCTTATCTCAAGACCCTGACAGAGCAAATCTCCCCGGAACAATTCCATTGCCTGACGGAGCGAACCAGGACCAACTTCACAACAACCACTGATTCCGGAACGTCAAAGACTCAAAGGAACGATGAAGTTCATATTATTCCTGATCGACCACCACGGAAGTACCAACAACTCGATCTTATCACCCATGAAGGTCTAGAGAGACTCCTACAAAAATATGACAAGGAGGACTCATCCTCGGTCCATCAACACCAACCTCCTTACCCGTCTGAAATTCAAATGATCCCTCTGCCGGGAGGTTACTCACCTCCGCTTTTCTCATTGTACGACAGTTGAAAACACCAGGAACACCCAAACACCGCTCAACATTGTTGATATGATATGGAGACAAAAGTTCCTTCCATAACACAGAAAAATATTTCTACCTCTCAAGAGAGTACCAGAATCAATATTCAAGATGATGATGAGATCTGCATCCAAGGAGGACAGTACCTGGAAATACTTTTACAATTTCAAGGCAAAGAGGGACCAACATCACTTCAGCAGCACCTCTTGGTCTCGACGCCTCCTCCTGGTCCCAGCGCCTCCTCTTGGCCCCAGCGTGTCCTCTCTATTGGAGCAGTCATCTGGTCAGTAAACACTACACCATCTGATCATCCATGAGGTCTTGTCAGAACGAAGAGGTCAAGATGGAAGTTTCATCTCAGCAAGCGTCACGAATCGAACGCTCACCATCAACCTCAGCACCAGCCGAAAGACAAACTCTGTTCCACGTCCCAGACGAAACTCTACAACGACAAAAGCCAAAGCCAATTATGACATTCTCAAATTTTCCTTTTCACGTGGAAACTATTTCATCCTGATCCCTTCACTCAGGTACCAGTCAATTTCATCCTGGTCCCTTCACTCAGGTATCGGTCAATTTCATCATGGTCCCTTCACTCATGTAGCAATCCATTTCATTCTAGTACAAGTACCTTCTCTCAGGTACCCGTCTTTTCACTCCGGTACTAGTCCCTTCAGCAAGGTGCTACCTACTTCACGCTCTCGTGTAACTCCCAGATGACGATAAATATATCCAACGCCAAGATCAGAATTCCCAGTTTCACGTACAGTTTCTTCCTATTTCGGGGATGACTCAAATTTCACTCTGAGGGAGACGGATCATTACTAATCTGCATAACCGATGAAATAGTGAAACCCTCCGTCATGAGAGTACCCTGGGAGGGTCCTACTGAAGAAGAATCAACGAAAATAACCACATTAGAGAATTCAACAAGCATATTCCCTGCTACACTACCATTCTGCACATCAACGTCAGTAGGAGCATCATCCTCAACAAGTACGCGAAGGGGAGCTCTCATATGGTTTTCAATATAGGGACGTACACTATCCACATCAAAATCAATGGTAACTCTTATTCCTTCTCTAACAAGCCCATCTTTCTGATTTGATCATATCACCCCTAAAAGTAGAGATGATCCAAGCATATTAGGTCAAAATATCTCAAACATGAAATTCTTGAGCATGAACCACAAAACCTAATATGCATATTGATAAGTGCATAATTTACACTATTTAGGATATCACTTTCTTATGCTTTTCTTAGTTATTTCTCTAGTATTTTGTATATTTTACGTTTTTTTTGAGTATTTAGATACTTTGGAGTCACATGAAGCAAAAGAAGAGAAATAACATCTCAAGGCATTGCTCGGAGTCATTTAGTGTTAATGGGTGCAAAGCTAGAAAAACACAAGTCTGAATGGTGTGGAAAACAAAAATTACTAGGGGGCTTCTGAGTTTACAAAGCAATATAGAGAATTACTAGGGGTAGGCTCATTGTTCTATAAAGATGTGTTATATGGAGTCAAGTATTGTCTGTGGGCAACCACACTGACCAACTATTAGGGCAGCCAGACTTGGGGTGCCTAAATCTTGTTTCATGTTGTAACCTAAAATTAAGGTCGAGAAGTTAGTTCACTCTTCTTCAACAGTGACCAGAGAAGTAAGTCTGCCAAGAACTCTTCTCACACCGGCTAGACCTAGGGGTTCAGTGACCATGCCCAAGAGATTAAGACGAGTCTGATGGGTTATCTGGTATACAATCAGGCTTGGGTTTGAAGAGCAATATAAGAAGATGAATTTGAAACTGATGGAAGTGAAAGGAAAAGGAACTGATGGTTTTAGGCAAGGAAGAGAAATCTCAGGTGAGTTTGATGGTTGATATGAATAAGGATCTGCTACTACCGTTGTTGAAATGGAAGGGAAAAGTAAGCCATGGTTCTGCCGTGAATGAATTGAAGTGAGCTCGAGTTGGGTTTTTTCGAATCAAGAAATCATGGAGGAGGATGAGGTCGCAAAGTGGAGAGATAGGGGTTGAAGCTGTTTGGGTTTCTGTAGTTGAAGCAATTGAAATTAGCCATGAATTTTGATTGTTGATGTTGTTTTGAGGATAAGTCAGGGATAGCGGTAAATGGGTTCGATTTGTAACAAAAGAAAACAGGGTGGAGCTGTTGTTGCTTGGGTTCTAATTAAACCTGGCGTTTTGAGGGCTACAAAAAAAAGAATTTGGGCGACTAATAAAACAAAATAAGGTCATTATGAAGTAATATCAGTACATCCCTTATCCATATACTTTATTTAATGACTAATCTACCCTTACTTAATTAGTGTTAATGTTGATTAATTAGTTAATTAAGTTGGTTATAGTTAGTGATAGATGAGGAATTTGAGTTATAGTTTTAGAATAGAAATAGAGAGTGTTTTAGAAAAGAAGAAGAAGTTTGGAAAAACTAGGTTTTACCTAAAATCAATAACAAATATGGATGAGTATGAGGAAGAAGGTGAGAAACATCATGAAGAACATAATATTGAAGGTTCAAAGACGTTTTGAGATGACGATTTGGGATACTTGTTGGATGATCCAAATTTTGATGTGGAAGAAAACCTAGACGACGATTTAGCGAGAGAAAACGATGAATCACACCAAAATGAAGATAATAATGCATTAAAAAATCAGGTATTGTGTTAAGAAGGTCAAAAACTCACTTTGTATGCGTTTGTATGTGATCGTAACAAAAAAAAATCATTTTTGCATGCATTTAATTCCATGGACATCCCAAAATCGGTAGATAATGGAGTACCATATCTACCGATTATACATTCCTGTTCCAAAATAATGGTATAATCGGTAGTCTCGTGAAGATTACTTACTACCGTTATACAAAATCCCCAAATTGATTTTTTTTTGAATTTCTGTTTGCATAATCGGTAGTTTAGGAATACTTATTATCTACTGATTATGTTTGTCGCCCAAAATATGAATTTCTCCAAACCTACAAATTTAATATTTTGCTAACTTTATAATCGGTAGTATATGGTATATCGTTATCTACTGTTTACATTGTAATCGGTTGTTGTTTAACAAATTAAACCTTCGATTATACTTGTTTTTGTTTATAGAACTTGTCTTGATTTCTTTCTATAATCGGTAGTACAGGAACATAATTAACTACCGATGGTTGATAATCGGTAGCACATGGATATTATTATCTACCGATTGTTACTAATCGGTAGTAAGTGAACATAATTATCTACCGATTATTGTTGTCTAACTCATTGTTATTTTACGTAGATTATTGAATGGGTTAATCCTGTTTCATACGAGGGTCCTGATACTTCCCTACACTATGCAAATAATTTGGTATGCTATCTACCCACTCTTGACTTGTTCTAACCATGTATGTTACATGGTTAGGCTTATGATATTTGTTTTGTTATATGTGCATTAAGACATTTGGAAGTAAGGCGGAGGTAAATAAATGGCTTATCAACAAGGAAAAAGAGAAGATGTGCATTGTAGTTCAGAAAAATTGCACAAGAGTTGATCAATTTAAAATGATTTATAAGAGAGGTGGCGAGCGAAAGAGTCACGTGGGAAAGGATCGTAAATACGTAAAGAAGACGGAGAGGATATACCGAGGTAATTCAAAGAAGATTGGATGCCCATTTAAGATTATCTTCTATAAGCCCGACGGTAAGAAGGTAAAGCATGGGTTATGTCTAGAGTTGTTAATGGTCGTCACAACCACGAAGATCCGGAAAGTTTTGTTGGGCACATAATGGTTGCCAAGTTAAAACCAAAGGAAATGGAGACAGTGAATTCTATGAGGACCGTAATGAAAGCGAGTGCAATCCTATCTAAAATAAAGGCGGACAACCCCAACAAATTATCTTCGTTGTCTACAATTAGGTCGGCGCTAGCAACGATCAAAAGGATGGAATGAGATGGTCGAATGGTTATGCAACAATCAGAGTGGTTAGCCGAGAAACACAATTACACGTTGAGAAAAGAAGAAAGGGATGGTAAGGTGATTCGTATTTTCTTGGCACATCCGAAGATGATCCAATTGGCTCAATGTTTTCATCAAATTTTGTTGATAGATGCTACTTACAATACAAACAGGTACAACATGCCGTTGTTGAACATTACAGACAAATGCACATTTACAGTGGCGTGGGGTTTAATGGATGCTGAGAACGATGTGAGTTTCATTTGGATGTTGCAAACATTAAGGTCGATTTATAATGGCGAGCATTTTCCAAGGGTTATTGTAATGGATAACGATCAAGCCTTGATGAATACAATAAAGGTAGTGTTTCCGGAAGCCCATAATTTGCTTTGTACGTGGAACATTCAATGCAACATCAAATCCAATTGCAGACATCATATCCAAGCTAAAAAACGAAACAAAGGTACCAAGAGGTTGAAGGAAGAGGATGAACGTATTAGTAAACTAACCGTGGAAGAACGAGAAGAAGAGAAAAGGTTGGCCGATGAAAAGTGGGTCGAGGATGGAATAAAGTGGTCTTTATTTCTAAAGCATGGGATAAGATAGTTTGGTCGATGACGGAGGAAGTTTATGAATACAACTTAAAGAAATTTGAGGATGAATGGGGCAAGAACTATTCCAAACCAGTTAAGTATTGCAAAACACAATGGTTGGGACCAATAAGGATAAGTTTGTGTTTTCGTGGACATATGAATATCGTAACATCAAGAACGAGGAAACAAGCATAGCAGAGGGGTCCCATGGCCGATTAAAGAACATACTAGTCGGTAGTCAAAATGGGGTTGTGTCGGTCCAATAAGCAATCCATGAGTTCACCAATTGTGACCTCACTAAGATTTATGGTTTAATGGAAAAAAGTCGGCATAGATTCCCGTTGGCACATTTAAAACATAAAAATATTCTAAGGGGTATAGTTTACAAAGTTTCTTGGTGGGCAATAAATTTCATGATAAAACAATTGGAGTTGTACAGAGATCACGATGATAAGACTACGGTTTGCGACTGCAAGACGATGATAGGTATTGGACTCCCGTGTCGTCACATGCTTGGAAGGTATATTTAAATGATTGACATTAATGATATTCATCCCTTTTGGAAGCAATTAACTTTCACTCCAAGCACCCCAGTGGTTGATGGTGCGTCGTTCGTAGAGACGGAAATATTTGTACGAATACTCGAGCGTTACTCTACATCAAATGGGACACAAAAGCAAATATTGATGCACTATTAGAGGAATCCCTTCACCCATGTCTAAAGGTTGTTCAGGAATCAATGAAAGGAAAGGCGATGGGTAGGCCGAATACAGAAAAACCAAGGTCAATTCAAAGAAAAGAGTTGAAAGAATGGTTATATAGTCAACGTAACCTTTCTAGGCATGAACATAATGAAGCTGAGTATGAAGATGTGCCGGATCTAAGGAAAAGGGGTCGTCCAAGGAAGGATCAAGGTGGACCAAGCTCACGACAAGTCAAACCTAAGGTCTCTACGATTCCTTCCCAACTAAGTCAAACCCAACCTATACACGATGAGTATTTGGAACAACTCCCTCTACTCATTATACCATTTGTTGTGTCCACCGACGATGTCGATGGGGATTGGAACTGTGGTTTTCACGTTGCTTCGAAACAAATAGGAGACTTTAATGAGGCGGTTACCGAGAATATCACCCAATGGCAATATTTAAGAAATAAGATGGCCGCACAATTATTGGAGGATAAGGAATTTTATATTGAAATGATGAGAGAAGGAGATAAACATGTTAGAGAACAAGAGATCAAAGAGTTATATACTCGTGTAAAATGCTGAAACGGATTGGAGACAATCGGATCCAGGTATTGGATGGTAATGCCGATATATGGGTATCTTTTGACGATGTATTGAACTACGTGGTACATTATTTCTGTCCTCCTTCATTAGGAGTGAGTGTTACATTTACACCCACAAGGACGGTGTGTGATGAGTCGGTCAAGGATAGACGAATCATTATGGCATGGGTTAATAACAATCATTTTATCGGTTTAAGGTTAAAGGATGATTGTCCATTACCTTCATTGAGTAGGTGGTCGGATTACTTCCCAACTAACCATTGTAAGGAGTGGTTGAAGCAATACGAGTCCAACATGAAGTGTTAATATCATTTAACAAGCTCAGGAAAGGACCTAATTGATTTGACATCGGATGATGAGTAGTTGATTTTGAATATATATTTTGAACATTGGGTATAGACAAATATTAATGCAATGTTTTGTGATCGTTAACAAAAAAAAATTCATTTTTTGCATGCATTTAATGCCATGGACGTCCCACAATCGGTAGATAATGGAGTACCGTATCTACCGATTCCATTGTAATCGGTAGTTTAATGAACAAATTAATCCTCCGATTATACTTGTTTTTGTGTACAGAACTTGTCTTGCTATAATCGGTAGTACGGGAACACGATTAACTACCGATTAATATTGTCTATGTATAATCGGTAGTCTAAGATTTTTTTTAAACTACCGATTGTATATGTTGCCCCAAATTCAAAATCGAAAAAATTATCAAAATTCCAACATTTTGAACATGTATATCGATAGTCTAAGAATTTATTAAACTCCCGGTTGTATATGTTGCCCCAAATTCAAAATCAAAAAAATTATCAAAATTCCAACATTTTGAACATGTATAATCGGTAGTCTAATAATTTTTTTAAACTACCGATTGTATATGTTGCCCCAAATTCAAAATCAAAAAAATTATCAAAATTCCAACATTTTGAACATGTATATCGGTAGTCTAAGAATTTTTTAAACTACCGATTGTATATGTTGCCTCAAATTCAAAATCGAAAAATTATCAAAATTCCAACATTTTGAACATGTATAATCGGTAGTCTAATAATTTTTTTAAGTACTGATTGTATATGTTGCCCCAAATTCAAAATCGAAAAAATTATCAAAATTCCAACATTTTGAACATTTATAATCGGTAGTCTAAGAATTTTTTTAACTACCGATTGTATATGTTGCCCCAAATTCAAAATCGAAAAAATTATCAAAATTCCAACATTTTGAACATGTATAATCAGTAATCTAAGATTTTTTTTAACTACTGATTGTATATGTTGCCCCAAATTCAAAATCGAAAAAATTATCAAAATTTCAACATTTTAAACGTGTATAATCGGTAGTCTAAGAATTTTTTTAACTACCTATTATAGTGTAAAATGTGTCCAGAAACAGGCAGTTCCATCGGTAAGTGTAATCGGTAGATATTTATCTACCGATTGTATGTCAGTAGGTGTACATTGTTGATGAACATACTTAATCGGTAGGTGATGCAAACCACTTATCTACCGATTATAATGTAAAAATTCAACAAAATAACTTGTTAAAAATAAATCTCTTACAAATCAATTGATAATTCACAAAAAGAACATAAAATCAATTCAAATGTTAGAAAATTAAACACCAGTAATGTTAAACACCAGAGACATATCCATAAAGTAAACAAGTTTTTTAGAAATCAACTTTGAAAATGATGTTCTCTGACAAAACAACCACAATCTAATTTCTAGATTTTTTGGTTTTGGTACAAGAACGACGAGCACCAGGGGATAAGAATCTTTCAGCATCAGGGACATTGGCTTCACCCTTAGTGAAATTTTCTTCACCTTCAGCACTCGATGAACCACAAGATCTTTTATTGTGCTTTGTTGCTAGCCTCTTAGGCTTATTCGCAACTTTCTCTCCAAACTTGCTAGCATAAGCTTCATTATCAATGTTGTCAATTAGGTCTTTATGCTCTTTCATTTTCTCAATTGATAAAGGCACTCCCACATTTATGCACCCAGCTATCTTCTTGGAGAACAAAGCAAACCTTTTTTTTTTTTTTTTTTTTTTTTTTTTTCTGTTTTTAGGAAATAACAATCAAACGATTATTATCTAAAATATTGAGCCGTAATATTAAAATCAAAAGGAAATAACATTACGTACCATCTTTTCATAACCAGAGGGTTTGTCTTTGATGATGCAAGTATAATCGGACACCTTGGTGGTCATTTTCTTTTATCTTCATGGATCACATGAAGATGAGAATGCTCCCGGTACCATACCATATAACGTGGATCTACTTCATCACCTCGGTTGATAGGTCTCCCATCGTTGATCATATATTGCATCATGTTATTCCAATCTTCAACGGATGGGCTACCAGAGTAAACTACTGTGATAGAGTCCTTACCACAAGTAGAATTCTCGACGTCCAATTTGAACCTGCCGCGCATGTGACTCCAACGTTCTTCTTGGACATAACCAAGTTGACGCATCACCCTAGAGGCATTGTACATGACATATCCAGTGGGATGCCACAAGGGGCCATATTAAAACAAAAACTCATACCTTCCCGCTATATGACCACTAGATCGGTCTTCCATGTATGGATCAAAGCATACATCTTTGGACGCCATCAAGTCTAAATTCCTCCTCAAAGAAATCAACTCCTGCTCCTTAGACCTTGGATGGTTGTTGTCGAAGATGTATTTTGTTCCTTTGGGTGTTCTTTTCTCCCATACCGGATTATCTTTGCCCAACTCGAGGGACGGGAAGTGTTCATAGATCTATGTCTAGTGTACATATCAAACCAAGTATGAGAAAATTGATTCTTAAAAGAGAAAAAAATAAATAACAATCAAACCAATAGAGTTACCAAAATACATGTAGTAGGCTCACGTACCGGCAATTTGGCTAGTTGATTCCCTCGATGCTTTTCTCAGCTCTTCCATCAAGAACGCATGACATGCGGTGCCCCACGAATAGTCACGAACTTTATTGAGAGGATGCAAAAGTTGTAGAAGGTTGGCGTTGACCCGGTTTCCACTACAATTGGGGAAAATGACACATCCCAAAACACAAAGGAGATATGCAGTGGCTGCAACATTGACTTCGGCATCGCTAAACTCTGGATTCATTTTTTCTTTAGCCTTGGTACCTTTGAACATATTCATCAAGTGAACCATGCTGAACTGTCTGGTTTTGTAAGGAAAACACCGGTTGAACTCATCGTCGAATGTCGGTCGATCCCAACCAACGCACTTCTGAGTGTAAAAATAAAGTTGTTCCTAACTTAACTTCTTCACATAATCAAACTTGACTGTTGTACCATGGTCAGCGAGACTTAGAATCTGCACCACATCATCTGGGGTGATCGTCATCTTTCCAAACGGCATGTATAAGGTATCGGTCTCAGGATACATTCTCTTCATGAAGGCTGATATTGACTCCCGGTCATGCTGTAACATTGAATTCTCAGCAGCAGTAGATAACCCCGAGTTATAAATAATTTGCTTGAACCGTTCACACTCACCATCTAACGGCCAATATTTTATCTTTCTTGGTGCAACCATAGGTTTGAGTAGACAAACCGCATGAGAATGGTCCTAATATACACGACGAATTATAAAAATTATAATAACAGTTAACACTTCTACGAATAAAAGACGATAGGTTAAGAATGGTGTTTTATAATTACTACCTCAGTTGAATAAATTTTTTTCGCCCAAGAGTCTTTGTATCCAAATAACAGATCTCCTCCATCTCTTGGTAACCCAGGATTTGGCCTTCTTGAATACTCTTCATCTTCAAAGAGGCGGGACTTGGTGTCCTCCTTTCTTCTTAATTACCTTCTTTGTACCTTGTCCTTCTCCTTGTGTACCACTTAGTTCTCCTTCATCTTGGTATCTAACTTGTGGAACACTTGGTTCTCCTTCTTCTTGGTTTCTACTTCTTGGAACACTTGGTTGAGTTCCTTCGGTGATACCAATTACGCTAGCGCTTTTTTCTCTTCTTGCACTAGCAGTTACTTTCTTACCCCTTCATGACGAGGCCCCAAAAAAATTGTATCTTGGGCTTGCTTAGCTCGCCTTTCCATAAAAAACAAAATAAAGAACAATTATTTCTAAGAAGACACCGTGTAACCACTACATAATCGGTAGACAAAGTACATAAAACTCAACCGATTGTTTATATTCGGTAGTAAAAAAAAAAAACTAACAACCGATTATGCATAATCGGTAGCTCGGGCTCTATATTATCTACTGATTATGCATAAAAATTGGAACAAAAAACTCTAAACTATGGACACACATACAGTCGGTAGTCAAATAAACACAATAAAAAACGATTAGTACAATCGGAAGTCAAATTCATAACCTATCTACCGATTGAACCTAATAATAAAACCACCTAACAATTAAGGTTAACCCTAAGTTATAAAACAATTATTCTTCTCCCCTCTCCCACAGTCACCTTCTTCCCCATCTCTCCCACCCCAATCTTTTCTATCCAACGATCATCACTTCACCCATTTTTTTTAATACATTTTACTTCTAATTCTTGATTCTAGCATCCAATTTACAATCATAGTTAAGGTTATGTTATGATGATTAAGGACCTGATGATATAATATAATGAACTTAAATGTGGAGAAATAGAAAAGCCATCCACAAACCAGAAGATTACGTTTGTATAATATGACTAAGAGATAACGAATCAAAAAGCTAATTACAACATGTAGAACCAAGGACAAATCACAAATGTAACTAAGATGTGGATGTTAAGAATTATGACAATTTCAACAAACCCAAGATGAGGTCGCTGCCTCAACCTACCAAATCAAGTTAAGTAAACTATAACCAAAAAATTTGTTATCAACCAATGTTTATTTACTAAGATGTCCTTGTGTCTAAGATTAGGGTTTCTAAATACTCGGGGTACCAAGTCTCTTATATCTATAAATAGAGACATTAATTCTTGTATTCTATACACATCTAATGAGAATTTTCTCTATTTTTCTCCCTCTACTTTGTGTCTTCTTCTTCTCTTTTATATTTCATAACACGTTATCACGCACGTAGTTCTAATCACAGAGCAAATAAGATTTTTTTTTCTAAACCTTAATCTTTTTTAGTTTTCTTTTGATTGTTGTAATCATTTTTTTTAAACCTTCACATGTTTATTGTTTGTTTCTGTTAATAGATAAAACAATATTATATATAAAAAGGTATACAATTGGGTTTGTTTTTTGTTTGGTTTTTTTACATTGGAACACAGGGATCATGAATGGTTTAAAATTGATATTCTAAACACCTCGTAAACAACCCTCTTATGTGTCATGAATTTTTGGTCTTTTTGTCTGACGTACTTTTAATGATTGATTTACAGCAAACAATTATATCTTTTTCGTTTTTTTAAGTCCAAAGCAATTAGTATTGTTCCGGTTTTTGTCTACTAAGAGCATCTCCAACCATGCGACTACACCAAAGACTAAAAGACTAAAAATTTTAGTCTTTACTCCAGCCTAAGAATAGCCGTAAATAGTCGGGTGGTGTCTTACAGATTCGCTTGTTGTTGAGCGAAATTCCAGCGTATCGCTTGGGGGGACGGGCGAAATTCTAGCGTAACACTTGTGCTAAACGATGTCCTAGCGTCTCGCTCGAAGTGGGACGAAATCCTAGCGTAACGCCTGTTGTTGGACGGTATCATAGGAGTTCGCCAAAGACACGGGCGTTATCCCAGAATCGCGCCTGATAGGGAGAAGTGCTAGCATTGCGCCTGGACGATGTGTGTGAGTAGAATGAGACGGGCGGTGTCCTAGCGCCCCGCCTGGGATTCCAGGCGAGATGCTAGCAGCCCGCCCCATTCTATTTTCCTTCTTCTACCAGTCGACTTTCTTTGTTGCATTTCATCAGGCACTTTGTGTGCATAATTTGGCAGTGATGATGGATGAGTTTTGGTGGTGATTCAGACACCAAATAATCCTTCCCTGCAACTTGAGTTAATAAAGATTCACAAACAGAACTACTCATAGCCATTCATCACCAAAGACCCACTATCAGTTTCAAATCCATCAACAAACCCAAATCAGACTCAATTTCAAACAATAAGAACAAACCCATCTCAACAAACTCTATGCCTACTCACCATCCCATCATTGAGAGTACCACCATCACCATTGTGCTGAGCTATTATTGAAACCAATGTTGCAACCACTTGATCAACTTCGTCATTATCATTCATGAATAGATTCTTCCAATTCATGCTTTTTGCTAGAGACAATATGGAATTCAAAACTGTAGGCTAATACCAAGTTGGCCCTGGCTTAATTTTGGGTTTGAGTGTTAATTTGTGAGTGGTATCTTCTCACTAACTTGCTGCTATAATTTGAACCATCTTCTCACTAACTTCTCACTAACTTGTGATGATTAAATGAATGGAAATGAATGATTGAATTAGTTTATGTTGAGTGTTTGAGTCTGTGTGGAGTGTTAAATTGATCTTCATTACAGATTAGCCAGGCGGTATTCTAGGAGTGCACCAATGACATTTAGGTCTGGACGGGATCTAGGATAACGCTCCAACTGAGCGGTATTCCAGCAGCATGCTTGTATGTGGGCGTGATCCTAATATCCCGTTTCATCAGGCGAACCCCCAGCATAACGCTTGATCAAGCGAACTACTAGTTCAGAGCCCGTGTTTCTGAACGTTGTCCCAGAGTTACGTTTGGGTCTGGGCGAATTCCTACGACGCCGCGTGGTGCTGAGCGGTATACTACGAACCCGCTCGATTATAACATGTTTAGTCGAGATTAAAGATTACTTTTGATCAGCTACAGTTGAAATCGTCGACTATCGACTTCTTTTAATCACACCATTACGCTTCCATTTCTCATACTAAAGATCAAAAATGATCTTTAGTCAGCATTATCATCGCGTGACTGTGGACGCCCTAATGTCATCTGATTGAAAATCACCTAATTAGCTCTATGAATTGTCTAACTATTGTCAATTTTTTATATCAAACATCCTAATAATAACTTATTATTTTTTTAAAGGTTTGACCTTTGGTATTTCATGTTATATATACATCAACAAAGAGGTCTTACGGTAATGTTTGGCTGGCATATAATATCCTTATGATGGTGGATAATTAACGGTGGTGGTGTTCCAAGCATAAATAGTGACTCCCTTATACAGTAAACTATTATATTTACAGAGGTAGTCAAATAAGATTTATATAGACTTTCATAATAAAAAAATATTTGAGTGACTTTCGAAGATTCTGGAAATATAGAGATTTTCAGTGATTTTAAAAGAGTGTTGTAGAGAGTTTCTTCCACTTGTAGATATAAATTTAGTGGATTTCTAGAGAGTCTTTGTGATTTGTAAAGATAAAAACATTTAAATATCTAATCATAAATTCAAAACATCTATCAACTTTTTTTTTTATTATGCACGTTACACAGTTAACACAAGTACCATGAATACCTAGTAAAATTTGTATCATTTGTCAAAATTAAAAGCTCATTGTTGTCATGTGCCTAAGTTTTCATTCTCTTTATTCCATTCATCCCACATTTTATTTGTTATGCTATCTCGCCACTGATTAACATCTTCTCGTTGTTGTCTCTGAGTTTGATTTTGGAAAAGATTGTCTTCAGGATCTATTTGTTCAGTGGAAGAATCTGGTTCCTCTTTATTTTCATCAACTGGAAATTCATCGGAACGACATTCTTTTCGTCGTATTCATCAAATGCAGTAGTTCTGATCTATTTTTGAGTCTTGTGGGACTACAAAAAATAGAAGAAGATAATCAGTATTTATAACTAATCAATTTTAAATTTAACAATATGCTCAAAATATGACATAAACCATCAACATACCGTAACAACAAAGTAGTCTTCCCATACTTCTTCCGGGGCTTTTAACTACCCATTAGATGGGTTTATTCCAAATCCAGAACCAATCTTAAAAGCTTCATCTTACCGGGAGAGATTTTGCTCATGCCTATTTTCATCAAAAAAATCTCCCAAAATCCCAATAAGTAACAAATCAATGATTATGAAGTCTATATCCAATAACAAGAGTGTTGATTGACTCTTATCAAATCTTAATCCAATAACATGGTATTTCTAGAGAATTTGAAAGACTTAGAAAAAGTCTCTATCCAGTAACAAGAGAGTTCGGGAGACTCTCCCATAATCTCAATTGACTAACATCAAAATTGAAAATTCTCTATAACTCTTTGTAAATCTCATTTGACTACCCCATGTTACTTTATTTATTTTTTCCTTATATTACATCTTGATTATTTTCATTATGTATATGTTGTTGGTGATTAATTTTTACATATAAGTCGATTTACCTTTCTTCTCTAATCTTTTCTCATGAAAGAAAAAAAAATCATCGAAAGATAGTTTATGGTTTCTATTCCTCCAAGGCAACTGTAATCACCAAAAAAATGGTGTTATCTTAATTTAATTATCTTTACGGTAACTAATCATGTGCATGGTTGACAAACCTACGACCATTTAAATTTTGTATCTTTGTCCGCTAAACAAAGATCATGTGATTTATCCATATGGTTTTTTTTACAAGAAACCATTCATCAACCATAAGATGGATTTTCTACATGCGATGACTAAAACGACATTTCTAAATTTTTCGATCCGATTTTGGTAAATTGTACAAACCAATTAATATTAGTTTTTCTCCATTACTTCTCGATGATGAGATGTAAAAAATTGGCATTCTAAGAATTTTCAGCCAATTTGGTTTGATTTTTTTCCCCGTCTATATTAAAGAATGACGATGGTACTTCGAAACAAACCTTTAGTATCAAATATGGTTTTATCTAATAATAAACAATTGGTTTCTATTTTTCAACATGAAACCATTCATCAACCACAAAAAGTGAATTCTTTTATAAAAAGAATAACGATATTGCATTCTTTATATTCGTAAGAAGATTTTTTTTTCTCTCTATCGATCTTAAAAAATAGATATTGTTATTATGGTATAAGCTAATTGCAAATACCAATAAACGAGGAATTGCTGCATTCTGAGAGATATTGAGCAATTTTAATTTTTTTCTCGTGGTAATAATCTCCAAATTTAGATTTGTTCCGCTTGTACTTGGAACATACCAGGACACTAAAGGTCAATGGGTGCGCACCCGACTTGTTAGCCTATTTCATCAGTCCTTAAGTGACTTAGTTGATCTTGAGATAAATTTCTTTTGTTAAAGAAAATCTCCATAATGTCATTTTACAGTGAATGATTTTCTCGTTGGCCCTATATGTCACAAAATTATTGGAGATTTTATTTGCATATTTTATATGCTTTTGGCTTTAACCAATGAAATTTTGGTTTCCTAAAAATAATCCATGGTTGATGGTAAGTATATATGTCTATTAAGACTACATTTTTTTTTGTGTCGAAAGACATATTTCATAATGAGTATATGTCCTCGAATTGATCGGATAATACTTTACGAAACTTGAAGTTTTTCGTATATGAGATGACAATATTTTTGTCAGGGGGGGACTATACACTACCAAAAATTGGTGTTGGTTAACTTAAATTATTTAGCAATTTCTCTCCCATCATAATAAAATCGCAAAAGGCTGTCATTGAATATGCGTGAAAAATGTCTCATTTTGTTTTTATTATAAGCTTTTGCCTCTTGAAAAACAAATCCAATCACATGTAGCAACAAGTAGCATTTTAGAAATGACTACACATAATGACCTAATAGAGTCTATCAAAGCAAGATCCACATTCTCATAATTTATGTCTCTCACTGAAGATGGGGAGATTTACAATGCCCGCGGGAGCTGGTACCAGTAATTAATTGAATTTTTTAATATATGCATACATTTGAGAATTATGTGGGATCATAGTAACCTAATATGATTGTTGATTATTCACAGTAGCTGAAATAATAAAAGATGGTGGTTGTTAACCCCTCTGCAAAGGAATATAGACAAATGTGATTGGTTGGCATGTAATTCAAATATTGGATTATTATAATTTCTCGATTGACGCAATATAAAGATCCTAGCTAGATTTGACACCTTAAAAGTGCCAATCTTGGAAGTTACAGGTTGGTGTTAGTCATATTTTGTTTTGTTAAGAGAAATAAATCGTTTTAAGAGCGATTGAGGGTTATATGTTCAAACCCTAAGATTAGCTCAATAATACATTGTTCTCCTTATATGATGCATTTGGCGTGGTAGTCTTGATGGACTCGTATTGTATTCACACAAGAAATATTATCGGAGAACATATTTGAATTTTTAATCCTTGGAGGATTCAAATTATATTTAGGCAGCCACCTGATTCGATTACATCAGGTTTAACTAGGGCTGCACAACGGGTGGGTCGGGTCGGGTTTGGCTCACCCGCACCCGACCAGCCGAAAGGCGAGTGAAAAAAATTTCACCCGCACCCGACCCGCCGAAAGGCGAGTGAAAAAAATTTCACCTGCGCCCAACCCGCCCAGGACTCGGGTCGGGTCTGGTCTGACCCTCCCAGATGGCGGGTTAGGCGGGTCGGGTGCGGGTTACCCGCCCCGGAAATGTTGAATTTTTTTTCAAGAACTTCGCTGTTTTTTTGATCCTCACGCGCGCCACCTTATAAACCATTTTAACCAACAATCGATAATCTTAAAATCTAAGTCCCAACATTCAAAATTATACAATAAAATTAAAGTTTTAATACGCAATTCTACGACATTTCTCAACTAGCAATAAAAAATAGAATGATAGCGTTGCCAGTATAAAAATTATTTTTTATGCTGCAAAGAAAAAACACTCTATTTTCACAATGGAGTTGTAGACTCACGGATAAGTTCGTATATTAATAACACATTTTCTATGCTTAATAAGAATATGATGCACCATTCTAGGAGATCCGATCTTCTATTTTGTAGAACTTCCTGAAAAAAGTGAATGTTATACTGCAAAGGAACGATCCAAACTAATTAGTTTGCCTCAAACCAATTTTCAAACTCCAATTCAGAATAATGAAGGTCTTCAGGCGTAAAAATAATAACTCCTTGAACTTCAGAAAACCAAAAATAATCTATATATATAGAGAGAGTACCTCGACAAACTTCAATTTGAAATCAAGGTTCCCAAATCGTTGGATGACTTCATACTCCTCTCGCAAGTATTCCAGTATTTGGGCACACTTTGCATCTCGCCAAGCAATTTCTGATCTGTCACAAGTGTAAACCAGCAATACAGGTTTACAACACACAATGATACTAGTTTATTCTTTACGAACTGATTCTGGTGGATTAAAATAACCTATAGATGCAACTACATTAAGATGGACTAGTTTAAGTGTGTATCCTATAACTTATGCATTCATATCAATATTTAAAAATGGACCTAGTTACATTGATGGGACCCGTGATGCATTTAAGGAAACAAATCATATATTACATCCTTGAGCCAAGTAATAAAGTAGGAACGTAAAAGTTCAAGTTGAATTTGAAGTTTAAGTATCATGTCTGTTTCCAAAATGTGCAGAAAATGTTTAGCCACATACTGGAGCCTCAAAGAATGAGGGTAAACATTTCTTTGCGGAAACAAATCCTTCCATGAAGTAAGGATATCAATTCAATGAAATTAGAGATGGTAACATACTTATCCAGCAGATAAATTAAGTTCAAGAAAGAACTGAGCGACTATTTGGAGTTAAGTACCTGTGAAACAAAATAATCAAGGGCAATACTTTGTCCAAGAACGCTTCCGATAACACGTATCCCATCAGCATCTAAATGTTTAATGACAATATGGTCAGGACTTCCTTGCATGTCCTCCTCCAGCTCTGGCTTTTCTTTTACAGCATAATATGATAAAAAATAAAACAGGTCAAACAATGGACACAATATAAGCCAACCGTATAGGTGAAGTACCCAAAAAGAAACTTACCATCCTCTCTCATCTCTCGAAGCAATCCGGAAGCATGTCTTCTAACAATATCTAGATAATCTTCAACTTCATGATCCTCAACATTAAATAAGACTGCAGATCCATAATGGAAAACAACCATGTAGACAACAAGACATGAAAATATCAACATGGAAAAGTCTGAACCATCTTACAGTAGTTTCCAAAGGGAAATTGCAATATCTGAGCGTGATAAAATTCGTCGAGCGAGAAGTAGCAGGAAGGACATATCTTGAATTTTCAGCTTGCATGCTTTTCAAATTAATACTACAAAAACCATATTTCTGAGAAAACATTCGAATAGAAAAACAAATAATGACAGGCAGTTAGAAATTAGAAGGAAGGGGTATATCATAAATCAGAAATTACAATGGTATATGATACGAATAAAAAGAGATTATCAAAGGCTCGACAATGCCAAACATGAAATAACATAAGACACTAATCTAAAAAAAATGGGTGCATGGAATAGTTGGGACCAATTATTTGTTCTATAAACCACACATTTAAGGCTTTAAATGTTCACATTATACAAAAGGGAGGTTATTGTTTGGTGACACCCTGCCCCGAGCAACATCATTCTTCAATTACAACATCCAAACTGGTGGGGGCTTCATTCATCAGAATCAAAACTTATTTTCACTTTCTCTCAATCAAATCATTGAAGGCAAGAATCTATCTAAATGTTAAGACCTTCAGAACCCCAAACTCAAAGAAGGATGAACAAAATCCAAATTTTCTTAGTTCTTCATTAACTCTTAAGCATTATTTAGCCTAAACTCTTGCTTTATTCAACCCCAAGTTCCCAACAATAAGACATCACCCAAAATCCATGGAAACCCAAACCAAAATGCCCCAAACCTAAAACATATTATAATTCTAACAAAATTTAAAATTAAAAGAAACCAGAGTATAAATCACTATTACAAACGAAACCCACATCACAAAACTATTAAAAAAAATCAGAAAACAAAGAAAACAAAGAAACACACACCTGGTAGCTATTGATCAACAGTTCCACTGGACCACTACTAAAAAGACAATCAACAATCAACGACTGCTTCTCTTACGGCAAGGCTTTCGAATCTTACACAGACATATTGATCAAGCTTTTGAATCTTAAACAGCCATAGAGATCAAGCACATACCTGATGAGTGATGATGTTTCAAATCGATAATCGTTGAAGAAGAAGGTGGTACTACTGCTGATGGGGTTGCTGGGATAGTGGTGGTGGAGGTGAACCAGGTGATCGGTTGATGAAGAAAAGATTGGGGATTCCTTTGATCCTTTCACAAAAGAGATGAAACATTCAAACAGATGAAAACGGAAATCGAATCATGAAACTTAAACAAACCTATTTCGCATGTCTATGGAACGAAACATCAGAGGCTCTTTGGAAACTTTTCGCCACATCGAACATACTGATTGAGCCCTAAATAAGATATCTATTGCCCCTAATTTAAGAAATATATGATATAGAACATCAAGAGGCAATTCAGCCCAATTTCTAACTTTGGCTGATGAACTTGGTTCTTCTGTTGAAATCGGAGTTTGATTCTCCATAATACAATCCATCTTCGCAAGAATTCAGAAACTGTACCTAGAAAATTACAAAAGAGAATATATCAAAACTAGCTAAATCTGAGGTTTCAATTTGGATTTTCTAAAAAACTTAAACCCTAAATAACATTCTACAGTAAAAAAACAGTTATATTTCCCCCTATCTTACCTTATGTAGATGATATGAGGAGACTGAGAGAAATGTTGTTGCTCTGATTCAGAAATTTTGTTTGATTTCAATATGGCTGTTGGAGACCTCTCAAAACCCATTTATCGCTGGAGAGGATGAACTAGCAACATATTGATTCATACGTGTAGTTTGAGAACTAGAGTTAGAGTGGCACTTTCGTAAAATCAACGTCCAGAAAATCAGCAAAGTTTCGGCGGGTGGGCGGGTCGGGTCGGGTGAGAGGAGATATCACCCACACTCGACTCGCCAGAAGTCGGGTTTGAAAAAAATCACCCGCACCCAACCCGTTCATCGGCGGGTCGGGTGCGGGCCGGGTTAATTTGGGAGGGTGCAGGTCGGGTTGGCGGGTTGGGTCGGGTTTGTGCAGCTCTAGGTTTAACACTCCTTTGTGTTTTTAGAAATTTGGTACAAAAGAAAAAATCCAAATTAATTAGTTAATGATATTAACATTACGGGCCTCTTGAGGAGTCCTTAAAAACACAAAAAGTCCACGCTTTAGCAGCATAAATATTATTTTTCTTAAATCTGCAGTTTAAATATTATGCTTGCATAAAACTTGTCTATGATATAGACTAGAGTTATGATTTTGATGCTTGTTTTCTATAATACTCATATAGTTGAGTTAGCATCCATATTTTTTACGTCAAAAGTTATACTCTTTTCCCTTCATTTCAGTTTTTCTCCCATGTGGTTTTCCTGACAAGGTTTTAACGAGGCAACATCTCACTGACGTTAATTTAATTTCAAAAATGTTAATATTGTGCTCTTTTTACTTCATTCAGATTTTGTCCCGATAGGTTTTACTGGAAAAGTTTTAGTGAGGTAACTTATTCAACATGGTGGTCATCCAAGGGGGACTTATTGTATAATTTTGGTTATTAGTGGATGCCCATATTTAATTAGACCAAATCAACATAACCATTTCCTAGGAATTTAAATGTCTTTCCGAACCACATAAGGTTTAATCACAAATACGTTTTTTGTTCATGTATGGTAATGCATCGTATCTTGGTACTTGGTTGAAGAAACTACATCAACTACTTTAGCAAATCATCTCCGAGAAGCTAGCAATCCATGGAAAAATTCCTTAATGTGTTGAGGAAGAACGTAGACTCATCAAGATTATTAATCGAAGATAACACTTCTTGTGAAGACTTTATCAACTAGCAATTTTCTCCATGAAAGAACAATAATCTTCTACATTCAAAAAATTCGTTCATCGAAGAAGTCTCGACTCAAAGATTTGTAAGCCAAGATTTAATTGAATTGTACTTATCAGGGGGGAGCACCATCATAAAAGGTGCATTCTACTGGACTTATCGCGTTGTACTCTTTTTCCTTCGTCAAGGTTTTGTCCCACTGGGTTTTCCTTGTCAAGGTTTTAACGAGGCAACAGATGCATGTCCAACACTATCTGAGTCTTTACATGCTTATGTAATTTCAGATTTTTCTCTTTTGAGTTTCCTTGTATGTTTGTAATAACTTAGCCACAATGGTCATCAGACGGAGTGTTATAAACCAATGTTTATTTACTAAGATTCCTTTCTGTCTAAAATTAAGGTTTCTAAATACTTGGGGTAGCAAGTCTCTTATCTCTGTAAATAGAGATATAATTTCTTGTATTCTCACGCATTTAATGAGAATTTTCTCTATTTTTCTCTACTTTGTGTCTTCTTCTCCTCTTTCTCTATTTCATAACAATCAACATTATTGAGAGAAATAATAATTTTTGGTTTATCATAATTAAATGGAACTCTAACTAAGGTTAATAATGTTTTAATGATTTTTTTATGAAAAAAAAGATTATGAAGAAGAAGAAAAAAAAATGACTTTCTAATAAAAAGAAGATTAGTGAAGTAGAAGAAAAATGGTTTAGAATGGTAATAGTTGTGGCCAAATTTAACTGATTCTTGTAAATGGTAAATAAAAAAAAATAAAATTAAAAAATAGAATTACTTTTAATATTTTAAAAAGGACGAGGATTACGAAAAATATAGATGATAAATAGATCAAACCTTTATTTTTAACTTACAATTCTAATACTTATACTCGCTCGCCCAAAGTGAATGAATGGTCAAGTTAGATTTTAAATGTTCACTTAATCATCAACAGAAAGCATCTAACAGACTTAATAAAAATTACCTATAATACAACTTCTTAAATTAGTTCGTAATGAATTAATGATTTCATTAAAAAATTAAAAAAATTGGTCCCAACTCTACTTGTAAAACTAAATTTTAATTTGTTAAGTCAATAATTTTATTAAAATAATAAAGAAAAATTAGTTCCAAAACTACTAATTTATTAAATTTTAATCATAGCATACATCTTTACGTGGTACATATGGTTTGTCACCGTGGTGCCGATGGAGTAAAGAAAAGACAATCTCGCGTACATACATAATTAGAGGCTGGTAGCGAGGAAAACATATAGCCCTTGAAGCACTGAGATGCAGGGACCACTACAGCGAGAGTACAGATAAATCTAACGAACAGGAGAGGTTTGACTCTCTCTAACCCAATTTTGTAGGACATCTCCCTCGCTGTCTTAACAGGAAGAGACAGAGAGAGCTAAGATCAGCTCAAAAGTCATCCTTCCCTCCCCGCAAACCCATCTCAAACACAGAAAATCCTACCCCTTCTCTCTCTCTCTCTCTCATGGCTTCTCCCCGTGTTGGTTCTGATCAGGCACCATTCATGGGGGAGCCAAATTCTACTTCTACCACCAAGGAAGACCCGTCGGATAATTCAACAGCTCCACCAACGCCACCTCGATCATCCGTCTCATTAGTCGAACCGCACCATAAGAAGAAACAAAAAAGAGTTTTTCGAGTTTTCCGTTCGGTTTTTCGATCATTTCCCATCATCACGCCCATGTGTAAACTTCCTATGATACATAATACATTGCCTGAAGGTCATCGAGTTGTTGCGGGCTCACGAATAACTGGTACGTTGTTTGGGAATCGAAAAGGTAGAGTAAGTTTATCTATACAAGAAGCTCCCAAATGCTTACCTACATTGGTTCTAGAATTGGCCATTCAAACGTTTGTATTACAGAAGGAAATGGCTGCTGGTATGGTAAGAATAGCACTGGAATGTGAAAAAAGATCTGAAAAAGATAAAATGAAATTGCTTGATGAACCATTATGGACACTGTACTGTAATGGGAAAAAGAGTGGATATGGTGTTAAGAGGGACGCAACAGAGGAAGATCTCCATATAATGGAGCTTCTAAAGGCTGTATCCATGGGCGCTGGTGTCTTTCCGGGGAATCTAGATGAGGAAGGTCCTGATGGTGAACTGGCATACATGCGTGCCCATTTCGAACGTGTCGTGGGATCAAAAGATTCAGAGACTCTGTACATGTTGAGCCCAGATGGCAATAACGGGCCTGAACTCAGCATATTCTTCGTAAGAATCTGATAAACACAATGTAATTAGCTTGATTGTGGTATTTTGCTGTGCCGCTATAGGTGAAATCCCACGGTTTTGGATCCAAGGACATAACAGTCCGCTGGGTGGATCTGCGAACATAACAGTCCGTAACTCCGTGAGTCAGTAGATTCGACTTGATCGGTGCTCTGCGTGATGATATAACACAAATGGACCTCCTCCTAGCTGGGAAAATTGGCTCACAGCAGGTGAACAGATGTGCAACGCTTTTTAGTTACAAGGGGCGAGGAGAAGAGAGAAATTGATGTATTTGAGGATCGTTTAATTTAGCGTGTACTTGAAGAAGAGAATCGTATGTATAAAAAAAGGGAGTTTTTGTTTGCTTTGGTCACTGAAACTAAAACTCAGATTTTTCTTTTCATGAACATGGTTATTCTTTAGTTTTAGTGTTGCAAACCTTGGTTTTTCGTTTCATGCTTCTTTTACTACTTATGCAAACACCAAATACAAGATAATCAAATACTTCAAAAGCGTTCGAATTTATTTAAGTAGCACATTCTGTAACTTCGATATTTTGGTTTGAAATGATTTCGTTTCAGAATCAGACAAAACTACGAGCTAAACAGTGGAAATATCAGCCCGAATTGAGGTTCTAGAGACAAGCAAGTCTTCCCATGAACTACTACTCGTAGTTTTGTACTAATCAGTCACCTTAAACTTCAGCACTTCGTATTGATGACACGCAGTGTTATTAACTTTGTTCACTCAGTTTATGCACTGGATTACAAAGTTAAGATTTATTGACATGCTGTTGACAACATACCCTTGGTAAAACCCTGTAAATATTGATTGTCGAGAAAGCTTTTATTATAGTTACATGATCTGCAAATGAACTCTGCGTATTTCAAGTACAAAGTAGCAGAATAACAAACATGGAAAGAGAAAAAGGAAAAAGAAGCATTACAAATTGCAAGAGAATAGCTGCAGAATGATCCAAAAATTAATCGAGCACCGTTGCCATTTGCAGAAAACAAAATCAAATAATCAAGTGAGCTATCTCCACAGGGATTCTGTTATAACGAGAGATCAAACGAGAACGATAAACAAAAAAAGTGATAGTAACTTTTTTCCTGAAACGGAGGGAGTATAAAGTATCAAGTGTTTTGCCTTAAAACTGGTAACTCTAATTTGAAGTTTAGCGCAAAACAAGAGGAAAGAAAGTAAATGACTTAAAAAAAACTAGCCTTCTCTCTCTTTTTCATCTTCTCTCTAAGAAAAAAAAAAACTCTAGCCTCCATTAGTTTTTTGCTCAGATTTGATCTTTTTTTGGACCAAATCTGAGAAGATTTCTTTTCTTTTTAAGTTGTAGTAGGTAGTTGAATAAAATAGTTTTTTATTATTTTTTAATGTCGTTTGACATATTTCTTCACTATTTGGGGCTAATTTTTCTTCTCTATTTGGGGCGATGCTTTGAGGGCGATTTATTCAAACCTTGATTGTTGGTTCGTGGCTTGTTATTCTTGATTCAAGAACATCAACTATTCAACACGGTTTTGTTTTGAATTCGTTTTCAATCGAAGGGATTTAGGGCATCTGGGTTCGTTTGGATCTACAAGATTATGGGCAAATTACTCATTTCTTTTAAGAGCATATCTTATTGAAGAAGAAAAAAATCAGACTAAATGGTCGGATTTGATTCCGGATAATACCATCATCTTTCCCTGTTACATATACAGAAATTGGATATCTTGATATCTTTATTTATATTAAGGTTTTGATTATCTTGTATTTTGATGTTTTTGTTATTAAGCGATCATCATGTAATCACGATTTTGATTTGAATAAATTAAAAATTTATTAATTGACAAAAAAAAAAAAAGTTTCCATTATGCCTTAAGTCAATTCTCCAAATCGATAATCTTAACCTACCATTCTACTCTAAGTTCTCAGTACCCTAGGAGTCCAAGTTACTTTCCAATCACCTTTAAACCCTCAAAACCCCTTCACATCAAAAAAATTCAAGAACTAAATACCCATCAAAAGACTCCCTTTTTTCCATCATTCATGTTGAATTGAAGGGTTTTTCTTATTCAGTTCAACATAAATTTAACAAAAATTAACTAAAAGTACTTAATGATACTATTACTACCTGTTGGCAAGCTATGTAACGAAACTTGATCGAAGAAGAAATTGATGCTAAGAGTTCAGGGAGGGTTAACAATTTCAACACCTCATGAACTGCAACTTCTTTAGCTTCGATTCCACAATCTTCTTCAACCATCATCATTACTATCGTTTCTCTAGAACAATAAAACCCAGGTTCCTACTGACAGATAAAATAAAAATGAAAGAAAACCCTAGTAATTTTGAAGTACCGCAAGGTCCGCAACGCGAAAATGTAACTGAAATGTTTTCTCATACCAAAGGTAAAGTAAAGTTCATTTTTTTTTCTTTTTTTTGAAGCCTGATATAGGGGCTCCAACATCAATAGAGGGGCTCCAAGTGGAGGCGAGGTGACCCAATTTTACGATAAGGGATGTCCTAGGGGTTTTGTTAAATGTCGATTTTACCCTTATACCAATTAAAACCTAAACACTTTTAACATTATTCATAACTTTCAAAAATTAAACCAAAGAAAAACCCAACCGTAATCCATCTAAATTCATCGCCGATTCGCAAAATTCATCTTTATTCTAAACTCAACAATTCGAGATGAAGAAGCATACGAAAGGCGTTAAAGGTATTAGTGATGGCAATCAACCCTGCTCCTTTCAACCTAATCAAGAGATTCAAGAAGAAATCGATAGTGAAAAGCAAAATCAATCACCGAAAAGTCCAACAATGGTGTATCTAAGGTATTGAAGAAAACCCATGTATTCTTAGAACTTGTAATTGACTGATTCGTAGTTTGATTGTGTTTTTAGTTTAAAAATGTTGGACAGTTGATATTACGGTTGGGTCCGTGTGAAAACCCAACCGTAATATATCATGTTCTTGAGTATTACGGTTGGGTTGTTTTCAATACCCAACCGTAAATCAAAAGGAAGAAGATGAATAGTTAAAGATGTTACGGTTGGGTTTCATTGAAGAACCCAACCGTAAACATTTTTCGCCAATTTTTAAAAACAATTTACGGTTGGGTTTTGAGCAAAACCCAACTGTAACAATAGCGCACATAAAATTTTTATTAGAGTATTACGGTTGGGTTTTAAGAAAAACCCAACCGTAAAAAATAATGTGCACATCAGGCTACATGTAAATTACGGTTGGGTTTTTGTTAAAACCTAACCGTAAGTTATGGACAAAATTTTCTACTAAAAATTTACGGTTGGCTTTTGAGCAAAACCCAACCATAACAATAGCGCACATAAATTTTTTGTTAGAGTATTACGGTTGGGTTTTAAGAAAAACCCAACCTTAAAAATAATGTGCATATCAGGCTACATGTTAATTACGGTTGGGTTTTTGTTAAAACCCAACCGTAAGAAAAGTGTGCATATCTTTTTACATGTATTTTACGGTTGGGTTTTTGTTAAAACCTAAACTTAAAATAGTGACATTTTCAACTGGAAATTTACGGTTGGCTTTTGAGAAAAACCCAACCGTAAATAATCCTGTGTAGTCAATTTTTTTTTAGTTGAAGCTGAATTGCTTGGAAATTATCTAACTTGTATTGCTTGTATGTTGTAGGAAGAATAACAGGGGTAACAATTTAACACCAATTTCTCACACTCCAACCCCTCGCCACGGAAAGCATTTAGGGGTTCAGAAGAGAGGCGTGAGTAAGACCCGTAATCCATCTTTTGAGGTAGGTGCTGGTAGTATTCCTCAAATTGCACAAGAGGAATATAATGTGTTCCAAGGCATGGGTGATCTACCAACACCTAGAGGTTCTCTTGTGATTAGAGAACCACCACAAGAGCAACAACACGAGGAAGAAGAGCGGGACAGAGAACAACATGTCCCTCAAGGCAAAGGTAAAGAAATTCCAAAAGAAAAGGCAAAGAAAAGGGTTGCCAAAGAAATTCCCAAAGAAAAGTCCGAACCTCAACTGTGGCCTAAGAGGAGGAATGGAGGACTATGGGGTGAGGCCCCAGATAAATCTGCAATATTATTTGGTTATCCCCATTCATGGACTGCCAAAGTTGCTGCGACCAAGGCATTATTCTAATCACTTCTCTTATTCTGTTAAATTTTTGTTTGTTAACTTTTGTAAGTAAAATAATTTTTTTTTTGTTCTTTGTAGGATCATACACAGGCGATCAAGAAATTGGTTCGTCAAGGGCTCAACATTGGCCCTTAACTGATGAATGTACGGCCGTACAAATTCTCATAAATGGTATTGGGTTAGCTCCCGGAATTACCAATTCGATGTGGGAGTATGACAGTGTCGTCTGCGCAGCCTTCAGGGAACGCTATTGGCCTGAAACCGATACGTTTCATCTCCCATTCGGCGAGATGACTATAACGCCGGATGATGTCCAATCAATTCTTGGCTTGGAGGTGGATGGTAAATCAGTGTTTGAGGGTTTTGACAGCAACATGTCATGGAGTGATCTTTATGCACTTGTGAAAGATACACTTGGATGAGAGAAGACCGAATCCGAATCTGAGTTTAAATTGGTCAGTGGAGATAAACCAGGGATGCCAACGAAGAAAGGTCAAGCTATGAGCAAGAAAATTTTGCTGCGTTCACTAAGGGAGAAGTTTGGAGGGACCGCAAAGTTGGAAATGGCTGGGGTCGTCATAGATGACACCAGAGCTATTCGAACATCCAGAGCTTATCTGCTATATATGCTCGGCACCATCTTCTTTGGTGACAACTCGGGCAACAGGTTCAACGTTCACTATCTTCAGTGGTTTCAGGGTGATCTCGGGATGACGCATCAGTACTCGTGGGGAACTGCCACCCTGGCTTACCTACTTGCTAACCTTCGAAAAGCTTCGAGGGTTAGGGGAACTGAGATTGCCGGTAGTACCGGTCTGCTTCAGGTAATTTATTGTTTGAATTTCAATGTTTAACTTTAATTTATTTTTTTCGCATTTTCTTATATTAATATTTATTATCTTCATAGACATGGGTATATGATCACTTTCCCAGACTGGCTCCTCAAACGAGCGATGATTGTACTGGACCTACGGGAAAGAAATTCGTCTTCACCGGTACCCATGCAAAATATAAAGAAGTGCTCATAACAAATATGAGAACTGAAATTGATGCTTTCACGGTTGAAGATGTTATTTTCGATCCTTATGTGAAGATTAGCATTGAGGGTGATGGACATGTTGAGGATTTACGTGTATTGTCGGACGTGGCAGGCTACAACGACCCTTTGTACCATCCGTTTGGGTACGTGATGTCCAACCCCCGCCGAACTCTCCGGCAATATGGATACGTCCAAACAACGGTGACACGTGAAATGTTTAAATTGTGTGTGAATGGATCGATGATCGAAGGCCCAAACATCGTGCTAAACTACGACCCAACGCCTTCGGTCGCGGTTTGGAATAACCGCAATGATCCGAAATACCAAGTCGAAAGAACAGAGCTAACTCCATCTCCGGGCACAAAAGAGGCTGCATAAGATTACTTGGATTGGTATCGCCATTTTGGTCATCCAACTACCATCAACAATGATCCTGAGACTATGGCAAACAACACAGAAGATGGTTTCTGGAAGAAGGCATATTTCAATTTGGTACGTACATTATTTTTGTTATTAATGTTTTTAAGATTTATTACTAAATACTCATCCTACTTTTATTTTCATATGTGAATAGAAAAAGAAAGCCGTTGTATTGGCGGACTCTATTAATCCATGCCTAAGCACAATTGATGTGAGGACGCCTGACCAACTCCAAGCTTTGATTAGGGAGCTTCATCATGAAGTTGATGATGTGCAGCGGACTTTAAAGAGGAGTAGACCCGCTACAAGAGGCGCGACTACAGATGCGAGTACTACTAGAAGAGAGCCGCAAGCATCGGATGAAGAGACACATGATGCGCAGTGGTACAGATACTCGAGGCGGTCGTGCTGGAGCTCGTACTCGTGGCGGTGCTGCTCATCGTAATGTTATGAGCAAAAAAAGAGCTCGTCAAAGTCATCGACCTACCCCTCCTCCTTTTCCCTAACTCTATGTCTATGGTTTTTTTTGTGTGGGTGAATTACTTGTACCTTTAATGTGAGGTTGGATTTGAAGTTTGAATTTAACTTGCCCGTAAAAAATAATTTATTTGAAGTTCGAATTATAAAAATTAAACTTAAAATTTATTTTCCAGTTATTTGAAGTTGGAAACCATGCAATGGGAAAAGCAGGTAAAAATACCCAGAAAAATTAGTGTTACAGTTGGGTTTCCAGGCAAAACCCAACCGTAAAACTGGCAAAATGAAAAATGTTGAAGGTTTACGGTTGGGTTTTGTCCAAAACCCAACCGTAAACCTGTCACATTTTTATACAACAGTTTTACGGTTGGGTTTTCAGCCAAAACCCAACCGTAAATCTAAAACATTAATTTTACGGTTGGGTTTTCAAAACCCAACCGTAAATTCTACTGGATAACTTAAAATTGGATTCTCTAATTTGTGTGTTTTTCGTTTTTTCTTTGTTTGAATGACCCAATTTACCTTTAATCTAGTTAAAATGATTGAATAAGTTCAAATTTTTGATTTTGAAACCCTAATTTGACCTTAAAACTTAAAGCTACAAAGGTTGGTTACGGTTGGGTTTTGTCCTAAAACCCAACCGTAAATAAAGAACATCAACACATAATTTTCCTAGGATATTAAGGTTGGGTTTTCAGCCAAAACCCAACCGTAAATTCTACTGGATAACT